>JAJTTY010000008.1:1800000-2158186 GCA_036971295.1 Dactylellina cionopaga
AGATGGCCACTACGCATATGCCTTGCTCCCAAGTGCAAGTGTCAACGATACCCTTGATTTTGCGACCTCCCCGCCGATAAATATTACTCATAATACCTCGAAACTGCAAGCCATACGGTTCAACAACACAGTCATGGCAAACTTTTGGTCTGGCGGGACCATCGACTATCTAACGGCTGTGACACCCTGCTCCGTCACTTGGGGCTACTCTGGCGTCGTAGACAAGTATCTCACCATCTCGATATCCGACCCAACTCAAAAAGCTACGAGACTAGTTCTATTCCTCGATGATCCCGATATTGGCGGCGTCGTAGAGAAGGACGACTCGATCATACTACGTTGGAGTAGAGCCGGGGAAACAGGATCGGTTATCATTACAGTTAATGTTGAAGAAACCCATGGGAAAACCCATAGGTTGAGCTTCGAAAGGATAAGCTGGCGAGGGAGTCTCAAGGACCTTCCCTGGAAACCACCAGCCAAAGACACCACTACTGTTTTGACGACTGCTAGCTCAGAGATAGGCCGTAGGCCACGCCCAACTCAAATTGGCAACAATACCACCACCACAGCTACGGATCAGAGCATCAGTTCAAGCTTGGCCAAACCGACAATTCACGATATCAAGTCGTCGAGTGCAGCCAAGGCCACAAACAGCAGTGCAAAGTCAAATCCAGTCAAGGCCACAAACAGCAATGCAAAGTCAAATCCAGTCAAGCCCACCATAAAGCCTAGCTTAGCAAATCACCCCTCTACTTCGAAAGTTATACCAAAACCCAGCAGCCATGCAAAGACACAGGCAAAGGCACAAGTAAAGGCACAGGCAAAGGCAAAGGCAAAGGCTCACCAACAGCCGGGATAACTCTAGGAATGACCTACACACGTCTTATCTGTTGAACAAACACTTTTTTTTTCTGGACTTGGGGCGTAATATCTTATTTTAATTTTTATTATTTGATCCTTTGGCTCCATTCTTTGCAGGAATTTGGCCTACAGGGAATCAATTTTGCATTGTACATTTCATTATTATTACCTCTTGTCGAAAATTTAATTCGACCTACCTTCCGACGTTTCATCGATCGTTGGTCATCCCAGCGTTGTGAAAATCGCAGAGATACCCTTGTACAAAAAGTTCGACCTAGAAAATATTCGCTAGTACTAATGCATCACCCGGTGTCATTTGAAATTCATTTTATTCTCTTGTATAATATTCTTCAATGCTAGCGGAAACATATCAAAAAAGCTTAGTAGAACTCTAGGTTTTGAAGCGGCACCTTCCGCCTCTTTCTTTCTCTTTTTTTTTTTTTGGCGATTGAAATGTAAGCGATGGTCGATGGGTGGCCCATGTCTGTCAGACCTTGTTCGATTTGATACGCCACTACCGATATGGTTTGCATGAATTGAAACCTCGATCGATGGGATAGTCTTTATTTCGTGATCTGCGACATGCAGTTTTTTCTTGAGTCCGTCCTCTAACCGATGCGAATTCGGTATTTACTGAGACATCAGAGCCATGTCTCATCTACACGGGAGGGCGCGAAATGCCGTCTTCCAGGTCAAAAACACGAACAACGTGAAAGACAGAAAGAAAAAAACGGCTAGTCATCCCCCCCACCCCCCCTTGCTGATAAGTGTTCCAGATAATCCTATCTTTTTTAAAATTGAAGATCATAGACTTTGTCATGCAGTTCTCTCTTCGCCCACCGATCATGTTCCTTTCCGAATCGTATAGGGAAGTAACACACACAGGTGCCTTCGGTTTTATATCGTATCGAGACATTGAACCCCGATTGTTCTGTTAGATATACGACCCTGTAAGTCTACTGCATACAGCAAGTTCCGAATATGTACATTGTATGCCGAAATAAATACTGTCATACAGGCGATATTATAAGGGTCGGCCTAGCGAGGTGGCAAACTGCAAGGAACATCAGAGCCTTTTTTTTCCCCCAGTTTTGTGGCTTTTTTGTTTGTTACAAATGATATCACAGCCGCAGATTTATTTTAGGCAGAGAGATTAGGTGTTCAAGCTGCAAAAGCGGATGGCGCCAGCAGGAACAGAGAGTGGTCGATTCGTAATATGTTGCATTTTCTACAGGATAAGTCTAGTCGTAACCGATATGCGAAGGAAACATCAATTGTGTCTACAAACAAGAAAGAAAAAGTTTGCGGATATCAACGGTAGAAAGCGAAATGTACGAATGAGACAAGCAGCTGATCTTATTGCATTTCTTGTCTGCCGGACGCTTCCAAATAACGGCATGCGGATTCAACTTTTCGTGCAGACGGAAATCATTCTCCCATGGCGCTATAGCGGAACCTATGTTTGAGGGAAAAGAGACGGTACCGTAATGCATCATTAGCTACTTGCCGGATTCACGGGAAGGATTGCATTAATGCCAATCCTGACTCGTGGTGAACGTTTAATACCGCCACGGGCTCGAAAAAGCGGTGGCGGGCAAAGCGGTTAGACAGGCAGCCCCAGGTACCGGTGCAGGACCCAAGAGAGAAGAGGTCGGTTAAAGCTTCAAAGGGCCACTTAGTCAGAATCCTAGGATAACTCTGGTCTTTGGTGATCACTTCCTGTTCTCAAGGGTGGCAGTTTGCTAAAAACGGGTCCAACGCTGCCAGTAGGGTGGTAAAGAAACAAAATCAAGGATGCGGAACCATGGAGGTGAACAAATGCAGGGAATAGAACAGGAATGATGACTTTCCAGCGGTTTTGGGTCACACGCACATGTAATCTTGGTGATACGTCTACACGATCTTCAAACATGTATCTGCGTCGGACGGCTGGTCTAGTGTTAAATCAGGGTTTCATTTCTTACATCAATCCTTAGAAAGAAACTTGCAAACAGGGGGGAGGCATCGATGAGAAAATGATATTGATTGAAGGGGGGAAGAGCAATTAGCAGGTCAGCGTGTACCTATAATATATTGAATTACAATGTATTGTACAAAAACGATCAGCTTCGCCCCGTCCAAAGCAGACACGACGACGTCAGGGGTGTTGGGGTATGTTTGGGCGATTGGAAGAGGAACAGCTATTCCGCTACAGGATATCACCGTGCGAAAAGTGGTAGATGTATTTCCGTTTCCGTTGCCAGAGATAAAAGCAAAAAGCTTGGTTTCTCCTTCGACCGTGGTTGATATTGCTTTTGTTATCGAGGTGAATTGCCTTGGGGATTTCACAACGAATTTTCAGAAGGGTCTGAATTGCCATCACAGGTTAGAGATAAGCAATAGTACTAAGCTCTCGCGAGTAGGCACACGCTCTTTAGGTAAGAGGTGTCATGTCATTCCTGGGTAAGCTTGAATCAATCAATCATATAGAGAATAGGAAACAGGGGAGCATCTTTACAACGAAGACGAAACCTTTAGGATTCCAGATCCCAGAGGGACTCGAGAAACTACCCAATCAATCGTAGACATGAAAGGCTAGTGAAAGCAGCATTGTCGGAGAGAACAAGCCATTCTCGTAGCAATTGGTTCCGACATGTGTGCAGCAGCCATAGGAAGGAATGGCCCCGAGCCCTCGCCGGTTGATTTTGGAGTGCCGGGCTTAATTGGGCGTAAATTGAGGGATGCTATGGAAATTCAAGGCGCGATAAGACGCATTCCTGGAGCAGACGTTTCGGCATTATACACCGGGTGTTATCTTGCTATAAAAATTGCTAGTTCTTAGGAACTTGGATTGAATAGCGAGTTGACAATACATGTAGCAGGAAGGAATATGACAAAAACTGGAAGCACATCGGAACGCTTATCAGCCGAAGAGTGATTGCTGATAGGGGAAAAAGAGGAAAGAAAAAAGAAAGAAAGCAGAGAAAGGAATAGAGAGATGCAGGGTAAGGCTGCAAAGGATGGAGAGAGAGAGGTATTATTTGCTATTATTGCTGTTGTTGTTATTACTATTATTCATGAGGTACGCCATATGCATGATGATGATGGGTAAGTAAGTAGTTAGTAGGTAAGTAGGTATAGAGAGAGAGAGAGAGTGGTGATGGTCAACGATGAGGAACAATATGTGTTGTCTGTGGTGCAGAAAGAGGCAAAAAAAGCGCCGTTCGAAGGATGAAACATAAAATTGCATTAAATGACGGCGGCGTGTTGGAAAAAGGAAAGCCCGGAGAATTCGCGCACTAAAACTGCAGCTTATTATTCGCCGGTGTATGTGTGTGTCGCCCTCGATTTCGGGCTTCTGGCAAGGACCAGGACCAAGAAGGGACTAGCAGATGCATGTATCCAATCATTGTGGTCATGGTCATGGACTCTTTGCATTTCGGTGACCTCTTTTTTGGCAACTAGGCAGTGCTGGAAAGCATACCAGGTAACCACCACTTCACACTAAACGGACTTGGGGCTTGGTGGGCCTGATTCAGAGTTGTACCTCAATCTTTTCATATCTACACAGAAGGGGATGCAGGATACATCTTCATACATGCAAGGTACCACGTGGGGTAAGTATACTCGAGATCAACTAAGTACGGCATATCCTCCCTTTGCCACTCCCAGTCGCAATGCGCCTGCATCAACTCAGTTGCTTGTTCCCGGCGGGTTCGTAGCGACGTCTTTGTGCGCCTTTTTTTTTTTACTTCGCCTTCGCTTGGGTGAATGCACCAAGCCTGTCGGAATCGGATGCTTGGAACAAACGATGGTTGGTTCTCTGCTTCTATTCTTATGTCATACCTGAGACAGCAAATACGAGCTGTCGTCCAGATTTGAAATGCTTCCGAGACCTTTTGGAGCTGAAGAAGAGAGATAGCCGTCAGTAAAGGCGGTACCTGCGCTGGAAAGCGTTTTTGAAAGAAATGGCAGAAACGAGCAAGTCTGCCCGTTTTGTGCAACCGATACGGCTGTCGCCATCGTTGTTGACACGACGCTCGAGTCCTTCAACATATGGTGTTGGTTTTACCATCTGCAGCCACCGTTTAACCAATGTTTAGATGAAGTTCGAGTGAAGTTCGAGTGAGGTTTAACGGAAATTGAAGTGAGATTTGAGATTGAAGTGATGTCTAAGTGATGTCTAACTATGCCAGAGGAGGGCTGAGATGTGATGTGTTGTTGTCTTCCCCCCCAAAGCAAGCCAGGAACAAGTTGGTTGACAGACGCCAAACTAACCGCTTCGTCTGACTGCAAAACTCCTCTCGCATCAACCCCATCACGTCGCATGCGCACAAGACATATTCCCGTTTCACCACATACTTCATCGTAGACCTTCTCCGTCTGCTTCGCATTCCTCACCGGGCCGTTCGGCACCCGTTCGCAACCATGTCCCGGTCCACAGTCGAAGCCGAGACTCAAATCCTAAGCAACTTCCTCCTCTCCAACGCCACGTTCCCAGATATAGTCGATCTCAAGACCTTTCGGTCTCTCTTCCCGAAGAACCTCCAAGATAGCCCTCAAGTAAAGCAGCTCTATAACCACCTAACGCTAAAACGCGCAGCTACCCTTGAAACCGTTCGCAAAAACATCGAATTCGAAGCGAAAATGTCCCATCAACTAGTAAAACGCGAACGACGCGAGACAGACGCTCAAAACCGGGATGACGACGCGGAAATGCTAGAACACGCGGATATGGCCGGGGTCATGGACGTGTACGGGGATATGCCAGCTCCTAAAAACAACATCCTACCGATTGAAGATATTGTCAAATCACTGGAAGACGCCAATGAGAAGCTGGAGACCGAGATGGCAGTTCTGGATCAAGACTGCCAAAAATTGACACAGGAAATCAAGGATATTGTTGGTGACCTCAGCTCTCTAAAATTTGGGAGCTTCACTGGTGCCAACGAGGGATTGATCGATAGTGTTATTGATGACCTTGCGAAACTGCAGGACGCATGCGATCAGGTGCTAAAACCCGACGACTGAAGCTCAGCGTAGACAAAAGAGGAATAAAACACGGCTGAAAAACAGAGAAGCGTGTGTTTTTTAGATCATAGAAAAGAAAGCGTGCTCAAGAATCGGCAATTTTACAAATACATTGGTGACTGGCCACCAGGATACGAAAGCGAAAATAGCCTGGCGAACCCGTTGATCAGCCACTTTAGCCTAACGATCGGATATCATTTTAGACACTATGTTCTAGTTTACCGAGCTGGAATGGCTGCTGCAAAGTAACGCTTTGGCACGAAATGTGCATGTGCAGGTTTTCTGGTACCGAGCTACCAGCCGAGTAATAAAGGGTCCTAGCAAATTTAGAAGTGAGCGACTCAACATACCAAACAATGCAACCGTGCATGGCTATACGTAAGTCTACGATGAAGACTACGGTGATCATGAAGAAAGCCTACAGAAAAGCCCTACACAGAACAAAGAGAACTCACATCGAATTGATTCTGGTAAACTCCGGGGTACCAGAGTTCAGCCGGCTGAAGCTGATGCCAAAACCGTGGCGAGGGCATGCCGTGGCGATCCTAATGACGTCGCTGCACAGGAGAGCGACGGCACCGCAGAAATGCCTTCAAAGCTCACATCAATCCCAGCCTCTTTTCCCCACTGAATGATGAGCGGGACTGCCAAGCAAGTGAGCGGTATGTCTCAGTTTTTCGTTTGGGATTGAGACAGCTGTCTCACTTTTCTTCTTTCCATTATAAAAAGTTCTGTTAAGAGCATGGACCAGGGAGGCTGCCCCATAGTCCATATTACGGTATACTATACAGACAAATCTAAGAAAAGACTGTCGAACACGTTGATAATGTTAATCCACATGCTCGCTCGCAATAAGACCGTTTTGTCCGTCGTCCCGGAAGTACGAAAGCCACACGTGCATGTACATGTATTCATTGTGAACGGCACAGATGGGTACGTTAGCGGGGACATTCGAGAAGTCAACCCGAAGGTGGGTTAGGCGACGATATAGGCTCCCCGACAACCCTCACCAACTTTCAAACTATCTGCACACATGCTTATTTTTATTTATCAGTTGAAACATAACTCACCGTTAGCTTTGCCGACGTGCGAACATCGGGTACATGTACATGCACAGGTATCTTTTTGGTTTAGGTTTCAGCGATGGGTATCGATGGGCAAGGGATTATCAAATTTGTTCATGCGATATCGAAAATCCGATTCTCCTTGGGTGGACCATGCCTCTAAACTGGAAGCGAGTAGAATGGCAATGATCTGCCTAGAACTTTAGGCATAGCGAAACGATAGTTTCCTGGTAAAGCGCACCGTACTTTTCGTGGTCCCTGGGCTGGCTTTCGCCTTTTTTTTTATTTTATTTTACTTCTGGCTAGAATATGCGAGCTGGCGTTGCCGGCCTATTCTGTGGTGCTGATGCCTGAAGACAGCCGAAGTGACAAGCAAAAATCACAACTTTGTAGCGCCTACCTAGCGATCTACCTACACCAACAGAAAAAAAGTTTCGTGTGCTTTGACTATCACTAAGGAACTATCATTTCGTAATCTAGAGATAGCCAACTGTTTTAGGTGCATGGTCACGATGTCCATGTGAGCGGCCCCCTTGATCTTGATATCAGTCCGGAATTCGCGAGTAATGCCGACTGATAAGGCGCTTTTTTTCTAATATTTTATATTTATTTTTCTAGTTATCTATTATTTAAAAGGTCGAGTATGAGGCAATGCTAGTTCAGTTCGAAGCAGCTATTGTGGTCTCACCAGAACGCCGAGGTGATGTTTCCCTTTTAGTATGGCAGTAACCTCAAATGGACACACGTTTTATGAAAGGCGACCATAATGGGGATTAAAAAGGACGGCTAAAAGGGAAGAAAATCGGTCATGGTATAGGACCACAACAATAATAAGGGAACTTATCAATGTTACGAACCCAAGCTTTTTATCGACTGCCACCCAATAGATAATCAGATCAGACACACCATTATTCCCTTCAGTTAGCAAATTCGTGATTCGGGGACATGCGGGAGAACCCCGCCTTCGGTTCCCTGTTCCAGCGATAATTCATGATTGGTTCATACCTGACAGTTTCAGCGATTGATGCCCGGTTAAGACTGCCCTTATCGGTATAGTGAAGCGTTTGTCCATATGCAGGAAACTTGGTTTTGCAGACGAAAATAGGTGTTCTGAGAATCGGACAAGGGTGATGATGTGGGGGACTCAGGTGACCTTTGTTACCCGAGAAGCTAATGCATCCAGGTGCTAAAGTTCTCCGGGGTGTGTCCCGGGCCTCATTTTTAGAGCGCAGAAATGCGGCTGGTGGGTAAGGGTAGACCTTGAATCAAAAGAGGGCTGAAGCGAGAGGAAACCTAGCCGTTGATTCGCTCAAATGTGTACCTTGCAGATTCGCTTGGGGCTAATGAGGTCGCGTTATTCTTGACCCAAGCCAAGATGACAGAGGACTTGTGACCAGATGAAGGGGCCGGCCCACACACAAACAATCAAACCACCACCAACAGGTCTGGCGTGATGGTGGCTGCAGGGGTCGCGATTTTGTATCAGAATCTGTGGAATCTTGAAGATTTTCTTCTCGAATATTTCCTGATCAGTATGGTCAATGGAAAAACACAGTTTTCCATGGTTATTTCTCTCTCTCCAAGATAGATTGATCTTTTGAAATTGCCTGGCACGATGTCAAGATGTAAAATTGCGATTGGGCAGAAGGTTGCTCTCAGGAAACCGGTACCTGAACTAAACCCGATGTACATCTGACGGCCTGCCAGTCCCACACCTGATGGAAACCCCGCAGCCGACTGAAACGTTGGCTGGCGGATAGGTAGTCATGATTGATACGATTCAGGCTTCTGCTTGCGAGCAGAGGAAAATTCAGACACAGGATTGTGCACGTATATGATACGCATATGATGAATAATTGGTTGATGCCTGCTTCGCAATCTGACAAGCGAGGTCTCAATGCGCACGGACCGTACATCCAATCGGACGGCGAGGATGCACCATGTTGTTGATCTCCTCCGCTGCATGATACTGTCGCAGTTGGTCGGTCGTTCGGTAAATGTCGATGACATACGGCCCAAGACGTTGACATCTCCACGGACCAGCTCAAATGACTCCGCATCACTGCAAAATACAACACCACAAACAACACCCCGTCAATCACCTTTGCAGCTTCGCATTTCCGAGTGTTTGCTCTCCATGTGGGGTGTTTCAAGATCGCGTGAGCGAGAAAAGAAACTCTATGGACTCCTCTAAAGACCTATACCAACCGGTTAGCAAAAGTTAACGAGGTTAAACTATACTATGATCCCAATTGCAAGCAAATTTTCTTTGCAGCAAATGAAGCTAAGATAGTTAAACTTTAATCCTTCAGATTGCGCGTTTCCAAATCTCCTCTTCTTTTACTAATAAATTATAGTCTTCTGCTTTCCCTTGACTCAGGATCCAATATTCCTCCAGTGCTGTGCCGACGGAACAGAGATTTACAGCAATTTCAAGTACTCATATATACTTTGAAACAGGACAGGACTACACTGTATTGATAGCCTTAGCTGACGCCGTAATATTCGCTTGGTTTACCCACATACTATCCGATGCGTTTGCTCTCTCATATAACTTTTTCGGGAATTTATTTCGACAATTGTAGTGTTCTTCTAACCTCCTAGTGATCACGCACCCACCTCCCCCTTCAGAATCCGACCCGCTATGGTGTGACGGGGAACCCTTGAGATACAGAAGCGTAGGGAATGCACTTTGAAAACCCATCTCACAGCGGCTTTATTCCTTCCTTTCCCACCTGCTTTTGAACATAGTAATACCAGCAACCTCACAGGGCGAAACTATTAGCCACATCCACCTTCTGGTACCTAGCATCTATGCTCGAATTTTTAAATCCTACGTATCAAGTAGAAGCCCCTGCTGCTTTCGCAATCCTTGCCTAAAACGCAATGGTCGTTGCGATGGACCCTTTTTAACGGCGGAATAAGAAATAATTCCTTTTCGCATCGTTTTGACCACTGGATCTCCGAGGAGTTCCACCCTGTAATATTCCGTCCACGGCACGATTCTAACATAATTCAATCTACAGGGTGCGTGTGGCAAATTGGGGCTATTGCAAAGAAGCGATGGTCTATCAAATTTCAGAAGAAAGAAAAAAAAATATCCCTCCCGCTGGGTTGAGTTATTCTTTCCTTTTGAGGTCCGGGATTATTAAGACTCGGTAGCACCGGACTCGTATTCTCGGCTACCCCTCCAGGAGATATAACAAGCTGATCAGTCATTACGCCTAGCGAATAGTTTAAAGTCACAGCCAATACGGATGCGATGGTGCCTCTGTTGACGAAGATGTAACGTGGACAGGATCCGATCTGTCGTCCTTCGCTAACAGTTGCCGTCTTTTTTTCCCTTGTTCAACTGCAACTTCAAAGGACCGTTGCGTGTGTCGTGGTTATCGACCTTCCAAATCCACATGTTAGTCGTGTCATCTGCGCTCGTAAATAGCTACATCCCTGGGCTAAGCAAAGAAATAGTGCGGGGAAATCTCATGCGAAAAGTGAGGCAGGCATATTTACTTTATACATTATATGCCATGTCCATGTCATGTACGTTGCTCCCCTGATCCTCTCGGGCTTGGCAATCTGTCCCGGGCAATCATGGATAACAGGAATGGTATCGCATTAATAAAGTCTAGCAGTGCCAGGCGGAAATCTCCATGCGGTACACTGTGGGGCTGTGCCGGAGAAGCTGATGTTTTTCGCATGAACCAATTTATAAGAAGCAACTATTTTAGACACCTGGGCATACCAGAAAGGATCGGAAAGGATTGGTTGATGCGTTCTTTAAAATCTCCGGTTCACTACGGATTTGGGTTTGATCAACTCTTCCGTTTTGTCTCAAATATTACATATAACCTGTGGCATGATATAACTCGCGTGCAGGGGGGGACTACCAGACGAGAAAGGACCCAGTTGCGATATCGTTCTTCCAGATGCTAGAACGTGCAACTGGAACTGAGATTCCCTCAAGATCCAGAAACGGGAGACGACAGAAACGCCATCATGAACCATTCAGAGTTGACAGATATGGCGGTCTCCACAAGGGATTCGACGCTACTGCAGGTACCAAATTGCAAGTTTTTCTGGGCATGTGTCCAAGCTCCGAAAATACAAAACTAAACTAATTATCGTCGGGTTTCATATCGATGGGGCCAGAGGGCTATCTATATCTCTATGGAGTCACGTTGACGACATCTCAGGATAATGGTCAGGTGCCGAGTATCCATGATTTCAAGGGACCAGTGCATTTATATACATGCGTATAGCATAGCTCGAGATAAGATTGCATTGAAAAAAAATTGGGGTCGACTCGGGGACGCATCTAGGGAACAGGATAGTGGCCGACCCCGAAAGTGTGCATCCGTTATAGTATGCGAAAGTTACTGCTGTAGGAATCTCCACTTACCGAATATGAAACGAGGGATCGTCGAAAGCAGACAGAGTGTTCGCATGTCGGTTTGATCATGGACGGATGCATGAAATTCGACTCCTGCAGGTGCTGCAGGTACAAAACGAGGGTGCCACCGCCTCAGTAACAAAACCCAGGAATCCATCTTATCTCCGCATTTGGATACGTCAAATATATATCGAATAGGTAGAGAGCATTACTATAGATTGCATATCTTGTTTCGGAGATACTGGATCTGAGCTGCGTCGTCGTCAACATGGTGCTTTCTAAGAAGCTATGATTTTCGCATTTCGATGGAAGCAAAGAGAGATGTGTAGAAGAAACATGGAAAGAGTTGCTTAGAACCAAGCTAGTCCTGTGTAAACCATCCGACTTTTCTCGCCCAAACTTCCAATTTCGGGGACCAACATGGGGTCGGCCTCATTATTGTGCCTCACTTTGCTTCTTTTTTTTGAGAATCAGCCATACTTTGTAATCCAAATGTACCCCCACACTACTGATACCGGGAATGGATACCCGATTAAACCCGACGAGCACGGGCCACGGAGGCCTCGGGAAGGTACTCGCGCCAACAAATACAGTAAAACAATCTTTGACAAACATTGTTGGAGCAGATCCCCAGAAAGTTTAGTTAGTGACTACTTTCGCGCAAGAGCCGGCCGAGAACCACACTGCGCATGCACATGTACTTCGTTTGTAAGTGAGGTTTGGGGTCATTTAGCGAATTACTAATACCGCGCAATCGTTTTTTGAGACGACATTGCATGGAAGAAGGAATATTAGTAAAAGTCGCTAGCAGTTTCTCCCCTGCTCAGACGAGATGGACACTCAAATCAGGTTTCCACCTTTGCTCTGTTCGAAGGTTCCGACCGATGCTGAACGATAGGTCATGATGCAAGTGGCTGTCGACATCCTGGGTCATTGTGAAGAGATTTGACCCTGGAGTTTGCTAATCTTGGGCCACCGGAAAATCGAAGAAAAGCGTCGAACGTACATACATTGCTCCCTAGCTGCAGATGTCGTAGACTACCAGATTCCGAGCCGCTGTTTAGAATCCGACTGCGCTATCAGCTGGTTAAACTCTCTTTCAATTTCTTGGAGAGACGAGCATCGTTCGCTAAATTAAGAGAATACGGACGAAGAAAGGTCCCTGCGGACGCTTTGCAATCAAAGTATTCCGACTTGGAAAACCCAAAAAGTTTATACGTGATGGAAGATTTTTTCCCTACAAGATGCGAAAAACGTTCAACACAAAAAAGAGTTTGGGGCGTACTATACTCGACGTCTTGATCTTTGATGTTTCATCATGTTATGTGAGCTTATTACTCAGACAAGGGCGGATGCACTCCGCGACCCATACATTACAAGTGATATCGTGTCGAATGAGGTGCCATCTCACCGCGTTTGCCACACACGATGTATCGCTCACAGAAACAGAAAGTGTGTACCTATGGTGAGTTCAATCGATTGATCAAATTGATGCTTGCCCGTTGGCGACTACCTAGATCGATTGCTCGGCTGATGAAGCAAAGGCTCAAACAAATATTAAGTCCATGATCTGATACACCGTCGGTCGTTTCAAAGATGCATACGGTGTCTATCACTTTGTATCTGTGGAGCTGGCACAAAAGGCCCATCACCGAAGACATGTGTGAGTTAGACGGGTCGCCGGCCGCCAGCCGCTCGATTTACACTTACTTGCGCATACTTTTTTTAATTTTTATTTCTTAAAATTGTACTAGATAAGGTTTTTTCTTTTGGTGGCTACCAGCTCCACGTGAGCCCCGTGAGCCTAACTTAAGCCGTGCTATGCCGGTCGATGAGGCTATCAATACTACCTCTGCGAGCTCGTTGAGCAAGTTTAAACAGAGAGCGCGAAATAATTACACCGAGCAAACTTTTCTTAGAAAAGTTTCCTGCTCCGAAGATTCAGCGAGAGTGTTCTTTGGGTCAGATGCACAATCGATATATCAATTGAGACCAGCGTTGTAGCGCCAGCTACCAAGAAAAAAATATATATACGATCTTCTCTGTTTCGCTCGAACTCAAAATATTCGACTGTTTGGAACAATCGTATTGTAGGATCCATCCAAGCCGGGACGAGGCCTTGACATCTGCGGGGCTTTTTAAACAAAATATCATCTCGCAACCTGAGACAGCACCAAACTTCGCTTGCATGTAGAAAGACCAGGTTAGAATAATCTTTTACAGAATATGAAATGTTTAAAGGGTGATATAAGAGTCGGTTGGCAAGATTTGCTGCCAAAAGCGACCGCGCTAAGTTACAAGAAGTAGTAGAAGAAGAAGAAGACTACCATGTCACTGAGATATGTTTGATAGAGTATATGGGGAAGATGTCGGACACAAGGATTTCTTGGCGACGTTGCTGAACCTTGTACAGTCAAGGATCGTTATCACCGTTCACCAAATGCTACGCTGAGTTTGGGCGAAAGTCGTCATTCAGCGTGCTCCTACTAGCATGTTACCTATCTCTACGGTTTTCCTAATTCCGATCAATCCGGGTCTAACTGTAGGTGGATTTGATTTATTATCTGCTGCGAGAACTTGATATCTCTTTGATGCACAATAGGAACAAACCGAGTCCGAAATAGTGTGACCGCAGCAAGACACATGTAGAAGAGAGGAACAATTTTTAGAATTTCGCGAAATAGGAAACAATCCTGTCAACGCTCGCTAGTTTAGGAGGCCAGTTAATTTGCAAAAAAATAAAAAATAAAAAAAAATAGAAATAAAACTTTGTAGGGAGTGCTTTGTGCATACATAAGGTTCAACGCCCTGGACAAGACATGCTAGCTAACTTCGGCCCCGGAAGCCTCATAAAGAAATCGGACAAAAAAGAAAAGAGAGACACGCGGAAAGCGACGTCCCCGGGGTTTCGTTCGGCGGCGGCGGCCTCACCACCGACAAGATCCTAGCAGAAGGTTTGGCTTGCATGAAGACGACTGTGTGAGCTTGAAAGCCCTTGCTCATTCATGCTCCAAACATCTTTCAACGGATGTCTGACCAGGGTTATAAGATTTTTTGAGGAGGGTATGAGAAAAAAGAAAAGACAAAGACGCTACGGAACCCCAGGCATCTTGGCGATATTTCTTTTTTTTCTGTAATGAATTGGTACATGTACCTTAGTATTATTATTACTATGAGAATATTGCTTTTGGATTCAGGGTTAAAGGAATTATCTGCCCTGCGATGCTGCCAATTGCACCAAAAAGGCTTTTGGGGGTGACATGCGAGAGGTGTCTCTGGATGCGAGGTGTGTGAACGGGGACTGTGTGGATGGTGTGTGAACAAGGAGTCTCACGAAAAATCAGACACAGAGATCATCCACCGCGCAGTGCCAAGCCAAAGTCGTCGTCAAAAGAGAAAAATAAAAAATAAAAAAATAATTTCTTCTGCTGATGTTGCTATTGCTGTTAGTTAGCTTTGGGGCTAGTTACCTACAAAGTACTCTGCGGCAGCTAACTGTAAAGCCTCCACCACACACCCTTACCATACCCTTTCCCCCTCCCCCCCCCCACAACAGTACCACCAAGCAGCAAGGCAGGCAGGCCTGTCTGTCCTGTCCTTTGACATGAAGAAGAGGCTTGCAGGCAGGCACCGTTGAGTTAGTCAGTTTAGTGCGGACTCTTCAGGTACTTTCCGTTAAATTGTGCTGAATGGTGCGCAAGCTAAGACTGTCTGGACGAAAAAGTTTATAACTTCTTCATGTCCCCCATTCTCTAACCTCATTTTTTCCAGGCACAGCTTCAGTGGTTTATATACTTGACTGCATATACATATATATACATATATTACATCTGTATACATATATATACATATCTATCGGTGTCCGCTGATGCATAAGCGCTCCTGTCGCCCATCTTCATCCCGATTCAATTGTATAGAAGCGACATATCTTCTTTCTTAATTAATCTTTTCGATCTTTCATAATATATATCTGAGCCGAACATATTTGTTCATTTACATATTTACATATTTACATATTTTCCCATACTTACACTGTACCCGTATAATCGTCTGCATCGCCTATTGCAGCTATACCATTCCTTCCAATTGGGGAAAGCATATATACAGACCTGCAAACCGAACCACTACCAAAACCCAGTCTACACTCGGGCTGGATTCGTAAATTTTACCTCAACAATCAGCTATAGCATGCTAGCTGTTCAGACACAGCCAAAGCCAATCAAAATGCCGCGCGGTGGGAACTCGAGAATCAAGGTTGACGACAATGCCCCAAAGGCAACGCAAGACTGCAAGGTTTGCAACAGAAGACGCATAAAGTCAGTATATATAAAAACAAATTAGCCAGTCTACCTCGGAGAAACCGCATACTGATATGTATATTCTTTGTAACCTTTTAGATGTGACAGAGCTTTGCCAACTTGTGGTAAATGCCGAGGAAGAAACCTCGAGTGCCCTGGATACGGCCTCGTTCTCAAGTGGGGCCAGGGAGTTGCCAGCAGAGGCAAGCTCGCAGGCAAGTCCTATCCTATCAGGAATCCCGAACATGCCGTCGCCAATATCACCAAAGAAACTGCCAATATCTCCATGGCTACCCCTCCAAAATCGGCGACCACATCTCCCAAACCAAAGGCCCACAAGAGGGAACCATCCTTCAAACAACAGGCAGTCGCTCCGCTCAAGCAACAACCTAGCTTTTCCAACATCAATATCGTGCGAGTAAACTTACTAAACCAACCAGATGCCGATGCTGATTTTGAAGAGGAGGATGGTCATCTGGGAGGCGGTTGCTGTGGTGGTGACTCGGTTCAGAATACCGGCACATGGGATGATTGGCTGGTCCAGAACGGAGGAGCATTGAACACTGCGACGACCACGACCAGTGGCTTGGAGTTCTACGAGAGTAAACCGACAATGGTTCCTTCACCGCCCAGCTCTGTTTACAGCATGGAATACCCCTCACCCTTACCCGACTTCGATTTTAGCTACGATCTCAATTCTCAACTTTCAGCAATTCTTCAAAACAATTCAGTGAGGGAACTCATTGCTCACTACGACCAGACGCTCGCAGCAATGATGGTTTGGATCGATTCTGCAAGCAACCCCTGGAGAAAAATAATGATTCCCTTGGCTATGCAATCTCCTACCCTATTATTGGCCCTTTTGGCTGTTTCTGCCAACCACCTCTCAGCACAAAACGGTGGGAATCACCCAGTATATTCTCCTGCCGCTACTAGATACAGAGACTCCTCCTTGGCTTTGATCACCAACCGCTTGAAGATTGAAACGCAAACCCTAGGGTATCAAAGTCCGGACCCAACCTACCAAATCAGAGACAAGATGGACTCCGATGCTACCTTGGCGGCTATAATTATGCTTACGAACTTTGAAATGATCGGTAGTCAGACAAACGCTTGGAGAACTCATCTGGATGCTGCTAGGACTATGATAAAATTGCGGGGAGGGGCGACACAGATTGCTGCAGAGGACGATCAAATCAGCAGTTTCTTGCTCTCGCAGTTCTTCGTCATTGATGTGTTGGCTTCCACTACCACATTCTCCGCTGACGATGCTAAAGATTTCGAAATTCCGGTAAATACTCCTTCGTCTGGTAGAGAGGAACTCTTTGAGGACTTTCTCAAGGTCATGCATCAAATCACTCGCTGGGAAAGACAGCGGTCCGATTCAGAAAGGACACCACCATCAATCCCGCCACCAGATGCAATCCAAGCCCGATTTGAGGGTGCAAGGCAAAGAACCATTAGGGCCTCTTCTGCATTTGCTTCGGTCTTAAGCGTTGAACAAAAGGATGATTTTAATCATTTGATTAATGTGTACCACCACTCCGGCCTTCTATACGCCTGGAGATCTCTTTACAGCTTCTCATCTACACACCCATCGATCGCAACTTCGAAGCGGGAGCTTTACAGATCGCTACACTCCATCAAAGATCAGAAGCGATTTGCAGTTGACTTAGTATACCCTCTCTTCATTCTCGGCACGGAGAGTGTGGGCGATGTCAACACCCAACAGTACGTGCAGTGGAGGATGAAAGAGGCTATGGCTGTAACAGGCTTCAGTAACTGTCTGGCTGCCCTCGCTTTCCTTGACTCGTATTGGAGTGAGGCTGGCGTTGAGGAGAGCTGGGTATCTTTTGCCCGAAAGTATGGCGATCAGGGCCACCAGTTCCTTCTCTACTAGAGCCCGTCAACCCCTCTCTTTTTCTAAATTCTTTATTGTTGATAGGCGTTCAATTTGGCTTTTGTCTTGCATACATGGAGGTGTGAGTATCGAAATGTTTTTGGAGTTTAATTGGCTGGGCTTTCCCGTTTCTGTTCAAAGGATACCTTGTAATGATCTGTTCTCGTCTCATTTTTCCTTCGCCATGATGCATTGATGCACATGAGTTTTCTATGCGAGCATATACTTATTTTTCTATATACGATCATTTACGCCAATTTGCATTTTATAATGGCTAATATTTGAGTGTTTTCCGCCCAAGCATACCCCCCTTTCTTTGTATATTTTATCCATCATCAGAATATTTGTCCATACTTTATAATATGGTTTCCCTTTTCAACGGAAAATGGTCGAAAGAGGTATTCATTCGGCCTTGATTTCTTAGGTTTCCTCATGCGGATCAAAGGAGTTCATACTTGGCTTGTTTTTTTTTTTTTTTTTTTTTTCATTCGACTTTTTTTCAATTGGTGTGGCAATTATCTTTTACAAAGACATTTTTTTCTCACCTTTCGAAGGTGATTTACTTTTCTCGTGCCTTTAAAGTTGCTTTTGTCTATGGCTACTTGGAAGAACGTCACGGTCGTTTACGGTGCTGTGCATGAATTTTCTCTGTTTCCCTTTTTAATAGGCTTCGACCTCTTATCTTTGCTTTAATATTCCGACCGGAAGGGGAGATGATCAAAACCCCGGCTGCTGATGATGCATGCAAACTCAGTCACACTGCTTAGCTTGACCTGATATTAAGATAGTCCAGAAATTATCAAAACTATTACCAAGCATGAACTTCGCGAATCTTACATCTCCGAAAACTATATTTCATTTTTTATTAAGCTCTGCGAAACTGCTCTATAGAGACCCTTAAACGTAGATTGCTTTGTAATTTATTCTCTGTGTCTATTGTTGGATTTTTTCCCTTGCATCACCACAGCTGACCTTCCTATTCTTCATCATCTTCTCCATGCTCAGCCTTTAAAAACTGCCAAATCAGGAAAACTACCCGGACGGCTAAAGTCCCATCGTGGCTTGCCCGCAACGCGATACCTACGATGATTCGTTGGACCCGTTTTATTTCAAGGAGAACTCTGTCATCTTCCTTGAAGAAAATATGGTTTTGTCGCACTTGAAGGTCACGGAACGCCCGATATATCATTCCCTTCAAGTTCTTACGCAGTTGGGTTCTTGAACCCTTTACGAATCACAAAGCCGAGGAAGAAGACCCTGTTGCATAGGATTCTCCAGGGAGTGTGCAAACTAACGAATGAACGTACGCCAGGAGTAAAAAAAGAGCTGCAGGATCTAGTGAACTAACCCTGCTCTGTTTTTGACTCCTCGCTCGCGGGAGCCAGAACAGAAAAAACGAAACATGAGAGCGGAATACCACGGTGTATCGAAGTTGAAAACCAAGGATTCTTTTCTATATAAGAAGAATAAAATATAATAGAATTTTAGGTGATGCTGACATACCATGGTGAGAGGGGCAGCATGGGGAAACATGTACGTAATTTTCTACAGCTCCGGAGTCCTTCGCATGACGGGACTAGTAGGTAAGTACCCTCCCTCCCAGGTACTCGCAGAGACACAAAAACGACCCCAGCAACTTCTCTTGAGAACACCCACAGTTCTTGATATTGCTGGTCACGTCAGCTGGTGAACACGAGGTGAAGAGTGGGCCTCCAGCGTCCCACCATGTGGTCCCAACCGGAGTAGTGGGAGACCCCGCCTATCTACATTCAAGTCCTCTGTTAGTTTAGAGAGTGGGGCATGGCGATTAGATTCTCAGCATGGGCATTTTGTCCGCATCATTAGCTCCTCTTCAGTTCTTTTGGAACGATCGAACTCCGGCAAATTTATTTAAGCGCAGTAGGAGGTCTAGTATTAGTTTCTGCTGCGGTGACCAACGCTAGAGTTGGTTGTTAATGGTCTAGGTTTCCAAAGATTCTTTTAGTGGCACTTTTGGTGGCAGTTTCTGGTTCTTGCGTCCCGGAAACCAGATCTGTTTACAATTAGCTCGCGCCTCGAGGCCTCTTAGGAGAACATGGAGAATGTGAATGCGATGCAGGCTGCAGACACACGTCTGATCTTATTGAAGAAGAAAAAATCTGGACGAAATAACAGAAATTAAATTATGGTTGCCCCGCCTAGTACTACCTTTTGGCTTGAGGTGTAACATGTCATCGTAAGTAAATGAATAGAATTAGATTGAAAATACGAGCTGGAAAAAATAAAGTGAGCCTTTCTAACGGCTTGGAGCTTTAAAGCTTGTGATGGCAGCGGCAGCCGTTGTGTGCAGTGCTTTCTGTCCTGGTGCATCAGCATTCGCTTGAAAGTAGCCAATGAGAAGGCTTCGCGTGTTGCCTCGTGGTGTGCGGGCATGCATCGCTATAGGCTCAAAGGCCCGGAGCATGCCTTGCCGGACTTCCAAGGAACTAAACCTAGTTTAGGCGGGGACATCTCTTGGGAGCATTCCGAGTCTGCACTTCGTAGTTGGTGCGTCGCTTGGTAGCATCTCCGAATTAGAGGTTTTTGAGTCGACTCGACTCTATCCAAGAGGCTCGTCCCATCTCGATGGTAGCAGCTATCTTTCGTACGAAACCCAAAGGCTCGCTGGAAGCAAATGCGAAATCAAAGGCTAGAACAATCTTCCCTTCTGCTCCGCAATCGCAGAAATGTGTACGAAGTACGAAGTACAAAGGGGTACATCTAACCGTCAAGGCATCTTTAAAAGCGATCAAAGCGAAGGCTGGCTTAACATTGTTTTGCCAATTTGTGAGCGTGGCGTCGGATTAGTTGCTTTCAGATGTGGAGAACTAAGTCAGCCATTCCATGCGCGGTGCGCGATAAAAAATAAATAAATAAAAATAAAGATATATCAAGGAAATCACGCAGCAAGCTGGAGAGTTAGGTACCCGATACTATACCTCCATCAGAGGGGAGTGTTGGCCGAACCTTCATCGTAGTTTCTTGAAGGTATCAGGTATTATCCGTCAAACTTTGGATCCAAGCCGGGGCCAAAGCGGGGTACCTAAAATATGGTTTGCCGAAGTTGCTTCCTCAAAAAAGAAGATCCCGTTATCTCAATCCGAAATCTTGGTGGAGGCAAGCCAGATTTCGGTGCCTGGACTTTCAGCTGGTGTCTAGCTAGGCGATCCAACTTGAAAGCTAGCCCATGCATCGCCCGCTTAGCCTAGTCTTTCTCTCTTTCGAAACTGAACTCGCCGTTTTCCTGCTATTCAACGGCGTCGACGCTTTTTCTTCTTTTCGCCTGCAGCTAATCTCCTGAAGCCGTCGCAGAGTTTTCACCTCGCAAAAGTTCCTTTTCTCTGGATGTTGCAATCGAAAGCCGCGAAATTCGACCAATGTTTGTCGCCCTTTCCAGATTCTCGGGAAAGTCTAGTCCCGAAATCACGCTCGATTCAGCTTAATTAGGATCTGGCATTGGTACTTCTTGCCACTAGAACCAAAGGCCACAAATTCTTCCAAACTTGCCAAGAACGCCCTGCTGCAAACTTCGACTAGACTTTATTTACCCCAACCGACGTCGTATTCCGATCTATGGATTTTTTTTGGTTTCCATATGTACTCTCTTAATATGCGCGCCGGTATATATGAAATTGTCCTTTATAGCGCGATGCATGCAATACTTTTAGGTACTTGCTGGCTTTCAAAATATTTGTCCATTACCAACTGAAACCCGACGGCATGGGCAAAAGATCTGGAATCCGACAAAAATCTTTCCGATCCTGTGGCTTGCTAGCGTATTTGAGGAAACTAGTTTTGAAAGGCTCGGTTTTGAAGTCTCATATGCAAACAGAATACAACCGTCACAAATACCTCCCTCGCAAGTTGGGTCAGATGCCCCCTGGTGTATAGCCTGAGGGTGCGATAGCGAGCGGTCGCTCGAGTGATTCCAGGGAGGCAATCGTCATCTCGGGGGGGACTAATTGTTGTGCGGGATCCGTAGACATGTAAGATCTCTAGAAAAACAGGTCCCACACGTCTGCTATCAACTGGCTCTCGCAATGTTAACCACGAATAGACATAAATTTGAAGTTATCCCAGAAACCCCCCTTAGGAGTAGCCTAGTTGTTACCTGTCACATCATTTTCATACCATGGATAGAATAGGCGCTTTACATGATATGCCGTCATGTTTACACCACAAAACCAAGGTTGTGAAAACTGAATTCTTAAATCGAAAGGTCTTTCTCACGTCTCTTCCTCGATCCATCGATGCGCATCTGTTACATCACTGTGAGATAGTGCGGATTGATAAAGATACCTAACCCGGCTTATTATATAAGTACATGCACAGAAGCTTTAATTTCTCTCATTTCCTCCTAGAAAAGGATATAAAGTGGATATACATTCACAGAAAAGAAAAGAAAGAAAGAAATGCGGAAATCAGTGTTTAACGGTTTACCAGTTTCTGGCGCTAATTTACAGGTACCCCCACTTAGCTACTAGATTCAAGCAAATTCTGTGATCATATATTATAAAATACCTGGATCAGATTGGTAGAGTCTTGGTGAGATTCGTGAATTCCTGGTCCATGCAAACTTGACTCCTGAATTTGCCTTGTATTTTTCTTATATGTTAACTGCAATATCACATTTGAAATTTTTGTATACAAACCACAATCTATCTCGCGACAGTACCTGGATAAAGCATACATATGAAACAACTATAACTGCAGGAAATTTCATTGATGTCAAGATTGTGTGTCCACGTGCAGACGACCAACAATACCTATAACGTAGAACATAGGCCAGCGAGCCTCCCAAGCCAGCGAGCCTCCATATTTTCAACGAAAACACCACCAAAAAGCATCGAAATGGCCAAAAAAAAAGGCTATACAAATAAATGGACTGTTATATAATTGAATGTGAATAAAAATTGAAACCTTATATATAAAAGCAATAAGAAAAATATAAAAAAGCTGTTGTTTTGATGCAACAACACAGAGGTTTTGCTCGATTAAGCGAGGCCAGGAGCTTCCTCCCTTGATACCCCTCTGTTCATTACATCTACCTCACCAGCTCGCATTTATCATATCTAGAGACGAAAACTGAAGAAGATACCTGCTTTTTTCTATATATTTTCATTATATTTTACAGTAAGCATGCCAAAGATCAATATGGAAAAGAATAAAAGGATGGAGGATGCCTTCATGGCATACAAGACAGGGCGGGCACCCTCGCTCAATGCGGCAGCTGCTTCTCATAACATACCAGCTTTGAGCTTGAAGCACTGGGTTGCCGGCCGGCTGGTGGCAGTCATCGGTGTTCAAAATTAATTAAAGAATTCACTTCTTGATTTTGTTCAGGAGGAAGTAATAAGTAAATGGATTCAAGAGCTATGGGCCTAGAACTTCCCTGCCCGCTATGATCTTATTTGCTCTATGGCGGGGATTCTGGGAGGCTGACAATCTGGGAAAAACTGGGTAACGAATTACCTTGATCGCCATCCCGAATTAACGAGAGTTCGATCACGGTTATTAGAGGATAAGAGAGGGAAGAGCACAGAGGTTACGACAATCATAGAGTGGTTCACCCTCTACAATCAGATTGTAAAAAAGCACAAAATCCTGCCCGAAAACATCTGGAATATGGATGAGAAAGGCTTCATGATTGGCTATGGTAAGACGGCCCATGTTGTCGTCCCCATCAAAGCGAAATACCAGCGCTTCTGCCTCCATGATGCCAATTGACAATCGGTCACCCTGGTTGAAGCTATATTAGTTGCCGGCGAATTCTGTCCCCTACTTATAATATTCCCCGGCAAAGTTCATGTGCTTGGTACTTACCGGGACTATATACCATGGGATGGCTGGCAATGGGGTTTGAGTAAAAAAGGGTATACAACTGACGAGCTGGCATTAGATTGGTTGAAAGCTTGTTTCGAGTCGATAACTGTGCAAATCGCCGGGCTACCTTCTAAACGATCAACCAGACTTCTTATACTCGACGGACATGGCAGCCATATCACGCCTGCCTTCATTAACTTCTGCAAAGACTATAAGATCCTTTTACTCTGCCTACCTCCTCACACTACCCATTTACTCCAGTCCCTCGATGTTGGTTTCTTTAGTTATTATTCAAGGGCTTATGGCAATGGTGTTAACGAGTTTTGTTGCCTTGGGGGTACCGGGATATTGAAATATGACTTCACCAGGCTTATATCTGCAGCTCGAAGCAGTCAGCATCTTGCTGCGATAAATGTGTTGTCCAGCAAAAAATCACACACAACAACAAACTTTCCATGGTCACTATCACAAACCTTAACCTTGTAGTTATTCGGTATACGAAACAGGAATTTGTCGTTAGCGAGTTTATCCATCCCAAAACATTGTTACATATATATGTATATTGGGACTATAGTTAAAGCTCTATTGACCCCTTTTTCTAACCATTTAAAGGCACAATCTAGAGTTCCGGGGCCATGGGACTATTGGTGGATCGATGATCATAAGAGTCTTTCGTATCAATGGGTCTTGGTGTGGGGCTTGTTGAGTGGAGTCTGTTTACCTCATACATTTCTATAGGAGAAGTGCAAGTTTCAGGGTAGAGTAGGAACAATATGAATCTTATACATGAGCGAAGGGTCTTGGAATCGCCGGGGCGTAGCTGTCACATATTATATTACATCAACTATGATTGCTATAGGTACATTAGATCGCTGCCCAATTTTAGGACTTCGAATTACCAGAGCTCTGTTCATGAAAATTGAGTAATCGCCATTTGATTTCTTCAGAATACAAACTATATACGTTAAGAATTTGCATAGCGAGATAAATAAGATGATGATGATAAGCCATGAGTAGTCTCGCTGGAACTGATAATACTGGAAATGCGTGTATGAGCTAAACCTAAATCAAAGGGACATGTGGCCAACGTGCATAAAAGTAAAGACCGCTAATGTAATGAAAGATTAGATCCTTTAGCTCCAACCTAGAAGAGTCTCCTGACCACCGTCCTTCACCCATTTCTGAACCTTCTCGCCCCCAATTGCGAGGGCTTGGGTCTTTAGAGTATCCGATGTAGGTCGCACAGTCGCTTCAAACCTTCCCTTCTCAATGCCGCGAACTTCAGAGTCCCTCTCCTCAGTTTTGTTGAGCTCCTCAAGCTCTCTAGCTTGCTTTTCTCTCAACTTGTTTATATCCTCGATGTTCTTTTGTTGGTTAGTTGGGTTTAGTCTCACAGCTTCTGCTTCTTGGGCTGCATATCTAGCTTTGATGGCAAGTCTTCCAGCCACATCTTTGGTCTTCTGAAGAGCTTTTTGAGACTCCATAGAGGCTTGTATGGCAAGAGCAGCAACCAAAATCTTAGATCTCAGCCACAAAAGTTTTCCTTCCTCTGAGGTATCATAAGGTCGAATGTCTTCAGTCTGTGGAATGGTAAACTCGATACGACCGCCATCTCTCAAGCCATTCTCAACGGATCTGACAAGTTCCGTGAGAGCCGCGTTCAACTGGCCGGTCTTTTCCTTCTCACGAGTTATAACTTGGTTGCAGATTTGAACGATAAAGTTAGAATATTTTCCAACTCGCTTCTCTTCTGAAACTTTGTTATCGGAGACCTGACCGGCAACGACGCCTTGGTTCCACGCTTCGATTTTCTTGGCCTCCGCGGCGTCATTAGCCTCATAGAGAGGAACGCTCAAGCTGTACATATACTTCATACTTCTTTCTGTCAGAAGACTCTCCATGTGATTGTGGACAGTGGTTGAGAGATCCTGTACTGCGGTCAAGAAACTGAATATCTCAAGCAACTCTGCCGCAGACAGGGTATTGACGCTATCTTGTACAAAGTCTTCTACTCCCTGCTTGACGGTATCAATCACCTCACCGGTCTTCATAAGCTCGCCGTACGTGGTACCGACAACGTCACGATCGAAGCGTTCATAAGCATCCTGCCCTTCGCGCTTTCGGATCTCGCGGACAACGTTCTCGGCGTCTGCCGGATTACGCTTACCCCGACGACGGCGAACTTCGTCGATTTCAGCTTGGATCCTGCGTTCTATATCGCCTTGACTGGCAACGAACGATTGTCTATTCCTGTCGATGAATGAGAGATTCGCAGCACTCGTAAATGTCTTTTGGAAGGGTGCTAGCTTGGCCGCAGCTGTGACCTTGGGTGGTGGTGGTGGATATATCAACGGGAGAAGCTTGCTGACATCCACGTTTGTGACCTTTGGCGGAGGGGGCTGATAGTAAGCAGGCTGAGAGATTGGATGATCTCGAGACTGGCTCGAGCTGGCGCTATAGACATCGTTACCACCTCGAGGTTTTGCGGTAAACTGCTCCGATGCCCTCTTGTTTCCGAAACTTAGGCTGTCTAGATCATCTGCTAAATCGGTAGCAAATTTTGCTCCTCTGAGCTTAGCTTCTGAGACGATCCAATCTCTGAAGACTTTGTGTCGCCTCGTCTCGAGATCCTCTGGTTCGAGCAGACCTGGGGTGGGAGCAGAGGTAGGGGCCAATGAAGATTCTTTCTCCAACATGTTCATAAAGTTCGCAATCCGTTCAGCATATATATCGGATGGAGGAAGTGTGAACGAAAGCTGCTTGGACGGCTTGGGTGGAATGTTAGGTAAGCCCGGTGAGCTAGGTAGCTCGACGGCATACGCCTGCCCTTGTGGTAAAGGAGCAGGAGTCGTTTGTTGAGGAGGGGTGTAAGTAGTAGGCTGTTGCGGTTCGACTGGTGGAGCGAATGGATGATAATAAGAATCGGCGTATCCTGTAGCGGGAGTAGCTGTTTGTTGTGGAGGTGATAATGGAGGAGGAGGAGGAGAATGAACACCAGCACCTTCGTGTGCTAGTGGCCCATATGTCTGTGGTGTCTCATATGTTTGTGGTCCGCCATATGTTTGTGATGCTCCATATGTTTGTGATGCTCCATATGTTTGTGATGCTCCATATGTTTGTGGTCCCCCATATGTCTGTGCTGCCCCGTACGTCTGCGGTGCCCCGTAAGCCTGAGCTGGCTCGTACGTCTGCGGTGGTCCATGGGGCCCCTGTGTATGAGGAGGAGAAGCTGTAGGGTTTGGAGGTCCATACGAAGGCCCAGGCTGTTGTGGTTGTTGTTGATATACCCCTCCCTGGGGGGTAAACGGTCCACTAGCCATTGGAGGGGAATAAGTCGTGGGCTTTCCAGGAAACGGAGCAGGTCGTTCGTAAGCAGTAGGTGTAGAAGCTATGGAATCAGTAACCGATGGTGCATAATACGTGCTTGCCGTCGAGGGTCTGGCATCATTCGATTGATTTGGGCCTTGATTATTCGCTGAATATAGCCTGGGTTCATTCGTATTAGGCTGAGGCGCCGTTGGGAGAGGCGAGGGCAGCCTTTGAGCTGGTGGGGAGATTGGCCTATTGTCAACCTGTCCGACAGGATGTATCATAGGCGATATCACAGGCGACGGCTGCGGCCGTGGTGGGGCTACATTTGGGAGCTGGGTGGATGTCACAGGCTTTGGCGGCTGGTAAGCCGTATAAGGTCCATGTGGCTGACTCGGGATTACAGAGTCGGTTGAGTACGCTTGTTGGACTGGTGGACGATAGGCCTTTCCGACGCATGCATGTTAACATTTCTTGTAATTCTTCGTAATATAATAATCTCGAGGTGCTCTCCTCCAAGTTACGACAATGACATACTTTATAACTGCTAGCACTAGGCGACGAAGGGTTTGCTTTAGTGTTTACAGGTGAGTTTGAAGTCGGGGAGGCATAGTACGGTGTGTATGCCGTCTGACTGGTGGGAGGAGTAACACTGAGGCCACTCGGTTTCGCGCCGGTTGGAAGCTGCAGCGTCGCCTTCGGATTGCGAAGTATCAGCACATATAGTCGATATCAAGGTAAGGAAGCTGCGTCTCAGTATCGAAGTCCAGATACCAAACTTACATTATTGCCAGGGCTTCCACGAGCATGCTGCTCCGGCGAATTTTCTCGCGAGTATGGCGGGGATGCCCCCGAGCCTCGCTTGTACTCAGGATTGTAGTTGGACATGATGTCAAAGATATGGTGCTTCAAACAGCAGAATTTTAGAAAACCGGAAGAACTGCAAGTGATTGCTATAGATATTGTGCTCGAGTGCTACAGTATACTGCGCAAGGACGAAAAATGAGAGGTTTAAGAGGGATAAGGCAAATGAAGACAGTAAACTGTCGTCTGCGCCCCACTAACGTAGAGCCAGCGACTAGCTACTGAATATTGCGCTATGATGCGGGGCTTCGCAATGTACCAACCCATGCACACAAACCATGAAGGATGACATAGCCCGCCGACTTGAGCTCTATCGATACCCATGTCAACATGCGTGTCCATGTATTAATTATACTATCCATTGCAACACAAGCTGATAAAATAGTCTTTTCAATTCAAATCTTATACACCAAATTTCATGCCGAAGGGTCCGAATACCAAATATTGGACAAGACTAGAGTACTACATAAACAACGCCTAATTTTCTTTGATAGTTTGCCAACCCAATTTTACATCAATCTAGGCTTGCTTCGGTAAGATATTCGGGAGCGGACCAACTGGTGTGATGCCCTGTAATTATTATAGAATTAGTAAAGTTCAGCCTCTCAAGTCTCTGGAAAGCAAAATTAACGTACATTCGGGTTGATTTGCGTGTGGCTCTTGGTATAATGCTTCTTGATGTGCTCAAAGTTGCAAGTATCCTTGAATGCTGGAATATCCCAGTACAGGTGCTGCATCCATTTATGAATTACTGGGTAGCTGTAGATTTTACACCAGCGCATTAGTTACTTTCACTTATTTCAACGAAGATACCATACTAAGAATGGTCGTGACCTACTCGGCACGTATCGTTCTGATATTGCACTTGAAGTGTTGAACATAGACCGGATCAAAACGAATAATGGTCGGGAATAGTCTGATATCAGCTTCGGTGAGCGTCTTTCCTAGAAGATATGGACCATCCGATTTTTTCAAAATTTCCTCGACACGGTCCAGGGACTCGAAGACCTTCACAACGTTCCTCTCGTATGCCTCTTGAGTCGTAGCGAAGCCGGATTTGTACACTCCATTGTTGATGCCATCCTTGAAAAATTTAGCATTATCAGTCAGTACAAAAATCATCTCAATACTCAGTCATCAGGTGAAAAGAAGCTTACATAGATCCAGTCGTTCAACTCATCAATCTGCTTCGCTTGTTCGGGCGAGTAAAAGTTGAGATTTTTGTACTGATCAGCAACAAGACCGTCGAACTCGGTATAGAGCATGCGAATGATCTCGCTGCTCTCGTTGTTCACAATGGTCTTCAACTTCTTGTCCCAGAGGACCGGGACGGTAAATCGTCCTGCGTATTCCGGTTCCACGCCAAAGTATATCTCTCGCAGATACTTGGCGCCGTTAATTTCGTCCGGTCCAGCGTCCGGAATGTTTTCGCTAGCGTCAGCAAAATGCCATCCCTCTATCAGTTTATTTCCGTGATTAGCTTGTCTGTGCCAATAAGGTAGCGTTCGGGAAATTATGCCTACTCTCAGTTAGATGCCAGTGGACCACGCTCTGATATCGCACGACCGATTAGCATCACTTCAAAATCACCTCGGTATTATATTTCATCGACGTACGAATGAGATAATATCTTCTAGGCCCTTGAGTTTGCGAACAATCAAGGTTCGGGTAGCTGTTGAAGTCGAATGTCAGATGAATATGCTCGACAAAGCGGAACCAATTCTACTCTTAGAGACGTACCCCATGGACAAGCATAGCTGACATATAGATGATACCTCCCTTTCTCTGCCGCAAATTTTGCATCTTGAATTTAAAACGCTATATTAGCCTTGGGATTGCACATGTAATTCTGGTGGCTAGCGAATGGTACCTGGCGCGGAAGAGATGGTTTCTCTGAAGGACGACTACTAATTGTTAACAAATATGTTCTTGTTTATTCGATATGGTATTTAACGGCGTATAAACTTACCACTTGACGTCTAAACTCGCCATCCCCTGACGCCCAGGTGGTGATTTTGGCCCCGGTCTATGCCAATCCAAACAAAATGATTAGCCCAGTTCTCTATCAAAACTTCGAACAATGAATGCTAGGCGAGAAATATATATATATAACAAAAATCCTCCACGAAGCTTCAATCAACAAACCCCGCTCAATTGCTTGATTCAGCATTTGTTACCACGTACCGGCCAGCTCAAGTATCCCAGGCGCGGCGCTAGCAAGAGGGCGATCAACCCAGCTACCAAAGCTGAATAAACGACCACTCGAGCTCTCACGCTAGCGGACTTGCTAGCACCATCACTCTTGTTTAAGCTCTGACTTACCGACATGCTTCGAAGTTGCGTACAAGGCTGATATAAACGATAGCGATATGCTCCGGATTTTAGAATATTGCTTGCGTTGCGGTTTGCGAATGGTGTTGCGTTTGTTGCCGTTCGAAATGATCTCGATGACGTCGTCAGAATGTTTGGTGGGGTTCGGAAGGAACGAGATAGTACTCTGGATATCAACAAAGATGGCATGCAGCTGGCGGTTTTGTATTACACAATTGAAGCAAACCGAACAACCATCGACCTGTATTTATACTCTCTTCGCGCCATACGCCTGGTAGACCGAAGCTGTCAACCGGCCGAAGGACAGTGCCGCAAATTGACAAACCGACTAACAAAACTAACCCTGCAACCGTTTCCTTAGTCATGCTTTGTTAAGGTTGGCCGAGTTCCTTTCAAATTCAACACTAAACGGGCTTACTTAGTAAACCCCATTTACAATCGTTTTCAGTCATGGTTCACTAATCATCCAACAGGGACCTTCCTAAACGCTGTCATCCAGAATGCACATGAGCGTTTTGAGCTAAACATCATCAGAAGCTCGAAGAGTTCCCGCTAAGGTCTTGCGGCGTCGATGCAGACCTCTCGGCTGTAGCCTATGAGTTTACAGCAATGGCACCTCGTTACTAATAAACCTGCCGGTGCTCCCCACTTAGGGCCCCAACGCTCTCTAATTCGGCATAATATATCCATTTAGACAAGCAACTAAAAGTGATTACTGGAGCATTATTTGCGTTTTGTTATTTTCGATTCCAAGAAGCAGCTTTACCATCATGCAAAAAAGTCAAAAGCAAAATTTCTACTTCAACTACATTTATGCGTCCTTAGTCTTCACGCAAACAAAAGGAACCTCAACATCTTCACCGGTCTTATCGTCCGCGCAAACCTCAAAAATCATATTGCGTCGGCCTGCTGGGACCGGTTTCTTGCTAACGAGCTCGATAAGCTCCGTCATTCTATTCCAAAATGTTAGAATATGTGCTCTTGATCATTCAATTAAATAGAAATCAAACACTCACTTCAATGCATATCTCTCCTTCAACTTGGCCGGTGGGAAGAACGAGGCGTATAGGAGGGCGTTGCCGTGGCTCAGCATAGTAATCTCCAATCCCTTGTTCTCAAACTCGGAAAGAAGCTCCTTGAGGGTAAGGTTGTGATTAAATTCAAATCTATCCCAAAGTTTGTCGATCTCAGTATCGTTGTATTTGCCCTTAGGAGATGCGATAGGCTCGGAGAAACCGAAGAATGGCAAAGCTAGGTTAATAAACCCGTTCCTGTAATCCTCAAGCGTGTTCTTTCCGTCAATAAGCTTATAAAGCTCAAGACAGATAAGACCGGTGACAAGAGCGGTAGTTGTCGCAATAGCTGGGATGATTTTACCAGCGATGAGCTGCGGTGAATGTTAGCAATAATCCATGTTTATTTTACAAATTTTAGTCAGATCCTACCTTCGTCTGATGTCTGTCGGTGGGTTGGATACCGTAGTTGAGCGCTCTTAGGTTCGATGTAGCGGTGATGAAAGCAATGTGGAAATTACTGTCGTCATCCTTCTCAAAGTCTGCTGGAGTTAATCGGTATCCAGCGAGGGTGGCAGGTGTAGGCAAGCTCTCCGCAATCTTTTTGAGCTCGTCTTGGTCAGCAAATCCAGAGTTGGCATTTGGATCTGGGTCGCTGTCGTTTGCCTGAATTCTGATACCACTCTGAGGCTTGAAGTCTGGGATCATCATGGAATCGAGGATCTTGCGGTACAAGCTAAGGTCGACAGAGCCCTTAAGGCCATAGTTGGCAGCATGAAGGTTGGCAGCGGCCACAATGAAATCCTGATGCTCTTGATCATCGAGGTCAAAGACCAACGGATCAGGGGCACGTTTGGGGCCGGACCAGAATGGTGTCCCAGTGCTAGTCACAGAGTCCTTGGGGAAAACGTGAAGAAGCTGTTGGATGTCATTGTTGAATAGCTTCTCAAATTTGAGTCTTCCCCATTCGATACATTCTTCAAAAGTAAGAGGCTTGTCAGTGGCTAAGTAATCGCGGATAGTCTCGAGTATTTCCTTCTGATTGCCGGATTGTTTCAGAGTGCTTTCGATGAAGTTTGGCTGCGAAAGATAGAGGTTGACACTCTGCGCCGGGTTGACAAAAGAGGCATCAAAAATCTCGCGGCCCCAGGCAATCGTATGCTCGATCTTATTTGGGAAAGACTTGACGGTACACATTGGGAACGACTTCTCTGGTGGATCCTGGGAAGAAGAATATGATTCCGACAGGTTTGGTAAGACAACCTGCGTATTACCCTTGGTACCGAGAGTACCGCTCTCGAGCAATGGCTTTCGGAAGAACACGCATCGTCTATCGACATAGACACGGGCTTCGACATTGTCCAATGCATTGGTAACGCCGTCTAAACCCTCCCAGAAATCCTCATTAAAGATATCCTCGGTATCCTCACCAACACGATCTCTCAGAGCAGTAATTTTGCCTTCCAAGTCTGGATTCATCACTGCAGCCGCAAGAGCAGCACGTTCGCTCTTCAGCTTGCCAACATCGGGAGCTCTGAATAAGAATTGTCTGTTGAGATTGCTTCTTTCGATCGAGTCCATATCGGTGACGTGAAGCTTTCCGTTAGGGCCAGTAGCAAGTCCCATCATCGCCCAATTCTTGAGCATCTCGCACCCAATAGCACCAGCACCAACCAAGAATTCTTTGGTATTATTGATCTTATCCTGGAAGTCCTTTCCAAATACTGCGATTTGAGCATCGTATCGAGAACCGGTTGGCTTGCAAGTTTCCTCGGTTCGGGCGGTTGACGTTGGCAAGCTCTCCAGAGAATCGAAATACATGAATTGAACCAGAGGTGAGAATTTTCCGGACAAGGCTTTGAGGACTTCCTGTGCAGTCAGACCTCCAAAGAAAGCCGCCATCGGGGAAAGGTAACCTTGTGCCTGGTATGAGAGCTCGGTGAGGAGCTTCTCATCAATCTCTTCAGGTGCTCCTTCTTCAACCGTTTTAGCGATCTCGGCAGCAAGAGCTATGATCTCTTTGGCGTCTTCAGCATTCAACGGCCGAGGGAGCTTTCCGTCATGGCCAGCAGCAAATTTGGAAAGTGCCTGAAAGCCGACGTGCAATTGAGATGGACGATCCCACTTGGCGAAATCCGAAATCAAAAATTCGGGTTTCTTAAGCTGGTCCGCTAACGATTTGAAGTTGACGGTCTTTGGTATCTTGACTTGCTGGAAAAGACCACCACGAGAATATTTGCCCAAACCCTCAACGGAACCAATAGAGAAAGTATATGGCCCTTTGACCTCGACCTTTCTGGACGTTCCGTCATTGATTTTGTCCATACCTTCAACCTCCGAGAAGACGACGTGATCGCCGTCCTCAAGACCGTGTCTAGTTTCATCCAAAGCAGTGACGAGGCCATCTTCGTTAATATCAGCAATAATCCCACTGACTGGGTTCTCACCAGTTGCGTCAAGAACCGAGAAACCGTCCCCAAAGTCGCAAAAGAGATTTCCAAATAATCCGCGGATATCGGCGCTGATAAAGTAAATCTTATTCTCTCGGCAAAACTCGTTTATCTTGAGCTGATCGTCGAGAGGTGTCTCGGTGAGGACGACAACTTGGTATTTGGAGAGCGACTGTAGGTTATCCAGAGGGTTTTCAGTGTGGACGGTGACCGGAACGTATGTATTGAGCTCGGCAAGTCTCGGCTGGGTGGCTTCCGCTCTCGGTTTGCCGACATCTTCTTTTCTGAGGAAAAACTGAGCGGAGAGGTCGGATATTTCAACGGGTGCAGGATCATAGATAGCCATCGCCTTGACACCAGCCAAGGCAATGTTTTTGGCTAAGAGGAATAAGGATTAGTATATTACGATACGCGTTGTAAAACATCGGGATCGTACCAATTTCGACACCTAGGCCCTTCACTCCCACGACGAGAACGTTGGAGTTGGCCATCCGGCGCATAGCTTCGTGTCCGAGGACATAACTAGGATGATTCAGAAACCCATCAACATCAATGTGAGCAATATCATCTGGAGGGGAGTATCGTACAGCTGTCGAGAGTACAGACCCTCATCGATCTTTTGGTCCCCCTCATTTTCGGCTTTCGTTTTGTCCTAGATTGCGGGGCAACACCCCAAAACCACGTCAGTTGTCTGAAGCTCCGGACAGCTCTCTGGAAACCTCCAAAACGCGTGTAATAACATACAGCCATAGCTATAACCTTCTTCGGACGGGAGTGCGAAGGACTCGAAGGGGCAGAAGGCAGCTCTGCTTTGCGTTTCGACGACAGTTTGAATATCTATGGGATGGTTTGGGTAAGCGTGACAGGAAGTTAGGTGAGTAATCTAGCGAAGTTTAGCTTTTTTTTTTCTTTTCCGAAAGCTGCAAAAGAAGGAGATAGAAATAGGGCCGTGAGTATAGGACTGGGCACGTATATATACCTCTGATGAAGGGATAGTACAGGTGGTAAGGAGATAGATAGGTGATGGTTGAAGAGCGAAGCAAGAAGTTGGAAGTAGGATTGTTTTCGAGAGGTTGAGTTGGAGCTGGGAGCTTAGAAAGCGGGCAAGTCGGGTAACGTGAAGGTGGGTTGGGAACAGAACACAAGGCGGCTCTCATCAGCCGAGAAGGATCAGGTCCCCACCACCAAACCAAGGTAGCTGTATATTTCTAATAGCATGATTGCACCACCTGGATCCTAATCACTACACGAAAAAGCTTAAAACATGGGGGGCAGGCGATTAAGCAAGTAGATGCTTAGTTGCCTCTTCCATAGAGCAGATATATTTTTGCGAAAGGTCTGCCGCCATGCCGTTATGGATCGACTCATTTTGGTTCGATATAGTAAGAATCTAATAATACAATCTAGAGAATCAAAATATAAACGAGGCAATCCTAAATGAAGCCCAGGCGTCAACGAGAGCCGGGGGGTTGAGTACAGGGCGCGGCCATAAAAGCTGGTGGTTTTCCTACCCAAAAACGCCTTGAAATACTGGAGGAAGATACACTCGCGATGTTGAACGGAAACGATAGGTCGCAGATGCTACAAAACAAGATCTTGGATTGCTTGACGGCCATAGCCAAATGCTCGAGATGTTATCTTTGAACAAGAAATAAAATAAATGAATAAAAAGGAATAGGTAAGGTGAGTTTGAAGGTTGGTAATAAGATAATAGGGAGAAACCCATGATGCAAATACTTCCGCCAAAACAGCTAACAAAGGAAACGGAACGAGTAGAGTGGATGGTCGACTTTCGAAAATAGAAGTCTATGCAAAACTGGAAACCCCGCTAAATTGCCTGATGCTAAAATGAAAACGTAACGAAAAAAGAAAAAAGGTAACGGTCGACAGGTGTGCTTTTGAACGAGAGCACATTGGTAATGAGGAAGGACTGTGGGAATGGGATCTCTTCGAGTCATAATCGGAATGAGTGTGAAGAAATGCAATAGTCGAAACAGACGAAAGGGCCACCAACGTCAAGGTCATAATAAGGATTCATGTAATCGTCTGAAAAAAAACAAAAAAAACCGCGATTTCTTTCACGCATCTTCGGGTTAACAGGCTTCGAGGAGGCGCTTGACGTGGGAGTGGCGAGTTGTTGGATGTCGGGCGAGGATCAAGTTCTACTCTGACCCATCGTCGTCATCGTTATCGCTATCGGAATCCTCGTCACCGCTGCCCATAGTCCACCCGCTCTTCTTGAATTCGTCGATATTCTTTTGCGCTCCTTGAAGATCCGTTTTCAATATTTCGACCTGGTTGAGATCCGGCTTGCCTTTTAAAAACAGAAAGCTCGATATCTCGACGGTTCTGAGTGATTTTTGCAACATGTTATCCAGATCTGTCAACAAAGTTCTGCAAGCCTGGTCTTTGGCAAACATGACTATTCTCCCTTCCCGTTTCATCGACTGTATTTGCTGGGACATTTCAAAAACCAGGTCATGGAACACCTTTTGGATCGCCCCGTCGTACCATATCGGATTTCGGGCCTTCTTCTCCATGAGACTTTCGAGAATCGTCTTGGACGACAGCCTCCGTTTTTTAGCAGACGATGTCGACAAGGCGTCGATGGATTTTACGCTAGTGTCTATGTTCATGCTGCTATCGGAAGGAGGGGTAGGTAACGGTATCGGTAGGGGCGTCGGCGCAACTATACTAGCTGGGGCAGCAGTGAGCACTGGTTCTTTCATTGAGTTTGTCTCACCCGGTGTAACCGCGGGTGTCATGAGAGTTGGTGGCGTAGGTGGAAGAGCAGCGATCGATGTGTGAGCTGTAGCCGGGGGCCTAAAGAGTCTGACTGTCGGTATCGAGTCTTGAGCGTTGAAATTCATATTGGCCTCGAGCGACAGCGAAAGCATCTGAGGAGCATTCGAGCCTGTAGTTTTCATCACGTCGGTTATATTGTGTCGCTGGGACTGAATATCGAGTTCATCGAGTTTTCGGGCTGGGGGCGAAGCGGGGCCAATCGGATTCGAGGCTTCGCTGACAGGTCTCGGGGGCTGCTGTACCGGTTTGAGGAAATTCGTGGGCGTGCTCGGTCGTATCCGCTCATTGGAGCCCACGGACTTTCCGGAGTCGTTGTCTGCAATACAAGAGGCCTCCTTCATCATGACGTCTTCAGCTAGTTTCTTTCTTGCAGCGAGTTTGTAAATTGGCGTTTTATGTACCCTTTCATCACTTGATGATGGATCCTCCGGCCTTAACCGCTTCTGCTGTTTTAAGGCCGCCTCCTTTAACTGTTCTATGCTTTCCAACCATTTCTCCGTTGTTGATTCGAGTTTGTCGAGGGCGACGAGATATGTCGGACGGCCGGAAGAAGGACCTCTTAAAGAAGAGCTGGGTAGTTTGATGTCGGCACCAGCCATCTTTGCCCTAAGGGCTGCTGCCCTGGCGGCCGCACTCATCGGTCGGCCATAAGTCAACCCCTCCATCCGCGACATTGGTGCTGTAGTGTTGTTGTAGTTGTGGTTGTGGTTGTGGTTGTGGTTGTGGTTGTGGTTGTGGTTGTGGTTGTGGTTGTGGTTGTGGTTGTGGTTGTGGTTGTGGTTGTGGTTGTGGTTGTGGTTGTGGTTGTGGTTGTGGTTGTGGTTGTAGTAGTGCTGCTTATTGTACAGGCGATTATGTATTGTATATATATCGAAGGTGTTTTTGTGTGTAGCGGTTGGGATGATATAAAGGTGACAGAGGAGGGAAAAAAAACGGGTTACTGGTGGAATTTCAAAAGATAAATAGCGGTTGGGTGTGTGGTTTTTTGGTGGGAGGAGGAGTGTTTCGGGAGGAGTGTTGCACATGAACAGGCAAGGACGAATGGGATGCACAAGCGATGGACGACAACCAAAAGCCGACCAGAAGGGACGGACAAACAGAGCAAATGCAAGAAAGAGAATGGGAAGGGAGGGAAGGGTAGGCCTGGTGAGCGATAAAAAGGAAGAAGGTCGGAAAGTGACAGGGAGAAGAGGAAGAGAGTGGTGATTGAGGATGGCGAAGTTGAGAAGGAGGTTGTTTGTTTGTTTTTACTGGTCCGGGTCGATTAAATTCTAAAATAAAATAATAAAATAAAAGTAAAATAAACCAGACCGAGAGAGGGAGAGGAGGGGGGAGTAGAATGGATGAATTGAATTGGATTGAATGGGGATGATGGGTCGTGGTGGTGGTCGTGGTGGCCGTGGTGGATAGGCAGAAATGGGCGATGAGGGATAAAGTAAAATAAATAATAATAATAAAATAAACCCGGCGAGTCCGACTCGTACACAGCAGCGATCCACCGGATGGGCAAGGGCAATTAATCAATTATATCCAATTCCCTTCTTTCTCTCGCACTAGGTCAGTTACTATAGTATGGATAAAGGGGGGGGGATTCGTCAGGTGTGTCTGGAATATATATATACACTTCTATATATAATTACTTATAATTTATATATAAAGATATAAAGAATAAACAGTTAGTTATCGAAGCACATGGCCCGTTCTCTCGATTATAGATTGACTGTAAACTGTGGGGATGAAATGCTAAAATGCCAGGCGGAACAAGACGAATCAGCTAGTCCGTTCGAGCCTCGCGAAAACCCGCCCCCGATCATTGCATTGCATTGCGCTGAGTAGTGGTTACTTGAGTACCTAACCTACACACTTGCTGACTTGACCGGCTTAGTTGTACACCCTGGACCCTCGTCCCATCAATCTTGCTTCACGCACGCCTGTCTTATTAGTATCGTCATTATTCGACAGACTAAGGCTGCAGTCGACCTGTTGGAAACAATAATTCGTGATGATATCGTTGCTTTACATATAATTAATTTTATTTTATTTTTTTGTGCATGCAGACGCTCATGCTATGACGTGGGTACACACCATCGAGATAGCGATGTCCGACCGTTTCTCAATATCGATTGCTCATTGATAAATAACAAACAATCGTCCTCAGGATTGCAATGTTGAAACAGTACTTTATGCAAGTGTACTTTCTGTGAAGGTTTCTCTTCTTTCACACTCAATCAGCTGAAGCTATTCCAGAAACCAACAATGATGTTCCGTGGTATGAGCGAGCTAGACTCGTTTTAGATCACGGTTCAAGAGTTCACAGGAGCGAAAGCGTGGAGGACGGATCGAGGAGGGAAGAAGCGGAGGTGGAGCAGGTAGGGTCGAGGCGATCGAGCAAGGGCCCTCACATCCATTCATTATTATTCATTTGTAGAGCACACACACACACACACACACACACATCGTACGGAATACGTACGTTGTCTCGAGTCCACGATGTCTCTAATAACTCCAAAGCTAAGATACATGCCAACTGGAATATCATTCAATCGAACAGGGTGAGGCAACATAGCTTGTCGACGTTGGCACGACTAGATGTGGCTGCCACCACCACCCATCTTTCTTTTAACGCGACTCAGCCGAAAGCGAATGTCCCACTAACTGGAGATTGCGATCAGGTCAGATGGCATGAATCGAACGGATGGCTATTTACCGAGGGAAGCGAAGCGGAACCCATTTGGGTAAAATATTCCCTAGCCTTTCCTCCTCTCATTTTCACTCCCCTTCCATATTGCTTCCTCCCTTTCCTCTCCTTCTCGTCCGAATACCGTCATGTGTGCGGGTGTGGGGGCCCATTTCCGAGTGGTCAGTCAGGCCACTGAGTGTATCACCTTTGCTTTGGCCATGTCCCCACCTTTTCGCTTTTCGTGATTTGCCCAATCCTGCCGCTACTTGATATCCGTTCGTTTCCCCTCAAAGCTTCTGTCACACACACCACACCCTCTCGCTCTCCCTCGAGCTCCCTCGCAGACAGACGCGAAGACGCAAGAACACGTATCTGCAGATGAGCATTGAGAAAACCCTATGAATGGGCATTTTATAAAATCGGATATTTATGCACGAAGAGTCAACAACCGCAATTACCTTCCTCTTCGTCAAATTACTGCGCTGCACGGGACTACGCACATGTACATAATTATACATGTACGTGCTTACTTAAGGAATCACTTAACTTTGAGTATGTTATTAACTGCAAGAAAGAAAATTTTTTTTGCGAGGGAGCCCCATCGACGATGGCCACATTAATCGATGTGGAGCAAGTTAAAATTGCAAGGTGTTGGGAACGAAAGCTGACGACTTCAGACACATGCAGCTAGTTAATTAAGGCAATATCGAGCCCCTTCTATTGATACTCTGACGAGGTCGAGCCTCCTCACTATAAATCTTGGCAATTTGTCTAGCCGTATCGACACATCGACAGTGCAAGAAGGAGAGAGAGATCGTACTAACGCGCTTTTTGAAACTTTCCTTCTTTCCGCTTAGATGTATTAATTGTGGCAATCTTAAAGGTCCAATGGAATAGCTATTGTTCATTGATATCGATATCTGCTATACTAATCTGTAAACCAAAGATACATTTTCTGAGGAAAAAGAGCAGCCTAGTATAATCACTCTATGGGAATGCTCACGGAAGCTGAAGCCGGTTGATCATGCACCGGATTCTTCCAAGCTCGTCGCCTGCAGATCTCTCAAACTGCGCCAAGACCGCACACGCTCAACAGGGGATTATATTCTAAGGACTTACTTTGATCAATGGTATAAGCATTTTACTTTTAAGGATTTACTGTGTTCAGTAAACGTTTAAACGGCTGTACGGAGCCACGGAGCGCAACAATGAACAAAGCAATAAACTCCTATCTTGATGGAGACATTTTGCCTCTCCATTTCATCGCGGAAGGAAGAAGTTCGGGATGGCACCCGAACTCGGGAACTTGGCGCATTCGAACGCGGAAGGGAAGCAGATACCCGGATAAGACTGGCGCCTCAATCCCTCAACCGACAAAAAGTCAATTCCGAAGGAGGCAGGCGAGGAAAGCACAGAGCTCTTTTTTTTCGCTCGCTTTGCTCTCCGCCCGATCCTGATCGCACTGTCCTCTTTAAATTAACCTCCTTAGTTCAATCGTATATTGTGTGATCGATTGTAATCGATTGTGGTTATCTCCTGCTCTTTTGTCCTTGTTGGCAGATGATCGAAGAGACCGTTGCTGGTTTCACCCTTAAACCGGGATTCTCAGACACAACCATTATTCAATGCGAAACTAAACACTTTTTTTTTTTTTTTTTTTTTGAACATGATATGGTTGATCCCTTCAGCTGTACAGATTCCGTTAGTTTTGCGAATGTAACTAACGTACGAAGTGCTAACTCACTCTTAAATTGTCTTTTGCAGGGAAGCCCTCTAATCCAATTGAAGTCAGCGTTAACAAATCATTTCCCCAAGCAGCAATCCCTTTCGTATCAACAACCGCTTTCGAGAAAGTGACGATCCTGTAAACCACTCGCCGACAGCAAGCAGCCGATGTCGACATGTTCGCATCGCCATCCTTGCAAGAGCAAACTTATCTTCGAAACAAAAATATATACACTTTTAAAGGTCTCTCTCATGGGGGTAGCTTTTCAACAACTAATTATACTAAACCCGTGCCCCTCAAGGACATTATTTCTTGCATACAGCCGCCTTTCGCTCCACTAAAAAGAGGCCAATGTGACATGACCCTACCTTCGTAAACAAAACCATCGTCGACAGCTACAGGCAAGTAAGTAAAAAGCGATGTGATGAGAGTAATTGCAGGTGCATATGTAGGCGCATCTTTGATGTGATATTATACAAACGGCGCATGATCACGACCTGGTTTCGTAAGGCAGGACAAAAAGCCGCACAGCCTTGTACGGTTACACGTTCGCACTTGGAATCTGGCTAAAATACACCTAGAACATGATTTAAAAAAAAAAAAATTTCCGAATATGGAAGCTTCTTGTATTTGAAACTTTCCACGATTAGAAATACAAAAACCACATTTATCAACATGTTCAATTCCTAATCTTTCCAGAAAGTTTAGCCAGTAAAGACCATAGCCTTGACTTGACTTGCAGCATGCAGACGTGTGACGAATATGTTTCAGAGGATCGCATCGAGGATGATCCGAATGATGCTAGGGTCATAGCCTGTAGACTAGATATTGCTAGCATGCTTGCTTCTCCGCGGTGGTTCCCGTTCCGACGTGCTCTACCGTTCAAATGCGAGCTGGCAGAGTATCGCGGATTACTCCTGCGGCTTTTGATTCTATCAAATCGACGTGCCTCATAAACTAGATGCGGAGCTCCGAGGGCTATCTCAAGGTCATATGATAAAATATAATTACGAATGTATCTTCTTATTTATAAAACTGCGCAAGTAAATATCTCTCTACCAGGGGCTACAGAAATATGCAGATAACTTATTTTGATATCAGTGGTCGGCACATTGCATTCAAAAGCACAGACAGGTGCTCTCCATTTTTCGTGGATTGCCTCAGCGTCGAGAGGAGCTGCCATGAGATCTGACTAGAATTGAACTCAAACTCTAATAATATGGTATCTTCAGTTTTCAATATCGCTAACTCGTGGTCTACCTCGCCCTCAATTAATAGTTCGATGTGATCAAAAGTTCATCATTATCAAGAGGCCCCAGAATAGTTTCGGCGTTTGATATTCCTGCCCCTGTATTAAATTCGCCTCTTTTCTAATACCGCTAGGCAGTCTGGTAAAAGTGTGCGCGATCATCTTTTTACCGCTTTTACTTCATCCTTCCGGGCGTTCCACCATTAATTTTGTAGTTGATAAGTTACTTTTGCTCGTTTTGTGACAGCTTGCAAATTACATGTTCTTTGCCCTTGAGCAAGTAGTTTCTTTCCCAAGAGCTTTCGTTTATAGATAATATATATTTAACAGCTTTAGCTGCGGCTGGGATATGATAAACTATATAGCAAATCGAACATAAGAGTAAAGCCGTAAAGAATCCCCAGATCCACGACAATCTATACTCTAATGCGCTGGACCTCATGGATGCACGCCAGTATCCGAATACAATCTCAGTTTGATATTGTAGGTTTGCAGCAGGGGAGTTATAGATAGTTTAACATCACCGTACTGTTGTTTTGTATTTGTGTGAGATAATAAAGATCAGAATTCGGTTCATTTATAGTGTTGGATTTTGTATCATGGCCGGATCTGAGTTATTGGACCACCTTTCCCAAGTGAATACCACACCTTCTCTTTCAAGTATATGGTAAATGAGTCTTGAGGGCATTGCATTCGAATATTCTATATATACTGGAGATCATCAAATATATCATGTTCTAAGATGCGGCAACTGGGATTATTGGGCGTTCATCAAACCCAGTTTTTGCATCGGGACTTTTGTCAAATCGGGTTGGAATTGTACATATAACACCAGCCTGGTTTCTCCAGCGGACCTTTATGCAGCTAAATCATCAATAGACTAATGATTTAATTAATTTCATCACTCGTATCTTCTCGCCATTTCTTCTGTTGTGTCATTATATTCGATTAGTTGACTTTGTCGATAGCCGTAAGAAACAGCTGTTGTTGCGCAAACAGTAACGAGACCGCAGCCACGTCTATGATGAATTATATTATATCTTATGCAAAGCATGTTGTTACCTTGATCCGTATTTTTAGTCTCAGATGCATGATATTCTCAGCTACGCCCGACGGCCTATACCTTAAATTCGGTACTAATTCATCAGCATGAAGAAGCGTCGTATTCATAGTTCTGCCACACAGTTGTTAACTTAAGACCAAAACATGGTATTCCAGGGCGTTGGTAAGACCTGCAGTCTTGTACTTGCATACTAGGCGTGTGGACGCTATTGAAGTAATCCGTTTGTTATTAGATATTAGACAAAGGAGTAAATGCATTAATTCATCCGTAACTAGATACTCTATCTATTCTGTTGAAAGCTATATCGCACTTTGTTTTTCCTAAGCTTCATCTGAAGGTTTCCGAACAGCTTTAGTGAGAGCTTGTCGAATTGCCTCCCATGACTCGAGGATACTGGCGTTATATTTCGACGCGCAAGATTAAAGCATGTTTCACGGTTTTATCGCTGTGTTCAATTTGCTAATCTAGTAATCTCATTTTGAGACTTTTTCATCTCCTAATCTGGCCGCTGCGATATCTCTATCTTCAATAATATAGTTGTAACAGGTGTACGAGTATTCACTTGACGGGTGGGCTAGAGCTTCCTTTCTAAGATCTTTTTCAATATTTTATGGGAATGAAATAAATGCCTCGCATCCAAAGGAATGTCTTATCAGAGGAATTCTGACCATGTTTGCTTTTACCGGCATTCTTTGAAGAGTATTGTTTAAATGGCTAGAATCAGCCCTTTTTTGGTTTTTCCATTTTTATTTTAGGTCGAGGTCCGCCCCTCTTACCAAAGAAACCATAAAAACTGGTACATTGGCGATATGGGAAGAGAACTAGGGTTGTTGATATAAATTTCGACAGCAGCACAATTGGAAGGACAGTCACTTACGTTAGATATCAGATATGACGACTGAGGTGGTTAAATCCTGCTTTAATTTATATATGTCTCTGCTACTCTTTAGTCAGTGAAGTGACACGTTTGCTTGAAGATGTCATAGATGTCCTACAGAAAAAACCATCTGTTTCCATCGATTCTTATAATTTTTATTTCTCTGATGGAGCTTGCTCATAGAAAATATATATTTTATTGAGCATGTGACATAGCACTGGAAAGCTAGCTCTGTGTTATATATTTTTGCTAGCACCGCTTCCATTAAAAGAACCAGTTCCTCCGGACCATGGGCCTCAAAAGTGTGTCTCTTTCCCAAAATCTTTTTCAAATTTAGTTAGGAGGTGTGAATCGTCTCTAGTGAAATGAGTGCATGGTATAAATATATGAAGAATTTATAGGAAAGCAAACTATATACAAATGTGGACTTGTGGGGGGCGTGTATGGGGCAGAAGAGAAAGTTCTGGAGGAAGCCGTTGAGAACGGTGGAAGTTTCCGCTGAGCAACGAACCAATCTGGTGAAGATCAATCACGGAGCACTTGACCTGTTCTCTAGGAATCTGCCTTGAGTGTACAGACAAGTCTATCAATAATTATCTACGTACACGTCGGAATGGATATCAAGGTCGATGGACTTGATCAAGTGCCAACATTGGACCCCTCAAGGGATGTGAAGTCATACTAATTTGGTATGTCTTAAGCTAGACAACTAATGAAAAAGAAAAAATTTCGCGCCCAAGAGGTCGTCATTTATCAAATTGCGAGGCGTTGACTGGCCTGAGAGGGTACTATTTGAAAGTCGATTTATATTGGCCTCGCCAAAGCCCAAATTTCGCCAATGTAAGGGATTTTGGCTTGTGAGGCCTCCTATATCATACATTACTTTGTTAAATAGAGGTATACTGACATGTTGATTTATCCGCTAAAGCGTCTCAATTCAAGACTAATACTGATTTGGTAAGTGAACAGGCTTATATTTAGAATAATGATAAATTGGCACCCCCTTTGGCTATTTTGGCACCCCTTCAACACAACAACACCAAGAGAAATGGATGAAACATTATTTTACAACAGTGCAGTAGAGGCGGGAGGGCCGCCCTCGCCATTATTATCTACACGCTCCGGGCACCGGGGTACTCTATGGTACTTTATCTTCCAGCAGTAGCTGCGCCAAAACAACCTCTTCCCCCCATTTGCTACCACTAATTCGTTCAATTCTACAACTTCAAATGCTAAGGTTCACAGCGCGTATTTATATCACTATGAAGATGCTTATTGTTGCCCCCTTCTATCTTCCTTTTAGTTTCCCAGACTCAAGTTCACGCAATTCCCAATCTACTAAAATAGCAGGATTTTATTTAATTAAATAGTATTTATTATATTTTCCAGCTGAATTTGAACTAAAATCTATTGGTCAGCTAGAAGTCCTAGAATAATTGTAAAAAAACATTTGAATACTACTACTATAGGTGTATCTACTGGAGGTAGGTACACCCAAGATCGAACAATTCAACAGCTTCCATAGGGTTCGTTTGTTCGTTCGTTCGTTCATAATACTTTATTTTTATTTTGGTGTTATTGTGTTGTTGCATTATGTGTTGAGGGGTGCCAAAATAGCCAAAGGGGGTGCCAATTTATCATTATCCTATATTTAGAGGCTTCCGCTGAACGATAATTACCGATAGAACCGTGGAAGCTGTAATTGAAAACAAAGCTGCTGATTACTGGGCAGGATGACGAATAATTTATCATTCTTCTACATCGACCTCTTAAAGGCAATAAAGTACGCGTGTGGGAAGACGTGAAATTTAGAGCACACATCTCAAACACCAAGGTGTCGAAAGGTGGTTCCCGGGAAGTACGAAGAATCGGGTTGCCGTCTGATATTTAAATATGGGAGAGTTCTCCTGTAGGATCATGGGTATACACAATGAATTCCACCATATAGAAGCCGGTCAGCCTTCTACTAATTAATGTCTAGACTTACTCGGATCGGAGACGCTTAAAAATACAACATCTTTACTCATTCTACGGTGCTCAAAGGCAAAAGCTGGTCTCGTAAACCAGACAACCTCTGTGTTGTCTGGCTCGCGAGACTAGCAAAAGCTAGCAATGGAAGGGATGTACATTGCAACGCCTGAGCCATGCAACACTCCTCCATCTAGAGTTCGGTTTTTCGAGACAAACCTCCCAAAAAGAAATGCGCTTCCCATACATAGGCCTAATGAAGAATTCAAAGGCAAAAATGGCAAAAATGGCAAAAAGAATTTACTTAAGTGATTGCGGTCACCCAGACTCGAACTGAGGTTTCATCGGGATGCTGATACCAACTGGTTCCACAACGATGTGTACTAACCACCTATACTATGACCGCTTTTGATGAAGTGGCGAGACCAAAAATACACTATGAGGCTAACTGGTACAAGTTGCGTTAGGTTGTTTTAGTTGTTGTATTTTGCGGCAGAACAACACAGATATGCAACCTCGGTCTCGGCACTAGATTGGCTAGTGACGAGATTGATGCAATCTGTGGTGAACGATCAAAGAACAAAAGCAAAACATAAAAGGTAACTTATCTTATTAAATTAAGGGGTCGCTAGTCGGATATTCATTTTTATGACACTAGATGATTTGTAACTGGCAGGATCTAGTATCTTTATTACCTCGATTTCGGGAGCTTTACTGCGACACCTCGTTAATAGAGTTTGGTTATCGTAACGCCAACCTTCTACCTTGCAACATTGATACATCTGAATTCCAGACTGCTCCATAGTAAGCACCTCATACCATTTCTAAGTAAACGGCAAGAAGTTTACTACGCAGCACTTCAACCTCACTGACTCAATCCGGAGTTCATGAGTCTATACTGAAGATATACATGGTGTTTATCAGCCACGGCTTCCGTCCAATGCTTAAGGCCAACCGCACCAGGCGCCATACGAAAAGAATATTTTAATGTGTACTGATATATAAAAGCAAACAGCCTATCATTACGGCGGGTTTCTATCACAGCTAGCCCAGTCGTTCGATCGAATCCTCCTTTTCGGCCGAGCAAATAAGAAATAGCTATTCGATTGAGGTTATCGGGTTCGCGCTCGAGCGTATAAGTTTGTTAATTTTATATACTTATACAGGTCTCTTAGCAAAATCAAAGGAACCCCATCAGAATTACGTTGCATTGAGGGTACAATATCAGGAGCGAGGTATACTATTGATGCTAATATATGGTGATTAAATACGCATGTAGAACTAATTGACGGGGTTCGCTATCATTGAGGTATCTAATTTGCAAGCAACTTGCTGTGATTATGTCTAAATGATCAAAAATGAAGTCAAAATTTTGTTCAAAATACACTCAAGGCCTGTAAGCACTAACTCCTATGACTAATTTACCTTTCCCTCCAACCAAGTATAATTGCTAATGGCCTATTAAATTAATTAAAGCGAGAATATATACAAAGGCCACCAAGCCGCAAAAACCGCTCATGATGCCAAAAACGCCTGTTCAAAAAATGCCAAAAACTTATAAACCCCATCAATTTTTAAGTTCTTCCTCAGTTGGCCCAAACGCGAGGACATTGCGATATCCCACCCATCCGAAGAACCCTATTACTGCGCGAACAAGGCCTGGTACCGGTGGCCAAACCTCCTTTTCTTTCTTGTTCCAGTGTCTAAGGAAGTATGAAACACACCAGACTACTCCAAGTTTCTTCATCTCGTCTTGTGAGGCTTTCTTGATAGCCTTATCGAAATCTTCATAGATCGAGACTGGCACTCTTCTACCGTAAAGACAACTTAACGTCTCCTCCTTGAGGAGATGAGGTAGTAAAAGCTCGATAAGCCTCTCGGTGGTTGAAGATATCTCCTCGCCTGGCCACGAAGGAGCTTTCGGTCCACCCTTTAGGTGCTCTTCAGCGGTCTTGGTATACTCGATGCATTGATGCAGTAGGCTCTCGATTTCCTCGTGCTCGTTGCTCGATTCCTCGTAATCGATATAAGGTTTCATGATGGGAAACCAGAGGGTTTCTTCGTGATGGTGATGGGATTCAAGGATATAGAAAGTGTGCTTGGTGTACGTGAGGAATGGGGCTCGCTGAGCTGGTTCCATCGTTCTGGCTTGTCGAGCTACGCAGCGGAGACTGCGCCTGACGACGGCGTGGATTGTGAAAAGGCCGATCAACGAGGCCACTATAACTTTCGTTAATAACTTCTCTGGATGTATCGAATGGACTTCGAATCTAGCTTACCGGCAGCATCCTTCATATCGATCGTCGAAGCGGATATATTGTACTTTTCAATTTTGATCGGCTCCACTGGTTCTGGGAATTTCTCAGCGTTAAAGTCCTTGTACTGGAGGACTTGCTCCTTTTGTGTGGCCATGGTAAAAACTTGGATAAATTATTCTGATAAAAAATTAAATATTTTAAAAGTAAAGGTAAATCCTTAAAGATTCGCAAAGTAAGGTACAATGATCTTGGTATGTTCTATAATTTTGAAGCTGGAAGGGGATTTGCAGTTACTTTTATAATACGAGAGAGGGCTCCCTCCCCCAGTATTCGCTCTTTCCGAGTGGATCGTTGTCAGCCGTTTTTTACAAGGAATGAGATTAAACGTCCGTCGACTCCCCATAGCTGACAATCGCGGAGCCTCTGACTTGTCAACTTATGGCCCTGGGCCTGTTGCTATTCGCTTTTCGGTAAGACAATGTTTCATTGTGTATATTGGTAACGGGATGTCGTGGTTCTATTCCACGTAGTCAAGGTGCTGTTCCATGATATTTCCTGCTTTAGACAAGGATGATGCATCCATTTTGGGCTAACAGGTCCCGCTCTGCATGTCCAAAAAGCTTGACCATAGCACGGAACGCGTACGAGGAAGCCGAGACGGATAATTGGTCCCCGCCAAGTTTGATCAATTGCCGTGCACAGTATGTTCGGTCGCGCTGAATCGGTTTCCTATACCGAGTTGAGTTGTAAAGTCCCAACACAGCCCCAGTTCCGATTTCAAATCTGGTGGTGGAGACCAAGGGCTTCACCGAACAGACCAAATTAGGCACCTATATTTCCCTCCTGAGGTAGCTTTCCAGTTTAATTAGCCAACTCTGTAAGTTGTTTTATAAGCCTGTGAAAGTACATCAGAAAAGGTAAGTATGGGTATTAAATATCGTCTATTTAAGCTGATTAAGCCGCATATACCTATTTTTAAATTACCATCTCTGCCAATTGCACTGATGCAAGCGAACACAGCTAGACCATAGCTAAGCGCCGTCTATCATACAACAATCATAAATTGGTTCCTTCTTTCCGTAACAACCAACTATGAAGGGTCTATAAACATTTGACGTTTCTACTTGTTTCTGAAAGATTGCGTTTAGCTTCAACCCTCAGGATAGGTGTTGGCTCAAGGTACTCCTGTAGAGGCCCGAAAACCCAGTCCGCGCATTCGAAACTCACGGTGAAAGGTAATCTCCATGGTATGAATAGACCGAATATAAACGCGTAGTGTCTAAGAGATGAGGTTAGATGAATGCGTATTTGTATCGATTATTGAATATGTCCGATGAAGCACTGACCTGTACAGTTACTTTGCGACACTGGGATGGGTTCCGTAACTTAGAGGCAAGGCACCTTAAGTTTTGCGAGCTCGTATCAATTCAAACACCTTTTTGTTGTATACTACAGAGTTACGATTCTCGAAGTAAATTCAATTAAAACTGCTTTGGACTCCTTGATAACAATGCAGGAAACAGGGGGTTTGTCGGCAGCGGGACAGAATTTGGACTTGAGTAACGTTAGTTTTGATTTCAACTGTAGATTTAATATGAAAGGAAGCTTCACCCTCAGTAAATTCGTCAGCATCAAATTTGATCTAGTTATCCTTGAGCATCAAGAGGTTGCGTAACGTGTCATTAGACGAAATAGCACGTAATTCGGACAAAGCTAACAAAATAATATCTTTCCGGTTTCTTGAGTAGCATTTGAAATTAGCTTAGATCCACAAACCTCTCTATCTCGAGCTATGCGAAGTCGTTTGTATAAACGGCTTATAAGGTTGCGAGTCGCCACTCTAGGAGATAATTAGCTAAACCTTGGGTGACTGAAAAATCCTTTGAATAATATCTTAGTGCGAGCGAAGGACTATAGAGTGGTTTTGCGAGTTCAGTTGCATAATTCACTACATAGTAAATGAGCTATATTTATTCAGACTTTATAGAGGGAAAAGAAACGTCATGTGTACACCTGAGATATTCCACAGTGCTCCAGGGGAGTAGTCTTCTTGGTCGCGCTGGTATATTTTACAGCGCAATATCGTCAACGCCGATTACCTTACCAATTGTTTGAGTAGCGTCGGTAATGCAGTCAGCAGCGAATATCTCACGGGTTACAAATATGCATCAAGAAGAGCACAATTGTATTTAGTTATTTATCCGATCTGGTGGTGATGAGAGGGAACGACCAACTACCTTCACGCTCTTGTAGGAATTCTAGGAAATGGGGCATACCTCTTACGCATATACCTTCTAGTAATGCTTCAGCTTGGAGTAACTCGCAAGCTTTGATACAGATACCATCCCCTATCGATGATAGATTTAGCACAGGAGTAGATGCATTCATACACTAAGAAAAAACCATTGGAATATCGTCGTAATGTGACAAAGCCCAACTGACCCCCACAGGATACGATTCTCATCATCAGTGATTGCCCTCTATCTTGAATTTCGTATGATTATAATTTTAGCCGATCAAATTAGTCACGTCCGTGCGACTTCTACCTATCTCGCTAGTAGTGACGCCGAATCACATGCCAAAGTGTCTCCAAGGAAACTATTGGTCCGGATGAAGTTGCTCACTGTACCTGAAGATTTACAAAGTATAATAAAGTATTGATTATATAGTATATGCGCGACAACGGTATTTTAAAAGAAAAATTTAAAATGCAACACCAAGGCAATCATGAAAGGCAAGGCAGCTTCGAGTTGATAAGTAATCGTATTTATAAGCCCTGTTGGTCCGAAAAATTAAAATATAATCCACCTGCAGCTGGACTTTGTGGCTCTCTCTCGAAATTTAACCACGATCGATCCAAGTTTATAGAAGACATTGTGTGACGAAACCGCAGCCCATGCAACCCTACATAAAAACAAACGTTTTCTCGGTATCGGATGCGGCGCCACCGACTCGTGCCCATATTCGGACAGGGGAATCCTAGTTGCGAAGGCAGATTACTCAACCTTTAAACCGTCCGTTTCAAGGAACTTTTAATATTTAGTTTAGGCTAAAAGTATAAAATCGTAGAATTGACTGGTTTATAAATCTCGCCCTCCGCGAAGTAGTGATTACGACCCACAGCCGAAGTTTGTCATCTTTTTTTCGTTGTGAGATGTTGGATATTGATTGATGTTGTGCATCTGCTCGAGTCACGGCTAAACCATCTTCTATGACCCTAAGATAAATTTAACGATGTTAAGACGCCTTTCCGACTGGGTGGGCCCTTCAGCTGCAGGAGAACCTGCGCCGAAGGTTGCGGATACTTACTGCAGACCTAAGTCTAAGCGAGTTTTGAGTTAAGCAAAGTCTTGTATAAGGCTTGGGAAGTTACACGTCCCGAGATGCCCTAGCCATTTCCTTGGGGTTTTGTTGGCTGGGAGTCTAAAGTTGATTGGGCCATGAGACCAGCGAGTATGAGGGTGGTATGATATGTTGACAAAGGAGACAAAATGCTGTGAGTAAGATAGCTGTGTTAAACGTCAATTGCTCGGGGTATTTTAGAAAGATAATGCCCTCGCTCGATGCAAAGAGAGTTTAGTGTAGGCTCTACAACAGATTATAGATCCTTTCGAAGTCTCTAGAGCTCGAAGTCCTTTGGGCATGATTATCAACATCATGTCTCCCCTTCCTTCATTTCTCTGCAGTCTACTCTTCCTCTTTTACTTGTTCATCTACAAAGGCGTCTATGGCATCCCAATCAGCGATGCCGAAACTGATAGTCCTCTTCAACCTCGCGCCGCTCCAGATAACTTCTGGCTCACCCAGATGGCCCATGGATCCAGTCCGTATGCTCCGGCTGGTTACCCAATATTCAGGAATGTGAAAGACTACGGTGCTGTTGGTAAGTATCCGAATTCCCAAAAGGTACCCAAACACACAAATTTAAAAGATACTGACTCATCCGGTTTGATATATATAGGTGACGGAGTAACAGACGACACAAATGCAATCAACGCCGCCGCCTCAGCAGGTGGTCGCTGCGAAGGCGATTGTGGCTCCTCCAGTATCCTCGGCGCGGTTGTGTACTTCCCATCCGGAACATACAAGATTAGCAAACCCATCTTCCAACATTACTATACCCAGTTCATCGGAAATGTATGTTCCAATTTGTCTCCTTTGGCTCTGTGTTCTAATAGCTACCCTCTTGATCAAAGCCACTATATATTAACATAAACGTAAACTTGATGTTGATTCTTAGCCCAACGACCGCCCAATACTGAAAGCTACCGCAAATTTCAAGGGTATAGCTCTGATCGACAGTGACTTTTATGTACCAGGCGGCGGCGGCGCGCAATGGTATATTAATCAGAGCAATTTCTTTAGGCAGATAAGGAATTTAATACTCGATATCACGGCCTTGCCGCCTATGGTTAATGATGGGGATAGTTCATGGATGCCGACGGCGTTGCATTGGCAGGTAGCGCAGGTAAGAGAGAAACCATTTTGCTCAAATAGCAGGTCGTTTTGCTTCTTGTCTCTAGAGCTAATTAGTGAGGTTGGGTCATAGGCTACGAGCTTGCAAAATATACACTTTATCATGTCGACTGCGGGAGGAAATAATCAAACGGGCATTTTTATGGAAAATGGTAGTGGGGGTTTCATCGGTAAGCTAAAGCTTGATTCTAATACGTAGCTCCGGTTAAGCTAGTTAATTCTAATGTTATTTTATTTCAAAAGGCGATTTGACATTCTTTGGTGGCCAGTGGGGCATGAGATGTGGTGCACAGCAGTACGTCAACTCAAATATGCGTTTAAAATGTTGGACTTTTGGGCATAGAATCCAACAGTTCTCAACGCATATCCCTTCCTATCCTTGTTTTATGACAGCCCCCTAACAAACGCTCTACGGTAGATTCACTGCCCGTGACTTGCACTTTACGTCATGTATCACTGCTATCCAGATGATCTGGGACTGGGCATGGACGTGGAAGAACATCTACATCTACTCTTGTTGGGTGGGTATCGATGTCACCGGCGACGGTAGCGCGAACGGACAGCCAATTGGATCCATAACTGTCCTTGACTCTTCATTTGCGAGCGTTCCAATAGCAATCTTAACTTCTGGTCAGACGAATATAAATCTTGACAATGTGGAGATTATTGATTGTAATATTGTGGTCGGAAAACCCGGCGGACCGACGATTTTGGCGGGTGGAAATAGGGTTATAGCAAGGTATACACGAATCCCGCGTTAGCAATCGATGAAACGGAGATATGAGTGCTTACCAAAAATGAAAAGCTGGATGACTGGCCGTCTTTACGATGCCTATGACTCTAAGGGTCGCTCTTACACTGGCGTTCCTAAATACATCCCAACTAGGCCCGCCGGCCTGCTAAGCTCTGGGAGCTTCTTTGTTCGATCAAAACCCCAATACGAATCTCTCTCCGCATCATCTTTCCTTAATGTCAAATCTGCTGGCGCTCAAGGAAACGGCCAAGCTGATGATACAGCAGCTATAAACACCGCCTTGCAAAGCGGAAAAATCGTCTTCTTCCCCGCGGGAATATACAAAGTCACAAACACGATCTTTGTACCTGTGGGCGCCCGAATTGTCGGAGAATCTTGGTCACAAATAATGGGCTCCGGTGCAAACTTTGCAGATGCGGATAATCCTAAGGTTATGATTAAAGTCGGTAATTCCGGTGATGCAGGTATCATTGAGATCCAAGATATGATATTCACTACTTCGGGGCCAACAGCTGGAGCGATTGTTATGGAGTGGAATGTAAAGCAGAGTACGCAAGGATCCGCGGCGATGTGGGATTCGCATATTCGGATTGGAGGAGCGGCAGGAACGAGTTTGAGGGCTGAAGATTGCCCGAAAAAAACTGGAACGATAAATACGAATTGTAGAGCAGCGAGTATGTTGCTGCATATGACAAAGAAATCATCTGCTTACTTAGAGGTAATAAGGATGTTCTTCCCATCCGGTTCTATTTATTTGATACTAACTCGGTGATAGAATGTATGGGCGTGGGTGGCAGACCACGATGTGGATATCCCGGATCAGACACAAATTGACGTCTACGTTGCTCGTGGCGTTTTGATCGAATCGACTCTTCCGACTTGGTTATGGGGGACTGCGTCTGAACACTCGACGCTGTATCAGTATCAATTGGCCGGAGCATCGAATGTCTTTATGGGACTAGTGCAGACCGAGAGTCCTTACTACCAACCGAGTCCCTTAGGCCCTCTACCCTGGAGCATCTCTTCAGGTGAGAACACTCAGTTCACCGACGACCCAGCTTTCACAGATTGTATAGGCCTCGACCTCAACAGGTGTGCCGTGTCGTGGGCTCTCCGCATATTGGACTCAAGTGACATCTACGCCTATGGTATCGGCTTCTACAGCTGGTTCCAAGACTATGATCAAACTTGCGTGCCGCTCGAAAATTGCCAAATGAGGCTCATTCAAACCGCATTCTCCGAGAAGGTTTATCTCTACGGTATCGCTACCAAAGGCGCGCAAGAAGTTGTTTCTCCGACAGGCTCAAACTTTGTCGCATCCCTCCAAGCCGATAACCAAAACGGCTACACCACTTCTCTGGCTGCCTGGCTGCCCCTCGCAGAACCCGGCTCTGCTGCTCTAGGCAAGAAACGTGCTGGTGGCTCCGACTGGATCTTTACTGCTGCCGCTGCCCAACAAGTCACACAATTCGAGACCTGGGGCGCCTTCGGCGACTCTTATTCCGCCGGCCCCGGCGCGGGCCAATACCAAGCCCTCTACAAGTATAGATCCCGCGTGGACAATGAACTTAAAGACTGCATGATCTACTCCCAGTCTTATCCTTATCAACTCGGCGAAACCGTATCCCCGGCGTATAAAAACGTCCTCTCGAGTCGTAACTGGGATATGAACAGCTGCACTGGGGCCCGTAATCTCGCCCCACCGATTAACTTCGGCGATCCAGTACTCATAGGAGAGCAATTAAGATACATCCGCGGCAACGAAGATTTTATCACCCTATCGATCGGTGGAAACGACATCAACTTCGCAGATCTCGCCGACGCCTGTGTCTTCGCTTTCCAACAAAAAAATAACCACAACTGCCTAGCTCTGAAGACGCAAGCCGCGATAGCCTTACTCCCCGTAGGCGCCCTCCGCTTGATGTTAGCGCGGACATACGTTTGGCTCCTAGACACCTACTACATTAACGGCACCACCAGCACTAGGAAACCCCACTTCACGATCTTCGTGACCAACTACATGGAGCTCTTCAGAGAAACTCCACAGCCAGATTCTACCACCAATTGCGGAGAAATAAACTTCAAATATAAACCCGTCCCTGGTGCGGTTGACCACAACCCGGATGCTAATCCGCACGTAATGGACCAAGGTGAAAGAACATACTGGGCCACACTCCTTACATACCTTAACGCCGCTATATACAATGCGATTGCCGACGTAAACGCCATGGGTGGGGCGTATGCGAACCGGCTCGTGTATGTCGATGTAGATTTTCTTTACTACGGCCATAGATTTTGCGAAGGAAATGTGACCGAACCGGCGTATGTATTCACACCATCGTGGTTCTACCTCCCGTCGCTGTTGTCCGGACTCCTGCCTGGGAAGCACAAAAGAGAAAATGATGGTACTGAACAAAATACCACACATCTGTTCAAGCGCGATAATGTGGATGATATTGACGTTCCAGATAGCATTGCGATAAACGGGTTGTATAAGGCAGCAAATAGCTACATGGGAGGTCCGAATGCGACAGATCTCGTCCTGGACAGTATTTCTGAAGAGAATCCAAGTATTAACAAGCGGACGTTGTACGATAAGGCGGTGAAATTTGCGGTTGGTTTAGTGAGAACTGCGCATCCGACTCCCGACGGGTTTAAACAAACAAAATGGGCACTTTGTGGGGCTATTTGTACAAGATTCCCAAGGGCGCAGAATTGTCCAAGGACTCTAACGACCTGTCCGGTTTGAGAGAAGAGAGGTAGTTACGAATTGACTGTTTACCTTTGGTGGAAGCTGCAACTTTTGCTTACAAGACACTAGGTTGTTGAGTGACAGGTTAATATCGTTTATATACTTTCATTTGAAAGTGCTTGAATGTTTTAGTGGTTATTAGTTAAATCTTGTTCTTAGAAGACTGTATTTTTTGAATTAGCTGCCGTGGCGACGCAGGTTCTTTGCCCGAATCTAGGTTTAATGTTGCTGCCTGTGCGTATATACTTATACTTATACAGTCCCAATCTAGGTATTTGTAGAATATGCACAACAGTAGATTATTCTACAAATACTCTTTCAAAACTTCTTTACCACAAACGCATTTTCTACAATTAAACAGTTGGGTTATATAATCTAAAACATGAGAAGTAGTTAGGTCAGGTAGTTAACTAAGTATATAAACTGCAATTTTGGTGGAACTCTGCAGGGTAATATCGTTGATGCGTTGATTTACTAGCCGGATGGGGAAATCCGCTAGTGACACCTGACAAGAACATCTCCACTTGTGATTTGGTCGGATCTCGCTCCCTCCCCTCTATCACATCGTTCGAGCCATTCCAACCCGCCGCGTCCAAGAAAGAAGTTTTTTGACGCCCAGTTTGTTTGCTCCGCTTCGGAAAAAAACGTTGGAAAAGTGCCCCATTCTGTTAAAATACACCCCGTTCGGTCCGGTTTCCGTTTCGTTTCAACTCGGATTCTGCAAGGCCGGTAACTGTCACGTTTGCGTTCAATCTCGCGGCTGGGCTGCACAACGTAACCTTATTCCGATGTCTGTTGCCGATAGCTGCTGTTGTTAGGATTCACTGTGTCTTTTTGGGCTTGACAACACTTCTCCCGCACTCGCCCCGCGACAATATATAAAAAACAATTTCCCTTCATCCGACCCTTCACCAAAGGCTCCGGATATATTATAATATCAAGCTAAAAGTCGTTCGAAACCCTGGTGACGGGAGTTTCCGTCAGATTACATAATTCTTTTGTAATCTCAACGTGTTACATAAACAAATTAGAGATCCGGCCAAGCGAGCGATCGACTTTGTATCGGCCTCAAAAGGATTTTTTCTTCAAGGTACGTGCGCCGTTTGTGGTCCGAGCCAAATATTTCAGCCTCTTCGAATTTCTCGATAGTTTTAAATACGTTTTCAGTACTCTATTACGTGTACATACAGTGTAACGAACTAAAATTTCGGGTTTAAACCCCAAGCTCACAGGTCGGGCCCGGTTAACTGCGACACTCTTGGATCCCCCGGCCCAGGATTCAAGACACACGTCTCAAGAGCCAGGGCTCTGGGGCGTAGGAGTTTCCCCAGCACCACTGATGAAATTGCATCCCGAGGGTCTCAAAAGTGTGATCGACTGATTTGTTCATCCTCAAGTTCGAAAGTAATGCCATCACATCTTTCAGATTCTAAGTTTCTGCGGCGCCGCGTTTCAGAATGTGATATCAAGATCCTTTGAGAGGAGGCAGAGAAGGAAAACACTCTAATGGAAATAAAAAGTCTATAACGTGCGTGCCTCCTCACATTTTTCCCTCGATAACCTGCATGGAGCAATCGATGTGAGGAGGATTGCCAAAGAATGCCATATGCATCTCTCCTACTTTTCCTTCGTGCTTTAGCCCATCCATGGATCTAGTAGACAAGGCTCCACAGCACACTGCTACATGCCCCGAGAAGGCGGAATGTTGCACAGACAAAGTATAGCCTATAAAATGATATTTCTAACATGTGCCCAAAAAAGGCACCCAATTCAATGAACCATCGCTGGAAGCGGGTGACCAGACCGACCGCCCCACTAATAACAGATTTATGTTTAATACACATTTTAAAAATCCCATTGCCTTGTTTCTGGCAAGTTATAAAACTCTGTCCTGTCGTGGTCTAGAGCAGGGCTGCACAGACGGTACCATAAGTGTCCTTTTTGTTTCGACAACTTGTCCTTCTTAACCCCGAACGATGATTTGTCCAGATTTTTGCGAAAATTTGTTTTCAGTATCGACCCCATTTGCGTGCATTGATGTGTTATGAATGACCTTGCAGTGAATATATCTCAAGTTTTCTTTTCATTTTCTCCTACGCACATGTCAAAAATTAAAAAGTTAGATATTACAAAAATGAAAAGTGATACTCTAAATTCATTGGACAGATAATAAAAATGCGGAAGGCTGCTGCACGGTTTGTTCGATCTGTACAGACAATTTATGATTGTTCTCCTGTTGTTACTGACCGAGACAATCAGAATCGAGAATATAACGGGGTTTTCCCTTGTTGATCAAAAATATCTTTTTGCTTAAAAAAATGTGATGGAAGTTAATACTCAAAATATGTAAATCACAAAATAAAAATTGGTTAGATTATTATATTAATAGCTTAGCAATGGAACACGAATATACGAGCTAATGAGAGGAAGGGTATGCAGCTAGAGTCTCTCTGCATCTTAGCGCTCCCTCATGAAATATGAAGGGGTTAGGCCAGCGAACCCATGCGTGTTGACTTTGAACGTTCTAGATGGTAGCGAACAACAAGGCGCCTGTGCATACGAAGTCGTACAAAACATACACTTCAACTACAGTGCAGGGCCCTGGCATCGTTACAGATAAGAATCGGGATCTTCTATATAATCGGACTACGGCCTGATGAAAACTATTACCAATTAACAAACTGTAAAAGACCAGACTCAATACATCTGGAAGGGGTTTCCGCCACCCTAAACCAAACTCTACCGATAAATTCCAAGTCCCAATATTCTCTCAGTTGACCAAAGATAGAGCATGCCTAAACATAAAAAAAATATTAAAAAATTAAAAAATTAAAAAATTTCTCACCCAGGTTTACAAATAGAGATGCACGAAAACGGAAAAAAAAAAAGGTTACTACTACTACCCAATGCTCATATTTATTTTAAGCATGCAATGTATCGTTAAAAATGGTGTGGGGATATATCTACTGGGGCTTCGATTCTGGCCCTTGCGTCGCCAGTTGACGGGATATGTCACAGCGCATTCCACGGCACTCCTAAGGTGCAGGATTTCATGAATTCAAGCATGACTCGGGAACATCTTGTTCTCCCCTCTCTTTTACTATACTTATTTATTGAGTGGCAATTGAATCTAGGAACTGTAATGACTGGGTAGCCAAGACATCGAACAAATCCGACGCTCATTCTGATATTTGTGATAGGGACGCAGCAAGGGTATGCGCATATATTCTCTCTTCAAATAAACTCCACGATGTACAGTGCAAATGCTGAGCGCCAGAAAAGGACAGGCAGCTGAAGATTAAAAAGGGACTCGCTAATATGCAGGATTAAAAGAACGATGTATCAGAGCTGAACAATAATGAATCCAAAAAAAAGATCCCCCTATAAGTGTATCAAAATCGTAAAGATATATGTCAAAAGGGAAAAAAAGGAACATTGAGATTAAAGACATGCAGGCTTCACAGGCCCTACATAGTCATCTTCGGCTATATGACCAGTGATCGTTAAAAGTTCCTTGATCATTCCCTGGTCGCCGTTGCATCGCTTATTGATGAATTCCTCAAGCTTAAGTCTCTCTATGCCTTTCTGTTGCCGGTATCGCTGGAGGGCTGACCGGAGGCGTTCGTTCTCTTCTTGGAGCGGCGACTTGCCAGGCATAGCATAGCTTGGCTCCCGCTTCACCCGTGGCTTCCCCGATGCCCCGTTGTAATACGAGCTATGTTGTTCAAGCATTCTTGCCCGGTATTCTTCGATCTGCTCGTCTGTATCCTCTTCGTCTCGCTTTGGGGTCTCAGCTTCGAGAGGGGGGCCGACGGAGATATTTGTGATGCTACCAGCACGTCCTTCTCGTAAAAGCACACGATCTACATCCGTTATTAGATCTTGAAGTTGTAAAGGTCTTTCATGTAGACAATGAAAGGTCTTTGAAGCTTACCTCCTCCAGTTGCTGGTGGCTCTGTGGCAGTTCTCAAGATGTCCGGAAATGACGGCCGAGAGCTACCTGGACTTCCAGTATTCCTTTGCGGAGGATTCGCCTCTGTCGGAGGAGCGCCATTCAAAATGTGACCAGTATGTAAAGGAGGGATCGAAGGTAGTTTGTTCTCATGAGGCCGACTACGACGATCAAAATCCGGTTTCCGTGGCATTTCATCCGGCCTATCCCACCGGGACCTATCCAAGGGAAGATCGCTGAGTCGAGGAAGATCTCCAAGCCGAGGCAGCGTATTTTGAGATGAAGCAACGGGCGACTCCCATTTGTTCCCAGAATTCGTTTCTCTCCCTTGTTCTGCAGGTAAAGGAGAATGTTTGGGTGCGAGTTCCCTTCCACGGTGTTCCATCTGGTTTCCAGGGAAAAGTGGCTGCCTTAAGTTTTCTGAGCTTCTCCTGGCGTTAATTGAAGAAAACCCGGAAGGACCTATTGGTGAAGGTGGGTATCTGGATGGACCGAAATCGCCTGCTCCGGGTCGTGAGTCTGGAACCTGAACGGTAGGTATTCTTTCGGGCTCTGTTACTCTGGGTGGCCAAGGAGTGTCGGAGCTAGACCGTGTGGGACCAGATTCTAGATTGGTCCTTAGAGAAGGAAGTGCAGTCATTGGATTAGAGGAAGAAACTGGCAAATGATGTCGGTGCAAAAACGGATTAAAACTAGCTGTAGGACTCTGGTGAGCATGCTGCTGCTGGTGGGACCCTGGGAAGGGAGTAAACGCTGGATATGTGTATAGAGGTTGAGGTGGCGGACTATTGTTATCCTCCTGCGGAGAATCGTCGAGCGAGTCCCGTCTTGGGCTCAGTCTTCTTCTCTTAAGAGAGCTTGGCGAATGGTAAACGGATTCAGAGTCCCGGTAGCCATAGATCAAGGCATCTTCTTCCATCTGCGCCTTTGTTCTTCTCCTCCTAGGGCGTTTATCCTTGGCACCAGGAGGGCGTCCATAGCGTTTTCGCGAACGCTCATCGTCCAATTCGCTACCTTCACTAAAGGGCATAGAAGAATTATGTTGAGTACCATTTGGAGTGGAATAGCTAAATTGGTGAGGGAGAAACTCGTCCATCCGACTAGAGATTGCATCAGGTGATGGGAATGGAGATGTTACAGGCTGCGATACTTGATTACTTCCGGGTTGAAGAAACGATGTAGGGCGATGCTGGTGGTGATGGTGGTGAAAGTTGGGGAGACTGCTGCCCGTGTGGGATGTTGAGGCAGTGAGGCTCGGTAGGGATGCATTTGTTAAAGCATTTAGCTGGTCTCCAACAGCTGACAATATAGTGGGTAGTTTTGTCTGTTTCTCGTCCATGATGGGAGGACTTCTGGATCTAGGCCTTCCGCTGCCCAGACCAACAGTGACCGAAGATGCAGCTGTTGAAGGCGTGGTCATGGCCGATGAGGGATTCGAAGATATAGTACTTGCGGATCTATTAATGACTGGAGAAATACCAGTGATCAATGATATACTTGGCCTCTCAGTAGCACCGAGACGATGAGTAACGGCAGGTGACGATGAAGGCGAGTATGATGTTACACTCTTTGTAGAAATGACGTTTTCTTTGGAACGTTCGGTGTACTTTGAATGGGGTTCATTATTTATAATATTGCTGCTGGGCTTTGAATTCTGGCTGGAAATTGCGTTGTTGGTCGTGCCATTCGTGTTGTTCTGGTGGTTGGAGATGTTGGGTGGTGCTGGGTGTGCTTCGACCAGAGTTGCCATCACTTTACTCCTCAGCAGGAGCGACAAGAGAGACAGAGAGAGAGAGAGAGAGAAAGAAGAAGAAAAAAGAACCCGCTGTTTAGTCCTCTTCTTATATTAGCAACAGTAAGGTTTGTGGAGAGCAGAGGCACGGCCCAAAAAAATTTGGACGGGCAGAGGAATAGAGTATTATAAAATAAAATAAAATAAAATAAAATAAAATAAAAAGCGAAGGAAGTTGATGCGTAATCAAAGCAACTTTGCAATTGCCAACGTCGATATCGATATGCCGATATAATAGTGTGTATTAATCAATCAATACAAGCGAAGAGGGTAGCTTTGACTCTCGATCTGATCTTTATATAGAGTTATAAAATAAAACAAGATTTATAAATTTATAACACGGGAAAAAACAACTGGGCCTACCTGCTCTTTATAGAACTAACAGTTCATCGGTCTGGAATTGGCTGAAAAGGAGGGCCAGGAAATGGTTGATCCAGCTAACTATATTTAATCGGGGCCTTGGATTGGAAGTAAATATGTGAGTTGAGATTTGGGCCCACTATTATTATTATAATAATAGCGTAGCGGCGTCCCCACCTTTTTTGGAAATTGAAATGGTGAAATGAAAAGCAATGAGAATAGAGAGAGAGAGAGACAACGAGTCCGAAATTGAACGAGACGAATAAGATCTGGGTCCTCTGCTGGCAATATTAACGTATACTAGCGGCCCTTGGGGTATTAATCGTTAATAGAATTAGTGCACTACCCGCAAGCACGGAACCTGTAATAGGTTTACCGAGATCTGACTCTGGCGTGGCCCGGGCCCAGTTGTTCGGGGCGACTAGGGTTCGCGGGATGAAAGAGACGAACTTGCTGGGATACCAAAGATTCTCCTGGGAGAGGAATTGAAAAATGTCGGTTTTGATCCTGAAGTTTTCTTTCTTTCTTCCTTCTGCTTCTTTTTTCAACGATATGTAAATTGTATATAAAATAAAATAAAAATGTCGTGCCGAGTAATGCGTATAATTCCTTTGGATTTGGCGCTGTATTGAAGAAAGAAAGAAGGAAATAAAAAACGTTGATGGGGTTTAAGATACTGTTTGGTCGAGTTCCACAGGGCCGTTGCCGCTGGTTGTTCCTCCTAATGCTTTGTAAAAAAAGTTGTTTTGGCGTTTGCGTCCGCTTCCTCAAGACCGTCCTGGCACGCTATACCTCCTTAATGAACCTCAATAACCAACCTAACTAAGAAAAAGTCAAAGGGGAAATAAAAGATGATGAAATTGAAAGTAACATGCAGATTACGGAGTACATGTTCCAATAATAAGCATTCGTTTCCGCTGTCTTCGCTCTCGTTTGGATCAATGGTGGAAATCCGAGTTGTGGAACACCGCCGCTTTGACCCCTTCTGCTGTCTCAACAGTTCGCTCACTCTCCTATTCTTCGAAAAAAAAAGCGTATCGTCTTTGCTGATGCTGCAATCGTCCACTTCAAATCGACGGAGGCGATATGGTTTTTTCTTTCTCCCTTGTCCTAAACTGTGCTGACGATATGCGTCCTGGGCTGCTTACGTTTAGTGATACATGCTCCCTCCTCCTGAAATATCGTGCTTTAGGTTCGCCTGGTCCAGACAACTAACTCTTTCTTGATGAACTAACCTCTTGCAGGATTTACACCGTCGTGAGACGAAGATAAAGGCCTAGACTGGAGGTATCATCTGTCGGGTTTACTCTTCGTTGTATAGGTGCGCCAGAGGGTTCTGTTTAATCTCGTCCAAATAAGGATATTACTAGGGAAAAGGCCGGGTAGAGACGAAGGACCTCGCTGTAGATAATTCTGAGAGCTAAAGGGTGAGAATTGAAGCTCTGAAAGAACTCAACTTCCTGAAAACCCCAGCCATGGGAGCGAACGAAAAATATAAGCAGGTCCGGATCTGTTGTCTCCACAGCGGAAATCTCCCATAAAATGGGAAATAAGGATACTATATTTGCAAGTCTTTGCAAGAGACGGGATTTCAGTCCGTGTCTTCTTGGGATCCGGGACTTTTGTGCCCACGAGAGCAAGGACCCACTTCCAATCGGTTGAAACTTTGGTCTTCTAAATAGCCTAATGCCTGAACCAGAATTGAGTTTTTTTTTGGCGCACAGTCCTCGTTCGGTCTTCAAAGTGGTGCAGGAGCATTTGTACAAAGCGTAATTAAGTAAGTAATGAAGTAATCCATTCACCTTCAGCTCTTCCACGGTAGATTTTCAGTGGGGTACCCCTTCGCCACAGTATCCCATCGACGAGATCGACTTATTTCGAACTCATATGCTGGTGGCAACTATTGAGCCTGGCATGTGTCGTGAGTGTACAGGACAGCCCGTGCCAAGTGAGCCTGTTTCGACCATGCAACTAGCGAGCCGTTGTTTTAAAACCTTGTGCCCGGATACACCATGCTGTTCCATTTTCCGTTAAAAACTTGTTAAAAAAAACGATTTTAAATACGTTGTAAATGTTAAAAGTGGTACATAGGAAAGGTGCGGCCTGACCCTGTCCGTCTTTAGCTTTCTCACCACACGGAAGAATTGGGGTCAGGGTCCCATGCATGACTTCTCCAGCAGAACCATCTAATTGGCCTGGATACATTGAAGAAGAACTCCAAGAGTTCCGTCTTGGGCTTTCGCCAAGGTGATAGTTCCGCACTTAGAGACCAAATACACGCATAGAATATTGATCCAAATGCAAATGTACTGTAGCATATAAAATATATCCAACTCTTTGAAACCCTTAGTATGCAATTAATCTCTGAACAGTATATTGCATATTCAAATCTAATCTTTCTTATTTTGACGCTATCTATCGCTCTAGAAAAACTTTACGTGTACCCACTGAGACACCTTGGTCAAATTGAGGAAACCTAGCATTCTGCATTGTTATGATCCGTCCGCTAAACATCCGTGATAGACGGAATGGTGTGAACTGTATAGCTATTTAAATCATGGACATTCGACGGAGGAAATTAAAATATACATAAGGAACGGGATCCTATAATCCATCATATAGCGGCCGGCAGTGGTACCTGCTCTCAAAACACAGGTGCCTAAGGTATTACTTTGTCTTTGATCAAATATACGGGACATTATGGGTCTCGGGCTATGATATGCAAAACGGGCGTTCTCCAACTGCCGAACTAGCTCTCAAGTTAACCTAACGTTGAGAACTGATTCCGGGGGACTTTATATTTCTTTAGCTCATAAACGAGGCTCCAGTGAAAAATTACTATCCTCTTTGTTTAGGTTGGTTTAATATTTGCCACGGTGATACCTCCAAAATTACTCCGAAATCCAAAGTCAACAAACATCCTACTCGCATACTCCGTCAAGATGCCGAAATGACCACCAAGTCAAGTTCCGTATTTTTTTAAAAAATATTAGCTTGGGATCCTCAATCCCGTAGCTGGAATTTGGATACCCTCCCTCCACGAGATGCAAACGAATTTAGAACCAAGAAAATGCTCGGGTACCAAACACTTAGTTACTCCGTAGACATGAATCAATATATAATTGCCTAAATTTAAAACAACCTGTTATTAGATGGAATGTGGTAACCGTTGTATATTCGTATTAAGGTGACGAAAACAGTCATGGATTATCGTTCGGGTACCTGTGTCCGCTGATATTTTACGATGGAAGTTTTATATTTAGCGGCTAGATAGGATCATCGGACGAAATCTTCCGTCCTGTAAGCGAAAAGTGGGCATTGAGGAGTGCAACGGAGTCGAACCGTCGGTCCCAAATGTTAAATTTCTGTTTGTGCCGAATAGTAAAGCCTACAGTTTGCTTCTCATTCGTGCCTCGCACGTGCGCATACTGTAATCGAAAGTAAAACAATTTTGGGCTTGATCTTCTCTTTTGTTTTTGTTTTATTTTAGTGGGCATGAGATCAGGTCAGAGAGGTGCAGGCCACCAGGATTGCCATGGAGAGCTAGCTGACCTTAGGTACCGTGGTACCTCACCACCTCAACAAACACCATCGTAATTTGGCTCCACTAAACTAAAAACCTCACATTGGCTATAAACCATTTTGAAACATAGTATATAAGAATCTACAACGCCTCGAGGTCATCTCAACATTATCCCCTACCGTATCTTATCATAATATTTTCTTTCGATTTTTATTTTATTTTATTCAGCCGAAAGTACGTCAGAGCGTTATATGTTATCCTCGGAGCGAGCTAGTGGGGGATTGCAAAATCCGGAAGCTCTTAAAACTGATGGAACTCCCGAATTAGCCTATTTACAAATCTGAACATCATGGAGTCGCTTGCGCACAGACAAGCTTGAGCCGGACCCAAGCCACTCTATATGTTACTTTTGTACCTGAGTACATACTCTATATATGAACGGAGTACTTTTGGACAATATGTACGGAATGTACCGAGGATGATATAACCCTGGACAAGCTCTGCGAAATGCATACCAGCAAATGAATTTTTTAGTTTGGAATTGAGCCTTTACGAATAATATGCATTTCGATGGTCGCACTTTAAATACTTAGCCTGTACATGCCTAAAAGCCTTAAAGACCGGAACCGCTACATGAACCCGGCGCCAATATCAAAGCCGGACTACTTCTTCCGAGGCTGGGGCCAGATGTGCCGAATATTGGTACGGAATTTTGGGGCCCAGATGTACTGTCTGCGATGAAAACGACTACTACCGTAGTCAAGTATTTCGTAACCTGCGAGATAATCGAGACCCTGGTTACACAGAGTGTTTAGCCTCAAATAAAATCTAAACGCAAAGTAAAATTTTTTTGTTCAACCCAGAATTAACTACCTGTGCACGGATCCTTTTAAATCTGGCTTAATGCCCATACCAAACAGTTAGTATTTGTTTAAATATGCGGTGTGGATAACCCCGTCGGGAGGAACCATTCCGTCCGGCAGCCTCTCTAGTGCAAGCGTTTTTGGAGCCATTATCTTATGATTCTAAAGATTCCAATTTGCTAGGATATTATAATCGCTAGAGTTAAGTGGAGAAGGTACAGTTTTATCTAAAACCTTCATATTGTGAGTCTTCAACAAACCTCCACAAGCCTGCCTCTCTGGCTGCCAGCTTGACTAGCTCTATTTCTTCGCTTGTCACAGGACGGTTGATCTCCGCGTATCTCGTATGGCTAGACTTCCCCTTATTTGCCTTACCAACATACGCAGCAGGCTGGTACTGTTCCATGATATTCACATATGTGTCCTTGCTCACATGCTCCGCTAAATACCTCATTACCTCCTCCCCTTCCTCGACATAAGCAGGCATGACGAGGTGTCTGACGAGTACACCTGTCTGCGCTATGCCGTCGAACGTGAATCTAAGATCTCCAACCTGCCTTTGCATAACCTTTATGCTCTCCTTCGCCGTCTCCGGGTAATCAGCCGCTTTCAATAGCCTCATAGACGATATAGCCGACGATAACTTGAAATCTGCTAAATAAATATCCACAAGTCCGTCCATAAGTGACAAAGACTCGTGGGAATCATACGAGGATGTATTGTAGACTGTCGGAATCCTCAACCCCAGAGGGATCGCTGCAAGGATAGCTAATGCAAGCTGTGGCACAACATGCTCTGGTGTGACAGCATTGATATTATGAACGTTTCCTGAAGTTTAGAGCCAAATGATCGCAGCAGCAAGAGCGAATCATTTATTTAGCTCTATATATGCATGCATGGATCGCAGCCATAGCTGTCTTCGACAGAGCTACTACATACCCAGATTTTGCAGCTTAAGGAACCAATCTGCTAGCTCTTCTGGTGATAGATCGAAGCCAGCTCGCTGATGGGATATATCGTGGTTCTAATTCGAGGAATAATAAGCCATCGGGTAAATGGAAGGCATATCTACAGATCTTCGAAAGAACATGGTTTCACCCAGGGTCAAGGTAGTTTTACCTGACAGAAGGAGCATCTAAGGCTGCATCCTATTATACCCGTCAACCCCATAAAAATAGATTGTTTTTAATATGCGAGTTCCGAATATATATTTTGAAACCAAGATGCGTCTAGAGATTTCGTACCTGAAAAAAGGACGCTTCCACTCCCGTATGTTCCTTGAATGCAGGGTTCTTCACCGAAGTGAGGCGCGATGGCTGTTATAATTGAAGCATTAGAAGGTGCATTTCGCTCGAGTATATTAAAAACGGCCGTAGCCGCTGACCTAATTTTCGACGAGAGGGAGAATGGGGAGGGGAGGGACACACTCGAAACCTTGACCTTCTCTCCAATCATGCAATACCCAGTCTCGCCGGCTAACCGGTTGACATTGCACCTACGTGGACAGATGTTGCATTTCTTTAGATGCTCGATTGCCTCCTCCCGCTTTTGAGAGATCTGAGCGTCGGTCAGCAGTTTATATCGGGGAATGTAGTTGTCTAGAAGAAAGGCGCTAGGTATATGAGCCTTTCTGCGGGGTATGAATGTTCGGGGGCTGAATACGTAACGTCGGCGGATAATTTGAGACGTGGACCGGAACATTTGGGACTGAAAGGAATTCGTCCGGGGACATAAGCACTACAACGTGTGCAAGGTGGCTCAGGTATACGCAAGTAAAGTGGTCAATCATGGATGAAAGAAAGAGTACGAAGACGAAAGGATATAGATGTGAGCTGGCCCAGGGTTCCAGAAGGAACAAGTTACCCGATTTATCCTTCCGCTGCTAATGTAGATGGAAATCCTCTTGGAACCATCAAGTTCTCTCTGCCTTGGTCTGGGTGTTTCGGTCCGTATAAACCTCAAATAAATCTAAAATTATGCTAAGTCTTACAACAAAAACAACACGCTGTTCGTCGATATAGACAAGGGGGGGGGGGACAGAGGGTATTCGGGATGGGAGATAGTATCCGGCCGGCGAGCTGAGAGGCGGCCAAATGAAGCTCTCGATGCTGTTTAGAGGAGTAATGTGCCAACCATACTGCAGCCATGCGATTGCATTTGATAACATGTGTATCGTGATCTGATTACGGATCGACTCGCAAATTGTATTTCATGATTTATCATACAAATGTAAAGAAAAATGCTGCTTCGTGTGTAAATAAGGCTGCTACATAACATATCCAGGTCTTAAAAAAAAACCGTTGAAAGCGAAAAAAGAAGGGGTATCACATCGCTGGAAATTGATGAGAAGCTCACCAAAGGTAGGTAAAAGGTCCGTGAATCGCAAATCTATAAGAAATAGTAAGGCATCGGCTTCTTTGACGGCATGCCTCTCGAATCCTGAGCTGCAGCTTCAAACACTCTATACCGTCTTCCGGGACCACCTCGCTTCATAGACACCCCCATGTAAGTGCTGGCCAGCCTTCTGGTGTTCTCCCTATTGAAAAGCACTTCTTCTCCTCCACTTCTCAAAACAGAATTGGAATTGTCTTCCCCAAGCTCTAATATAGCGGCCACGTTACCGCAACGATAACAGTAATTTGGAGCAGACCACACTGTCACAATGCTTGAGTCGAACATTTCTTTGAAGCCTTCCATGACAAGCTGATGCGCTCGAGCTATTAGCGTTAGGTTATTGAGATGGTTAAATTGTTTGACAATGTCAGCGCCGAATAGGAAGCCGGCACCACGTGGTGATAAACCCCAACCGTCGATTTCTAGTATAAAATTAGTTTGACATCATCCAGTTGGAGTAAGTTCTTCGAGATACATACCCTCAGGGTCACTCCAAAGCAAATCACACATCGCACCGTCGTGAGGGACCTCCTGTTTCCGATCGAGCAATCTAATCTTGTCGACAGAATCTATAAGAGGACTTAACCCTCCGTGTACACATAATACAGCGCCGCCCATATTCGCAGGCGTATTGGAATTTGCAGAGCCTCTGCTGCTGCCACTGGCTCCAGTTCCCGGAACACCAGTCAGCAAGGCGCCTGCAGGTCCCGAACTAGATAGATGGGGGAGGGCAGACGGTGTTAGGTTCGTGGAATTGATCATTCCAGCATCTCTCCGAGACATCTGCCTCGTTACAACCCCACCGAGCCCGATAACTTCGATCTCAACCTCATCCTCTGCTTCTCTAACTTTAGTTTCAGCATCCTCGCCGTCCGTCGACCGTGTCGGTTGAACTGATGACCCGGCGCCTATGACCAGAGCTCCAAGAGCCAGGTAGTCAAACACATCACAGCAATACCGCCAGACATTCGCTGAACCATATTTCCTTATACACTCGTCATAGAAACCGTAGACGGTAGTGATTTGCCGTGATTCGTGATTACCTCGAATAAGAGTGATTCGATCTGGATATCGGACTTTGAGACAGAGGAGGAGAAGGAACGATTCGAGGGAGTAAAATCCACGGTCTACAAAATCACCTGTCATCGGAAGCTTCTGTGTTAGCATCTAAACGGTGTTTCAATATTATCAAATGACAGCGCCGAACTATTTACCCATGAACAAGTAGTTGGTATCCGGGCAATCGCCCCCAACCCTGAATAATTCCATTAAATCATGAAATTGGCCGTGGATATCACCGCAGATAGTGACTGGGGCATCGACGATTTGTACATTCGCTTCTTCGATAAGGATTTCGCGGGCTTTGAAGCAGATCTCGCGGACCTGGAGTTCTGGGATGGGTCGACATTGTCGCAGTTGCTCGATGGCCCTAGTTATCAAAGTTAATATCCATGTTATAGGTGACGCGCAATTGTAGAATACACGGTATACGAACTGATCTAGGTTACTCATTTAATGTGGAGTATGGCGAAGGTTCGCCGATAAGATTTGGGGGGTCTGCGATATGATATGTCAGGCGACCACGCTTATTGGGCAGTCGCGAACCAAGGCTTCCAGCTGGGTCTGGTACCCCAGGCTACCTAGCCAAGTCGGTTATCTTTTTTTGGGTATAATATATGTGATGGCTCGTAACAGGCGACTGGCGTTGGAGGAGCCGGAGAATGAATCTGGTTTGATGCCTGTAGCCGGGATGGTTGTACGGTTGCAGAGGTGGTGGAGGTGATAAAGATACGCTCTCCAATGACGAAAATTGAGGTGGTCGACTTTTGACCAGCCCCAACACGCGTACCAAGGCGTACACCACCACACTTCACCGCCTTGACAACGATACCGAGTTTTCTAGAGCCGAGGAGCTGGAATCTACAAAATGGCAAAAAATCCCTGCGCCCAGAAGCTTTACAGGTTAGCTTCTATGCGCTAAACCATTGGCTGCAAATAACGCTGGCTAGCTAGTTCGAACGAAGAGCCAAAGAAGTGCTCCTGTAGCCCATACCAAAGGATCTCACGAGTTTTACACCTGAGCGCGGCCGCGGTAAACACTTAGTATATTTCACAAACATCCGAACCAAGCTCTGTAGAGGATACAAAAGCCCTTCGAACGAAAATGGATGCCATTCCTGAAGACCGAGATATCAAAGTTTTGAAGCATTCAAATCCTCTGCTTGAAGATATTAACAAACGAATCCCAGAGCTTCTCTGGAGTATAAGCGAAGGTCGAAAGAAATTACGCCCAAGGGTCAAGGTGGGGGATTGTCACCATATCATCAACAGAGTGAGTTATTCTATCTACAATCCTTTGTAAACTCAAGTGGTATCCTGTCAGATATCCAATACACCACACAATAAACCATTACTGACTTTGGTGGGGCCGTGTGCGCTTCACAAAGCTCGAATCCTTTCAAGAATTCCCCCAGCTTTTGGACCCAATATTAGCAGGATGTATGGAAAATTTAACCTCTGCATTTGCTGCATGTTTAACAGCGGATAGAGACAAGGCCGACTCGACTGCCACTGATCCAGAGGATAGAATCACTGTCAACACCATTGCTGCCCTTGGCCAACTCCTCTACATGTGGATGAAGGTTAGGGGACCAAAAGTCGTCCTGCGTTTTCTATACAACGACCCAAAATGGCTTGAGCCCATGCTTGGGGTCTTCGAAGAAAGCGAAAGGCTAATCAACGAAGCTGATAAATCAGCAAATGTTCTCAATGATGTTATCGAGGAGAAATTCGACAACGCCCCGAAACCTCAAGATGGTCACAAGTCAGGTTTGCCGTGGCATTTACGCTACGTCGCTCTGATGTGGGTCTCTCACCTGCTATACACGCCCTTCGATTTGATCACGATTGCAGACGAGCCCGCAGTAAACCCACCTATTCCACTGACCCAGGTGCCTTCCTTACTGCCTGGAACACCTGAAATAGCGAAGAGAGTGTTAAATATAGCATGTTGCAATATACACTCTGCTGGAAAAGATAGAGAAGGTGCATCTGCTGCGATCGTACGCCTCGTTGTTCGGAAAGATGTCTATGGATACCTCCTGGATTGGTTCATTGATTGGGTCACAGATGTCGTTGGTCTATGTGTCAAAGGTGATAAAAGAGAAGAGAAGAAAGGCGTGACATACGTCTATCTTCTAATGGGATTGTTGACCGCCCTCTCCGGTATTTTTGCATCAGGAGAGCGATCCATTGTCGGCCGGCCTGAGATACTGGAGAAGACTTACGAAAATGTTGTGCGAGAACTATACCATGACGAATCAGGGCTGGTTGCTCAGAACGCCATGCTCCGAAAAACATTGTGTAGATTCTTACGCAACCTATCCTACCTTTATCTGCCTCCGTCTGGACAGGCGGAGTCGCAAGATGGCCCACCGGAACAAGTAGAAGAAATGATCGATCAACTCCTCCGCCTCTTAGATGACAGGGATTCTCTCGTTCGTTATGCCGCGTCAAAGTCACTCAGTTTGATCGCTTTGAAACTGCCCGCTGCAGACCGAAGCCAGATTTTCGAAGCCGTAATTGAACTCTATGACTCGGATGTCCTGTACCCTAATCGAGCCCTGACAAAGCTTGAACCCAAAGAACGACATAAGAAGGATCTGTCTCAAGTATCGGTACATCTCTGGCATGGCCTTACTCTGACCGTGGCGACCTTTCTTCGCTTTCACTCTGCCACAGCCTCAATGTTACCGAAAGTTCTGGACTGTATTGTGACCGCTTTGACCTTTGAACAGCGGAAAGCAACGTTTGCAACTGGTGGGAATGTACGGGATGCCGCTTGTTATGCCGCATGGAGTCTAGCCAGGAACTACAAGACCGAAGAGATGATGGCCGAAAAGCCTCTTCCTCCTCATTCAGACTTGGCCACACTGCCACAGCTACTAGCCCAGGAACTAGTTAACGCCGCGTGTCTTGATCCTGTTGGAAATATCCGTCGCGGCGCCTCTGCTGCCCTCCAGGAGCTCGTAGGCCGACACCCAAATATGATCAAAGATGGGATTGCCCTGGTGCAAGTAGTTGATTATTCAGCTGTTGCTCTTAGGAGTAGAGCTAGCACAGAAGTTGCTTCTAAGGCTGCTGTTCTCGGAGAAGCTTGCTATTGGGACGACCTTATAAACGGGTTGATTGATGATTGGCGAGGGGTGGGGCTTCAAGAGTCTTCTGGTAGGATAACCGCCGCTAAGGGCATCGGCGAATTGGCAAAAATTGGAATATTAGAACTCAATAAACGAGAAGAAGTCTGGAAGATTACCAAGAACATCATAAAACGATACGGAACCGGCGCAAATCTTGATATCGAAGTCCGCCACGGTTGCTGGTATGCTCTGGCCGATATCATATTTACTCTGATCCATGAGCTGGAAGAGAAAGATATGAAACTCCTTGCCAGTGTTTTAGCTGACATTAAAACCAAGACTGGAGTCTTTGACGTATTTAATAATGTCAAACCAAGAGATTTCGTTCATCAGTTACTCAAGCCTGAAATGACCTGTGAAGCTGGAGCGTATCTTGTTACTGCGCTCGCAGATGCTGCGAAGATCATGTGCGCTCAGGGCTACCCGGATCTACCTGTTGCATTACTACGGCGTTATCTTTGTGTGATCGATTCCGCCCTGGAGAGATGGGAAGAGACTGTTACTACAGTCGCTGTGTATGCGGCAGAAAGATTTTTCCTTCACATGAATGATAAATATCGAGTTGAGATTGTCAGGCTATGGCTTGGGAAATCGAAGGCAAGAACACGAAGGATCCTGGTTGTCAAAGCCTTAGGTGCTGTGTTTAGGTTCTTCAAGAACGAAGAGGAGGAACCTGGCTTATCGAGTATGCAACAAGACATCCTTGATGGAATCTTAGTCGTTACGAGGTCGCCTCATATTGAGATGAGGGTGGCCGCAATGTCCGCATATGCAGATGGCATATTCCCCCAAGGAGGTATGCTGCGCGCTTCTTTCCCCGTTCAAATCTTCATGGGTACTAATTTCAGTGTTAGTCATAAACGAACACATCCTCCAAGCAATCCATAAGTCACTAATCGATTACTCTGTTGACTCCCGCGGAGATGTAGGATCTTGGGCTCGCATCGAGGCCATCCGGGCCGTTCTATCACTCCAGGCCGTCCATCCTATCGATATACACACCCCTGATACCATATCTCTTCGTATATTTCACAAAACTTTAGGACTCTCCGCTGAAAAGCTCGATAGAGTACGCCTTAAAGCTTGCGACGCGGTATGGAAGATTACCGCCAACGAGCCTCACTGGGCAGGCGGGATTTTTGACGGTATCACACCGGAATCAGCGTTTTGGGTCAACTGGGACGAATATTTTGAAACCCTTGTTAAGTTACTGAGCCATAAGCCCGTGATGGAACCTTTCTTGGAGGGCTATGCCACGAGCGCCGGAGCGGGATCGGATAGCGTTATGAGATCTAGCATTCGTGCAATGCAGAAATATATGAGCACATTGCCTGTGTATCCGGCCGCTGACGACTCAGTTGCACTTAGTGATTTGGTGCAGTGTTGGATACGGATTGTCGAAGATGGCATGAAGACGAACGAGGAGAGGGCTGTAGTCCCTGCGTTAGCCATGCTAGGTGCTTGGTTCGAAAGTGGCCTCATGGAGCGGTTGGAAGATGGGCCATTCAGGTTTGAAGTCACTTTTGGAAAGATAAATCCATAATCACTACTAACAAAACTTCAACAGGTTCCAGGATCTATTCTCGTTAACTCAAAAAGCACAGTTCAAGACGACCAATATTTCAAAATTGAACGGAGCGATTAAGATATACAATGGTCTAGCATCCATCCAATCAACCAGAACACCAGCAGTGAAAAAATTAGTTAGCATGCTTCTCCACCCATTTCCCAAGGTCAGTCCATATTTTATTTCACTTAATGCAACCCCCTATCTTTAAATTTTACAAACTGCTTGTTCCTTCTATGTTTGGCCGCGTGGTCTCGTTATCTGCTCGAAGTTAAAATCCGCGGAGATACACCTTGACTAACATCAACACAAAACCCCTGCTACGGCGGTGGGGTATTCTTTCGCGGAGTATAGATCCGGAGTACAGTCAGTGAAACTTTGTATATGATCTTATCTCTTGAGGGAGATCAAGAGGAGGCTGAGCTTTTACTCATGGAGACAAACTGGCTCGATTTGCCCAAAGCATTAAAAACTGTTGTGGAGGAGATAAAAACAGCACTTGCGATATGAGTTCAGAACTCAATACAGTCTGCATAGATACCAACGATCGCACGGAAAATATTATTATTATTCTATTTATAGAATGGGCAGAGATTAGGAACACGATTTTAGACTCTTTGTACTGTGAATGGGTCGTGGAGAAAACGTAAAATATCTTTGACATAAAACCATCATTATTAATCTATCACAGTTTAAGATCGTGTTGATATCAAATATGCTCTTGCTAACAATAAAAGTAATAATAATGTGATTAAATTACGGTACTAAATTCTCATAAGAAAGGATATGTCTTATACATGAATATGCTAAAATATCTGATGTATTCAAAGAAAAACATAATGTGACTTTTGCTTTCTACCGACCCCCAATCTGTCCCTTTGGTATTGGTCTAATCCATACTACTGAAAGGTTCATAGCAATCATGATAACTCCAATTATCCAAAATACCTTGGGATAGTTGGTACCATTGTACCTGAATATGATGGCAAAGATGATACCGCCAAAGTTACCAAATGCCCCCACAAGTCCGGATAGAATGCCGTTAGCATGGGGGTGGACATGTGGCACTAGGGAGAAGTTAGACCCGTTCCCCATTTCCATCGGAATAGCAAGCAGCGCTATCAACCCCACCATCGTAGGGCGGTGGTGGGAATCTACAACGCCAACTACGATTGCGAAGATACCCGCAAATACGTTGAGGCCGGTGTTCCACAGCTTCTTTGCCCAGAGTGAGTTGGTGCGTTTGTAGATGGCGTCAGAAAGGAAGCCACCCAGAGGGCGGGTAGCAACGTTGAGGAGACCGAACATAGCAGCCCAGTTGGCGGCACCGGTTTGTCCGAGGTCAGGAAAGTTTCTCAAATAATAAGAGCCGAGGATAGAATTGATAGCCAATTCGGCACCGAAAGTATTGAAGTACCCAAAGCAAAGATTGAGGGTTTGTAGGGAAAATATGACCGGCATGGCTTCTCTTAAGCTTGGCTTTTGGATGACTTCGTGGGTGGCAATGGCGACAGCATCAACCTGATCGTTGGAAACAGTTTCAATATCTCCTTTCTTTTGGTCTGAAATCGAACTCTGGCGGCTAGTTTTGGTTTGTGCAGAGGGCTCAATGGTATCGACGATTGCACCCTCCGTTGCAATATCGACACCGTTCACAATGCCACGGTTTTTCCACGGCCCGTTTGGAGTATCTTCGCCAAAGGCCAGGATTGCGATGGCCATCGCGACAATCAGAATACCAGGTACAACGTAGGATACCCTCCAAGCAACATGGGATGACAAGCCTCTATCGTGAACGAATGAATCGTAGATAGCTGGCATGACGAAGTAAGTGATACCGCCACCGGCGTTACCAATACCTGCAGTGATGGCGTTGGCAGCGCCGACTACGTTCTTGTCAAAGAACCCGGTAGACCATACTTGGCAAGGGACGAATGAACCTCCGAGGATGCCGATGAAGAAACGAACAGCCATGAGGCCCGTTGCGCTCTGAACGGTACCTGCTAGGAAAGTAGGGATAGCACCCAGAAGAAGTGTTCCGACAAAGACATAACGGGGACCGAATTTGTCGCAAAGCGGTCCAACAACGAGTCGAACGAGTAGAGTGGCAGTCAATGCCAGTACGTTGGAATTTGCGACCTCAGCGGGGGAGAGGTGTAGATCTTTTTTGATGCTGACGGAGAGTAATGGCGAGAATGCATACCAGGAGAGGAACGCAATCATGAAGCCAAATGTACTGAACCATAAAGTTCGACCATATTTGTCAATCTAGTTAGGGATCGTTAGCTATCCGCAGTGAAGTCCAAACCAGCTAGCGGGGATGGTTTTTATTTTTTCAACTTACCGGATTAAAGAACGGGATGCTCCTGGCTTTGTGGTTGAGAGGGTTCACCTCTGGTGCTGCGAACCAGGATTTGATCGAAGGTGCCATTTCAAACAAGTTTACTGAGCGATCTCAAGCTTGGTGGTTGATGGGTCTGTAATTTCAGAGAGAGTATTGATAATTTACAAATATCTCTTCGATTGTGTCAGGTCAATGAGATATATGAGGTCTCACGACAATCTTATATGCACTTGCCGTGTCAGCTTCTAACATCCAAATTAGTTTAAGATCAGCGGTCTAAGCTGATGGAGACCGTTTGGGATAATTGGGTTGGCCTCGGAGAAAATCTCCATTATCTCCATTTGCAATAATTGCAATAGCATCTCATATGGATTGTACGCATGAGACACGGGGGAGTGGGGTGGCCTGTTCCTCGGAAACTTCAAGTGTCGTATGAAAAAGGTTTTGCCATGCGTAATGGTCGGAGGCCGTCTGCAGGGTGACATATTTCCACGGAGTACCAAAAGAGAACGCTATAGACCAGTGTATCTCACCTATTTAGTAGATCTCAGACCAGAATACTGGATCTTCGATGAACGGCAGCTAGTTTCGCCGCTGGGTGGGTCCACTGTTCCTGTCGCGAGCGATATGGATATTCAAGTATGGAGTACTCCTAGGCTGGTTGCGCTCCGAATTAGGGTCCGCGTCGAAGGCAAAAAAAAAGGGCGGTGTGATCCAACTCTTCCTCTCTCCCTTTTGCAAGCGGTTACTATTTGGGCTACCCTTATCTTCGAAGGCTGCCGGCTTGCAATCGCATGCTTCAGAAATCAAGGTGGTATTATTGTGTAGCAGAAAAAAGCACGCTGGCGTGTGGTTGACTCGTCTCGTCTGCCAGCACTTGGCAACCTGCAGCTAGCGTCCCGAGAATTGGGGTTTGCTAGGCCTTATCTCAGAACGCCCCCCACACCAGCTCCCATTCTGGATATTGATGTGTTGAATATATTGTTGTTCTTATCGCGGCCGGTTGTACGAAGTACATGTACAGGTCTGGATGGTTCCATCTCTTTGAAATATTGAAATATGGGAATCCCGGATGGTTTCAAGTCAGTTGTTAAGATATCAGGTATAATTATATGCCAAAGTAGCACTGGATTGGCTGCTTGTTCAGCAGTGGACCCCTGATTCTTTATCCTGCCCTCCATCTCGGTTGGAATTCACGCTTTTTTAATCTCGACGGTGCAGGTGCGTCGAAGGTTCCCAGGATTCTGCCTGTGCGGTAACACAAGGCTGTTGTGCGAAAAGGTCAGTGTACCCGAAACTGCTTAACTAGCGAAAGTCAGCCACCACTCTCGTCACAGGCACCCGACGAAGACGCCGATCATGCTAGTTAATAAACACCCAGTTCTTTACCTTGAAAATAGAAACCAGGCCGGAATGTTGCCTTCGATATTTCTCTCAAGGGCCATTGCGAGATATAAACTTTTTGCACCTCAATTTACAAGTGCAAATTAGTTGTAAATATGGACGATTGCGACCGATTGGATCTGTCGCTATACAGGTAAAGTAAGTTATTCACGAAGTCGCGATATTGCTTGGTGGAGCTTGCTCGAGAAACCGGTGCCGGCATAACTATCTGCGGGTCTGAGATCGCATCGAGATTCGGTAACTGCTTTGCCTCCGTGTGCTGTGTGTTGGAGTGTTGCAAATCAGAGATCCCTCAACACCAAAATTTTATCGGATCCGCGGATCGTGAATAAAAGTTTCCAACGTCAAGCTTTTTTGGCGGTGAGCTTTCGATTAGAAATGGCTCTCTCTCACGATTGGCCATCCTGCTACTGCTTCCGGTTGTTCAATAGTTCCCCGCTTCATCAATATCTCGAGAGGCGGCGGGGAGATGGCGACATAATATAAATATTCCGAACGAGCGGCGTTCGTTTGACGGTTTACCAAATTGCCTGTGTGGGCCATGAGGGCTGACCACCTTGGGCTTGGCTAGCGACTTCTTTGCTTGGGAAGGGAACTTTAAGCTCCGAAGTATCGATAGTGCGAGATCTTGCCCACGCTCTTTCACACTAGTCGATTAAGGCCCTCGGAGATGCTTTGAATGTTCGGATTAGAAATCTCTGGACTTGCCGAAATTTAATTTGCTCGCATGCACAATTTCGCTCGATAGTTCTTCGGTCGCGCGCTGCAGTCCTCACGTAGCTTTACCCTTTGAGTTTTCGGAATCGAATTGGACCTAGGTTTTCTTTCTGCCTGCGGGTACCCCCTCACACCATGCCTCAGAAGCACTTGAAGGACGAGGAAGCGGATCTAGAGCCACAAGGTTCTGTCGACAAATCTCTTCCTTCCACTTCCCCGCCGGTCTCGACCACGCCCCCAAGGAAGAAGAAAGGCCGAACGGTTGTGAGCACCGCATGTTTAGCCTGCCGCAAGCGAAAGTCGAAGGTTTGTCGAGATGTCTTTCACGCCCAACCCTTAAGCACAATGGTCCTCTGGAGGGGAAGCCGCCGCATATACATTCCCATGAAAAACCAAACAAAATTTGCCATCTGTGAGAGAAAATGTAATACAGTATCCTCCGGCCGTACAATCCATTGATACGGACAGGAGAAGTTGGGGTTGGAAGTGGCGGCGGTCAAGTTGGTCTCTTTTTTACAAAAACCGTTATTATAATGATCAAAGAAATGCTGATATTCTTTCTCGATTCTGACATTCCAGTGCGATGGGAACCTCCCGCAATGCGCAGCCTGCGCTTCAGTATACCTTACCGATTGTATATACGACCCGTCCTCAGACCATCGGCGTAAAGGCGTATACAAGAAGGATATCGACAACCTGAAAACACGGAATTCGACGTTACAGACCCTCATACATGCTATTCTGAACTATCCAGAAGACAAAGTCTTCCAGCTGGTCTACGATATTCGGAATTGCGAAAGCCTGGACGATGTTGCAGCTCAGATTGTGGCCCAGGCGAACGAGGAAAGCGAGGCGATAGACGAATCCGACTTGGAAGAACGAACTGGATGGGACGATCTCTCTTTGACAGGCCCTCCAGCTCCAGACTTGGAACAGGATATATCCGATAAGATTGGCGCATTGAGGGTGAGCTCCAGCGGCCAAGTAAAGTTTGTAGGAGCGACGTCTAGCCTTAGCTTGCTGCCGATGGGGATGGCGAGCAGCGCTATGACTGGCGATTCAACAACCCTGCCGGAAGATCCTGTGTCCTGCCAACAAGACCCGATGATTTCATGGACCGAAGTCACAAAGGACAGGGGTCTCGTCATGCACCTGATGAACATGTATTTTACCTGGCATTACCCGTATTTTACGACTCTGTCGAAGCGATTATTCTTTCGAGACTTCCTCAGAGGCAACCCTGGTCGAAATTCCCTAGAGAGTAAAACGTCGCATTGTACGCCGTTGCTTGTCAATGCTATGCTTGCTTTGGGTTGTCATTTCACGCTTGTCCCCGGATCCCGGAAGAATCCCTCCAATTCCGAGACCGCTGGTGATCACTTTTTTCAAGAAGCTAAACGGTTGATAATGGAAAACGATGAGCACGAGCATCCTAGACTTGCTACAACCCAAGCACTTGCTCTGATGTCGGTGAGAGAGGCTGGATGTGGACGTGAAGCTCGTGGCTGGGTTTATAGGTAAGAATGTTCTGTTCTAGGTTTTAGGATGGTATTCTAACCATGAGGCAGTGGGATGAGTTTTCGGATGGCATGCGACCTGGGCCTTCAGTGGAACCCTGATGGGCTGTCGGGAATGAGTGAGGATGAGATCGATGCTCGAAAGATCACATTCTGGGGGTGCTTCCTTTTCGATAAGTATGTACTGGGGAATATTTCCACTTCATTGACAGAGTGTATTATGCTGATAACCGAACGTCAGATGCTGGAGTAATTACACTGGCAGACTACCCCAGTTACCGAGTTCGTCGGCCACGACGCCCAAATACGATGTCTTTCCGGATGAGGACTCTGAAATGTGGACGCCATATACAGATGATGGTTTAATCCCCTCGCTTTCGCAGCCAGGAAGAACAAGAGCCGTTAATACGTATCTGATCATGTTATGTGAAATCAGTAACGATATCCTGCTAGGATTTTATCAACCAGTGAGGGGAGGTACTACCAAAGAATCGAAACTCGGGAAAGGCAGAGGCGGGAAAGATGCTGAGATGAAAAAGCTGCTCGAGTTATATAATAGATTAGAAGAATGGAACCAGAAACTGCCAGCTGAGATGGTGGCAAAGGAGCACGCGTTGATGAACGTATTGCTTATGCAGTAAGTCGTCCTGGATTCGTTCCTCCAAAGTGTATTCGCAGGCCGGCCTTCTAACACTCGTGACAGCATGTTTGGTCAAGTTTTATATCTGCTTTTGTTCAGGCCATTCCTCAAAGTCAACCCTGGGTCCGCAGCCTTCCCAGCAAATCTTTCGCCTAAGAGAATCTGCATAAATGCTTCTACGGCAATATCCAAGCTCCTACGTTTGTATAAGAAAACGTACGGTTTGAAGCAGATCTGTAATATTGCCGTTTATATAGCCCTGTCCGCTTGCACCATACATCTGATGAACCTCCCAACCAAGACGGCCAAGAGAGATATTATCTTAGGTGTTAAATGCTTGGAAGAGATCGCAGAGTATTGGTTGTGCGCCAAGAGGGCTCTGATCATCGTCAAAGTACTATCGTTGAAATATTCCATAGAGCTCCCTATGGAAGCAGAGGTCGTCCTATCGCGGGTTGATACGTCGGGCGAAATGTTTGGATTTTCCATCAAAGACATGTTTGGGACGACCCAAAAGGCGGACGCTCCAGCTGCGCAACCGCGACGTCCTCCCTCCGCTCGCCAGACGGCACCAGGGGCACCAGGGGCACCGCCAGGACCTGCGACAAATTTGGTGGGTAATATGCCTGCCACCGTTGCAACTGCAGTGACTCAATTTTCGCCATCGATGAAATCAGCAACTGCTATGCCGGCGGTAGAATTCGGTAGTCCGTTCATGAACGCGGGTACACCAATGATCAATTCTCCACCTCAGATGCCGCAGTCCACCGTTGCAATGGCGTCGACGGTACCCACATCAAGCCTCTTCACTCCCTATTTTGATCCAGGAGCCAGCCCGGCTGCTTCTAGCTCCTACGGCCGGAGATCCATGGAACCTCCAACTAACACTACGGCTTCCCCGCCCCTTCCACCATCAACCACAACGACCATGGGTGCTGCCAATGCAAATAGTCCCAGTATGTACCCAGGATATCCACAACTCGAAGATCAATCGCAAGACTGGTGGCTTCGGGACCAAAACGAGCTGGCCCACGATTTCGGAAGCTGGGATTTTTCGACGCCTGGTGGCACGATCAGTCCGGAACCAAGTTTTGAAATACAGTATTCGCCTCCGCCACCCATGAATACAGATTTGCAATCGTATTTGCAGCAAATCCAACCGACCGACCCGCAACAGCAATTGAATTTTGGTGCGAACAATGGGTTTGATCAAACGATGTACTGGCAGTCATAGAAACGAATCTCGTTTGTTTTCGCTTTTGTAAGAGCTTTATCTTTGACGATATTATGCCGCTTCCGCCGTTTTAGGCCAGTCTCTATCGTTTTTCAGAAACATGTATGGGATACCTACATTAAGCAATATATAACTGGCGCTTTTCGGCGGTATCAGGGCTGGGAGAATGCGGGTTTTGTAATTTCATCCATCTGGTCGTTTGTTTTCGTGTTTCTGAGATATTATTTTTTGATACTGGCATGCATTAATGTACGAGATTGCCATTTGTGCAACTGGCCCAACTGTAGCGTCGTCTTCTGCCGGAAATTTGTAGGACTATAATAACTGGGATATATATTCGATATAAACCAAAAAAGTTGGAGCCAAAGGCTACGTAAGCGCGTAGATACATCGGAGGGACATGATTGTTATCTTATATAACGGTGCATTCCTACTTGGTACTTAGGTCAAGAAAGCTAGGGGTAACGCAACAGCCTTGTACTCCAACTGGGAGTTAACAAATTCACATATGATCATGTCATCGCGCATCTTACGTGCACACGAAAAAGAGTGGTTTTCAACCATCCGCGGAAATAGAAGCATCAAAGTTCTGTTCGGACGAAAAAGGACCGCAGCCGAGATTGATCGATTCCAACCGTTTAATAATTTGTGGACAAAGCGTTACTTAATATTCCGGTACACCACTGCCGTTTTGAGAGTTTTCGTGTGTCACAGAAAAGGAAAGCCTGCAAAGCCAACGGTTCTTGGACGACACCTGCAACACGCAGACACCCGAAGAACACGGAGCTGAGGGGCAAGCGACTGAGGCTGGGAATATTAACGGAGCTAGCTGTGGAAGCGGATACGGATCCAAGATATGCAGATATTACGTGCATTCGAACCCTCGTAGCCTATTTCGGTATTGGGCACTGGGACGTCGTCGATACATAGACTAACTAGGATACATCTCGATATAAATACTTCTTTACCTGCGTATCGTACATAATTAAGTCTGACATTGTTAATCTAAGATGCTTGGCTTACTCCAACCCCTCCCATTCACTCTTGTCGCTGTTATCATCGCCATCGTCACCCTTCCCCATCACCATCCTCTGCCTGCTCGCATCAATGGCCGCTTTCTTTCTCGCCTCGATCTTTCTATCGTACCCGCTCTTCGTACTGATCCTACTCTTCTTCCCTGCATCTCCCGAAGCACCAGTCACCGCTCTCCTTTCCTTCACACCCTTCTTCTTTAGCTCTTTCTTCTCTTCTTTGCTCGTTTTCGGCAAGCTTTCCAACATCCACTTTTGTAACCCTTCCCCTCCTCCGCTCTTCTCCATCACTCCCACAATACCCCTTACATATTTAACATCTTCCTCCGTATAATACGTCACCGCCATACCATCTTCTCGTCCTGCCCTACCAGTCCTACCGATTCGGTGAATGTAACTAGCAATACTAGTCGGAATGTCGTAGTTTATCACAAGGCTCACGCCTCTGAAATCCACGCCGCGGGATAGCAGGTCGGTAGTGATCAGCACCCAAATCTCGCCGGCTCTGAAAGAATCCATAATCTTGGATCTCGCGGTTTCCGAGAGATTCGAATGTAGCACCGCGATACGGTTCGGTGTTGGTAGATCGTACATTATCTCCGCGTGAAGTGCTTGAGCGCGAGGTATAGTTTGTAGGAATATCAAACACGGGGTCTTCAAAGACGTGTTGAAGAGCTGGCGGAGCGCCATGAGCTTGCCTCGCTCTGAGGCGGTGTAGGTTATCGTCTGGCGGATGGTGGGCAGCGAGCTGTCCTTGATACCTGCGATTAACCTAACTAGTTTTCGTGGTTTACTGGCGTTCGTGATGGATGGGTGAGAGGATATGAGATTTGTAGCGAGTGTTTCGGAGCTGGAGGGCATGGTGGCAGACCAGAACGAGAACGAGAGGGAAGGCGAGGTGAGGTGGGTGACTATGGAGGAGGTTTGGGAGAGGAACAAATCGTCAAGGAGGACATCGGCTTCGTCGAGGATTACACGGGTGACGTTAGAGACAGGAAAGAGATCCGGACAGAGTTGGATCGCGTGAAGGAGGAGGAGGGGTGTGGCGACCATGATTTCGGATTTGACAGCCATGCCTTTACTTGAGGAAGTGGCATCTCTAGGAACAACTACCTCTTTCGTCGTTTCTTCGCCCCTGTCTTCGTCGTTTTCGCTACCTTCGTCCTCCTCACTGGATTCACTATCATCCTTGACATAATTGTTGACTTTCCTTCGTTCTTTGGGAATCAAGGACTTTTTCATGCCGATAACTCTGATTCCTGTTCCCAACAGCAACTTTCTAAACTCGTTGACAATTTGATCCGCTAGCTCTCTTGTAGGTGAAAGCACTATAACCCTGATACCCCTCTCGTAGCGTTCCCCTTCTTCGTGTTTTGTTCGTATGAGACGGTCTATAGCCGGGATAGCGTATGCCAGCGTCTTCCCGGAGCCTGTGGGCGCAATGGTCATCAAATCGACGTCACAACCATCTAGTTCAGTCACTGCAGATTTCTCATCAAGCAGAAGTGGCAGACTGCCCATTTGCACCTCTGTAGGAGCAATGAACTTTTGCGCCATAACATTTTCGAACAGTCGTTTTGAAATGCTGTAGTGGGTCGTTAGTTCGTCAAAGGCTTGTATCGGCCTAGGGAAGATTTGGCCGAGCTTTGAAGACGGCGGCGATGGCTTCGGCGTGTGTGTCTTATTGCCCCCTTCATCCGTTGTGACTTTCTTGTCATTTTTGTCCTTCCTGTCCTTCCTGTCCTTTTTATCTTTCTTTGACTTTTTTGATGTGGCCGGTTCCTTCTCGTCTTCGTGTGACTTTGACGATTCTTCGGGCGGCCCTGGCGTCGCAAGGATAGTATACTTGAGCTTATGTTGTTTTAGTAAAGATCTGATTTCCGCTGGATCGAGGGTAGCATGTCCATTCGACGCAGCCGTGCTGTCCCCGTCTTCGTCTGCTTCGTTGTGCTTCCGTTTCTTCTTGCTCTTGCTCTTGCTATGCTTCTTCTCTTTCTTGCCATCTTTTTCGGCATTTGATTCCGTTTGTATAACTGCGGTTTCCTGGGCAGTAGCGGTGGTTGCCGACCCCAGATTCGAACCAGTGGAGGAGGACGACTTTCTCTTTCGCTTTCTAGACGCAGCAACAGGTGCGGATACAAGTAAAGAGACAGGCTTTGGAGACGCCGTAGCCTTTGCGACCGAGGTGGAACGCGCGAGCAGGCGCAATATTTCGGACATTGCGAATGTAATGTGTGCGATCGCTACGAAGTCATCGTGTTCGAAGGTATCAGGTTGTGGGTGTATAAATACAAAGTGAGACTGATTTTAGCAGGAAGAGGTTTTTATATGTCTCCCAGCCACACACACTCAACTGAATATGATGCATACACACTATAACAACGGCGATGAAGCCGAAATATATCTATTAAAACTAGCCAAAAGTCAGTTTGTAAGGTAGAGAATATATTACACTAGTGCCTTCAAAGGCATCGTCAGACCCAATGCAATTGCCCTCGGCATCTTTGAGCTGTTGGTGGGAATTCGCGCACCAGCCACAGTTTCTTTGGCGAGCTTGGAAATTTTTTCGCCAAAAAGGCTGGACTTCGGAATCTGCTCGGTAGAAAGGAGACCAGACATTTGATTCGACCCGATTCTCGATATCCCTCGACCCCCAATTGAACCTCTCTCTTTCTTCCTCACCTCACCTCACCTCTCCCTCCTCCTCCACCATCGACCATGTCCTCTCTCACACTGCGCCCTCTAGCCCGGCGGCATCACCAGATCATCCGCTCGGCTTTCCGACGATACGCCACGGAATCTGCCCCAAAATCCGCTGCAGAATCCGCTGCCTCATCGGCCTCGACGGCGGCTGCTAAAGCCCAAGAGACAGCTTCCAATGTCGCAGCTAAGGCTCAAGAGATTTTCAACAAGGGTGTAGCAGCTGCTGGTCCCATGGCTGCTAAACTGGGCGAGAGTATCAACAAGGCGCCTGCTAGTGGCGGAATCGTTGGTACCATTCAAGGTACGCCAATTGCTCAATATCACGGTCGATAGGGTATGGCGCGACGGACTGACAAGCTGGATAAATCATAGGCGCCATTCCTCACGTAGTTTACTACTCCAAAGTTGCCGCAGAACTAGGAAAGCATATATACCGTGGACAGAAGATGAGCCCTCCGTAAGCACCATCGCCTCCTCGTCCTATGACGCATTTATTTATTTATATATGTGCCTTCACATATATTTGTAAATTGGAATATCTATATTTGTACTGACCTGTATCGCAATTGGCATCGATAGATCGTTAGACTCCCTCCAAACCTTCTATCGGCCATATGTTGGACCCCTCCTCAACCCGTCTAGCTGGTGGGGCCATATCAAGTCCATCCGTCCTAGAATATCCGCCCTACCAGACCCGGAGACCGCTATGCACTCGATACAAGCCGTGCCGAAGAAGGAGTTGGCCCAGTACGCAGTTCTGGCCGCCGAGTGTCTCGGGTTCTTCACCGTTGGGACTATGATTGGTAGGAGAAAGATCGTGGGGTATCGTGGTGGGGTTGTAGAACACCATTAGGCGCAGTCTACAGGCGAGCCTACTGTGTATCGAAGATATACGGCTATTATAAAATGCGATTGTAGGATTTCCCTTCAATCATGGCACCGGGTTTGAAAAACACGCCGACGACATCACACGCAAAAGTCCACCATTAAACTAGGATCGATTATTTCTGATATCGGTCAAAAGAAACGACCTCTTTCAGTAGTACATAGTGTTCCATTTTTATAAAACTTCCCCGCTGTTCCCTTTATCATCCTATGCCGGGTTTTCATGTTTATATGTCTTTCTTTTTTTTATTTTTCCTCCTTTCCCAGACTCTTGTAAGATATCAAAAATACATAGAGTTATTTTTCCTCCTTTGCCCACTCGATAGTCACATGTGCCCGTCGAATCTTTTCTTATTTTCGACCTGCTTGAAAAAATTGGTTGCTTGGCCGCGTTCACATGGCGGAAAAGTCGCCGCGGCATTGTTCCGCCAGCCAGATTCTCCTTCTCCCTTCGTCATGCTCGCTTCCCCGGATTACAACCTCAACTTCCCACTGGAACTCCATAAAACTCAGCTTCGGCCCCGTCTTCTCGAACACACGCGGTTGTGTACATACTCCTAAACGTAGCTCCGAATCTAGGAAAATAATCGTTAGTCCGTAAAATGCGCTGAGGAATAGCGCTGGACTGACCACGGCGCTCCAACACGGCGAAATAAACTTGCTACAACTCACTAACGACGACAACGACACCGGATAGACACCACACCACCACTGTTTGCTCTCCCCGAGAGTATAAACCGGGTGTGATACATCATCATTATGGCTGCTCAATCCACCCTGCGTACCCGTTTCTCCAAGTTCCTCGCCGGGTACCTCAGCCTACTTGCCAAAACTCCCCAGTCCCGGCGTCTAGTCGCCGCTGCGGTTCTCTGCACCCTCATCGTCGCGGGATACGACCGGCGACGGCGGTGGAAGCAGCAAGAAGATGAACAGAAACGTGGTAGAGAACTGGTTCGACGAAATTCGGGGATACTAGGTAAGGATGGCAGTTATATCATCTACGTTCCCCATCCGAGGTATGGGACCACAAAGGTTGTTATACGACCAACGAAAAAGACGACGTTTGAAGCACATAGACGGTTGTTTTTGAGCGGACCTAGAGGGAAAGGGCAGTATGGTATGTGTATACACCCTCGATTTGCTCGATTTAGAAGTGTGTTTGGAGCTAATGTTATATACAGGATCGGGAACACCACCTCCCAATACAAAGCCTGGCCTCAACCTTGCCTTCCTGCACCAATTCCTCTCTCTTCTTTCCATCTGCTTGCCGCGTCTCGACTCTCGTGGAACCGTTCTCCTAGTGCTGCACACTGTTGCCCTGATATCTCGCACCTACCTCTCCCTAGTGATTGCCCGTCTCGATGGTAGCATCGTCCGTGACCTTGTTGCTGGCAATGGCAAGGCGTTCTCCGTCGGTATTTTGAAATGGTTAGGCGTCGGCGCGGTCGCCAGTTACACCAACGCCGGCATCAAATACCTGCAGTCCAAGATATCCATTGAATTCCGCACCAGATTAACTCGCTATATCCACGACCTCTACTTAAATGATCGCCTCGGCTACTACAAACTGACCAATCTCGATGGCGGCGTTGGCACAGGCGCCGACCAGTTCATCACCACCGATCTAACCCGCTTCTGCGACGAAGCCTCAGCCATATACTCTTCGCTCGGAAAACCTTTCCTTGATCTCGTTGTCTTCAACTGGCAGCTCATGCAATCCCTCGGTTTAGCAGGCGTTACAGGCCTTCTAGGCAACTACTTTCTTACTGCCTACATTCTTAAAAAGTACTCTCCACCCTTCGGTAAACTCGCCGCGGTCCAGGCCAAAAAGGAGGGAGAATTCCGTGGCCTTCACTCCCGTCTCATCACCAACGCTGAAGAAATTGCGTTCTACGGTGGATCGGAGATGGAAGGTGTATACCTCCACCGTGGGTTTGGAGAACTCAAGAACTGGATGGAAAATATCTACAGCATGAAGATCAGGTACAACATGCTCGAGGACTTTATCCTCAAGTATTCTTGGTCGGCTTTTGGTTTCGTGATCACTTCTCTGCCGGTTTTCATGCCCGCCTGGGCTGGTCTGGGTGGCCTGTTAGAAATTGCGAATAGCAAAGAAAACCAAACTGGAGACCACGAGCGCCGACGTGGTGAAGACCGAATGAAGGGTTTCATCACTAACAAGCGCCTCATGCTCAGCTTGGCGGACGCGGGTGGCAGGATGATGTACAGTTTCAAAGATCTTAGCGAGCTGGCGGGTTACACATCGAGAGTTTACACTTTAATCTCTACTCTGCACAGGGTGCACGCAAACGCATACCCGACCCCATCGAAGGGACACACCGAGTTGTACTCTTTGGCAGACATACAGGGAACCATTCACAAGGGGTTCCAAGGTGTCAGGTTGGAGAGCGTCCCGATTGTTGCACCTGCTCTGTACCCGCGTGGCGGCGAACCGATCATCGACGACATGTCTGTTATCGTGAAGGAAGGCGAACATCTGCTCATCATCGGGCCTAACGGCTCTGGAAAGAGCAGCGTGTCTCGCGTGGTTGCCGGCTTGTGGCCTGTATTCAGAGGGTTGGTGAGCCTGCCACGGAACCGAGGGGAGGATGGAATCATGTTTTTGCCACAGAGGACCTACCTTTCCATGGGCACTCTCCGCGACCAAGTCATCTATCCGCACACAGAAATGGATATGCGCACTTCAACGAAGAACGATGCGGAGCTGCAGAAGATTTTGGAGGCTGTTAGATTGGGATATTTGAGGGATAGAGAAGGCGGATGGGATACGCAGAAAGATTGGTCGAATGTTCTGAGCGGCGGTGAAAGGCAGAGAATGGCCTTCGCGAGATTGTTGTACCACGAGCCAAAGTACGCGTTTGTCGATGAGGGAACAAGCGCTGTTAGCAGTGACGTTGAGGGGTTGTTGTACGAGACGGCGAAGGAGAGGGGTATTAGTAAGTTTCAATCTAGCATTCTGATATATATTTGCTATAAATAATTACTAACATGATTACAACTAGCTCTGATCACAATTTCAACCCGCGCGCAGCTCAAGAAGTATCATACTTACCAGCTCCGCCTCGGAGTCGGCGAATACGGTTCTGAATGGGAGTTCGACCGCATCGGCGCTGAGAGGGAGAGGATGAGTATTGAGAAGGAAATCAAGGAACTCGAGGAGAAGCTCGCACAGGTGGAAAAGATGGAACAAAGGAAGACGGCGATCGAGGATGAGTTGAAGAGTGTGCTTGTTGAGGGTGGAGATTTGGGAGCTGTGGAAGAAGATGAGATGCCAATGGAAGAACAGGAAGAGGAACAGAGGCGAGAACCTGAGGTAGAGGTTGTTCCTGTGCTAGAGGAAGAAGAATACGCACCATCGTCTACTGACGAGGTTGCCGTAATCGACGACGAGAGCAGCACCGGCGCTGAAATTAGGTAAAGAGGAAGGGGCATGCTCGAATTCATTTCGCCCATTTGTTTTAATTATTTCACGTGATGTCTGTTAGATTGTACGTATTTGGAGAGTATGTTCCGGAGACAGGCGATAGCCATCGCTGCTGCGAAGTTGTATGATATGTACCCTGTATTTCTGTATAGAACAGCCAAATATTTTTTCTCAACTTATGGTATATAGAACAATCACGGAGAATGTGGTTTCTTTTTGATCTTGATTCTTGGCAAACTTTTGTTCTTCTGAGAAACTACAGGCAACAATGTGACTAGAATTAACCAATAGTGCGTACAATCATGCGGACGTATCATATAGGAAATGGTCTTGGTCAGAAAGCGAATCGATAATGTAGGGTGCTCGGCAGTATCGCAAGCCGCCAAGATCGAGAACTTCTCAGCCTTCTAAGGCTAGGTCTCGGCAAAATTAAGAGAAAAAGAGGGATCGTTTTATCATATATATACTTTAATTTGCAAGTTCGTGCTCACCCATGATCGCATCGAATTGTGGCGTCCGCTTTATTCCTAGTGGAGCCACGACGACGATGGTATTATACCATCAAAATATCCTTCATAGCTCATCCAAACATATCTTCATGCGATATTGTGTCTGTTTCCAGCACTTCATTGAGGATAGAAATATATATTCCTACAACTCTTTTACCTTCCCTCGTATCGATCACTGAATGGGTTTGGAGGGCTCTCTCCGTTCCTAGCTCTTATGCCCGGTGGACTCGTCGGTTCATCATGGTACGGTCCAATCTCCCTGGTGGAATCTGGGCTCTTCATATTACCCATCTCCCACGCTGCAGCCTTGGCGTCGACTTCATCTTTGTATCCTGGTGGACGAACACCTCTCTGCGCTCTCGATCTTCGGGACACGTATCCGGTCTCTGCTCTCCTCCTTCGCATAGAAGGAATTGTGATCCCACCCAGCGATCGCTTACCCTTGTTTGCAAAGTGGAGGACTGCGAGGACTGCGACAACGAAGAGAACGGCAAGCGGCAATCCCACAGCCAAGCCGACGGTTGAAACAGGTGGTCTTGGCGTCGGTTGAGCGTGTTGAACCGGTTCCTTTGAGATTTGAACCCATGGACCGGAGCGGAATGATTTCTCGGTGTTCTGGAGGGCACCGATACGCTTCATTGTCCAATGGATAATTGCACCATCGGTGTATTTTTCCGGGTCGACATAGAAAGTAATGAAACCGACGCTATTGATGGTTACTCCGGACTATGCGAAGAAAATATATTGTTAAAAATATTAAAAGAGCGAGAACTTTTAGTTCTCTTATAGATGGATATAGGCGCTTACATCGAAGGCAACCTTGCCCTTTTCCGGGTTCTCTGGGTCTTCGAGGTAATTCGCGGTAATCTCGACGGTATTATTGCCGTTGTCTTCGCCCCAGTAGGTTGGATCCCAAGTCACATAGTACCTATATTATTTTTATCTTACGTTAATTCAAGGATTCTCAAGCTATTCAACAAAGAGAATCTCTGTGCGTGTGAGAGGGAGAGAACGTACGTTTCCTTCAAATACAAATGCGTTTCGTTCTTTGGGAGACAGAACGGCGCATACTTGCCGTTGCCTTGGTATTTGGACGAATCGCAAGTGGGTAGGAATGCCGCTGGATCTCCGCTACCGTCTGTGGAGCCCGTGCTATCCGGACTTGGGAGATTGATAGTACTGGTAATGCCATCGGTGGTAATCACGGATGGGACAATTGTTGTTTGTCGACCGTCAGTTTCATTGACAGATATCCAGGCTGACGGTGTGAGGTCGCCTGTGGTAGACGATTCGGTTTCGGTAACAGAGGCGGAATTATCGGTCGATGTCGGAGAGGTAGTCTCGCTTCCAGAGGACGAGCCGTCTGTAGTGGAAACCTCGGTTGGCGCAGAAGTTTCGGTGCCGGAGGAAGAAGAAACGTCGGTACCCGTCTCGGTGGGGATTGAACTGCTGTCGGTTGAACTAGGCGGCAAGTCTGTGCCAGCTGAAAAAAAGCGAGATTTATATATTAGAATTGTTGAGACTCAAAGCATAACGCTCGAAAAAGTTGGAAGGGTAATGCATACTAGAAATATCGGAAGACGTCGAAGCAGTATCCTGTCGCACATGCAGGGCAGGAATGGCCTGAACTACGGCACAGAGCAGCAGTACCGGGGCGATGGTACGGTGGAAGCTCAGTCGGACCATATTTGCGTTGCGAGGTGTACTACTGAGTAGCACTGTAGGCGAAGAGACGAATGGTATATAGTCGGAAACTCTCAGGGAAACATGCGAGGTCGGTCAATGGAAGAATAGAGAGGAGGGGGGGAGGAGGAAGAAGAGGAGGAAGAGGAAGAGGAAGAGGAAGAGGAAGAGGAAGAGGAGAAGAAGAGGAGGAGTTGCAGAATGTAAGTATGTTGGGGATCGCTAGCTGAGGTTCTAGGCCAAGGAAGAGAAAGAAGCGAGCGAGCACGCACTAAGCTGGACAGCAGAAAGAGCAAGGCAGCTGGGAGGCGAGCAGGCGGACCGGGATTTCGAATGGCTGGCTAAAATGGCTAAAGTCCCTCGCCGGGAAGACGGTGCGATCGTATGTTATATCGAATTGAATTTATACAAAGTCCATGTTATAATATATATACTTATATATATTATATTCTCTCCGCTGTACTATATTTATAATACTCTCTGTCGGTCATGTCATTGAGGAATTCAATCGGCCCGCGTGGGCGCTATATTCAGCATCACGTACGGCTTACTTTGGCCTCTCGCGCGAGCTCGTATTCTAGTTCTCCTCGATCAAGAAGCCGACAGGCCGAGGAAAGAGGCGGCAGGTAGAAAAACCCGCCAGCGAGAGGCATCTCCTCGAATTCCAGGCACCTGTCCGCCGTCATTCGCAGAAAATTTTCCAACTGATAAACACCTGCAATTAAACTGGAACCTGCATACGCTGTTTTTTTGCTGCCAAGGTCATGCAACCTGCGGTTTTTCTGTGCGACGCCAAACCGCTTTCGCCCATCTTTGCAACTTCAGCTGGAGCTCCGGATCCGGAAGGAGGCGGCTACATCTCGAGACGTGACATCGATCAGGATCGTGGGACACAGTCGAGTGCAGGTAAATTAGGTATCGCATAGCCTAGGCCATGAATTTTATTCAATTAAGGGTCGCATGCTCAGTATCTTAAAAGACATTGAATGTTGGATTACATTTTGCATCTCCGGTACATTCCATCGGTAGACACATATTCTAGGTGTTGATATGGTAAATTATAAATTGTTATACAACTGATGTACTAATGCCTATATCATAGACTATCACCACCCGTATTATCGCGCTCATCATAGATCTAGTTAGTATATTGCTTCTGTAAAATCTTAGATATCGTCTCTAGCTGGATATTGCTCGTCTGTAGTCGTCCGTCCAATGTCAGTGTTATGTCCATATTGCAGTACCAATGATTATATAAGGTGGAAAATGTGTAAAAATGAACTTACCCCTTCATAGATGGCACCGATCTTGCTGTCTCGGAAGAACTTCTCCGCAAGTCCCTCTCGAACGAATCCCATCCCCCCCATCCACTCAACCGCTTGTCCGGAGACCCTCCCGGCAACTTGCGAAGCATACAACTTGGCCATAGCCGCCTCCATCACGAAGTTCGCACCTGAGGCCTTCGTCCTTGCTGCGTTATATACCAAAGCCCTCGCGGCCTCAATCTCTACCCTCGCCTGCGCAATCTGGAACTTCATCCCCTGGTTGTCACCGATCAACCTTCCGAATTGCTTCCTCTCGTTCCAGCAGTACTTGACAGCATTTTCCCACGCACCCAATGCCAACCCGGTCATTTGCGCTCCGATACCTATCCTGCCTTCGTTTAATATCTCGATAGCATACTTGTATCCCTGTCCTTCTTCACCCAAAAGGTTCTCCTTTGGAATGTACAAGTCATCGAAATTCAGCACGCATGTTGAACTAGCCCTAATCCCCAGTTTCTTCTCCTTCTTTGCGATCGAGAACCCGGGGAAATTCTTCTCAGCGATGAAAGCCGTGATGCCCTTGTAGCCAGCGCTAGGGTTGAGGTTTGCGAAAATTATGAAGATATCGGATTCCATAGCATTCGTGATCCACATCTTGGAGCCATTGAGGACGTAGCCGTCGCCCTTCTTGACGGCTTTGGTTTGCAGAGCAAAGGCGTCAGATCCGGAGGCTGGTTCGGAGAGACAGAAAGATCCGCAGCTCTCGGTAGCTAGTCGTGGGAGATATTTTTCCTTGAGAGCTTTGCTTCCCCACTTCCTGAACGCCTGGACGACGAGTGTGTTCTAAATGACCTAGAGTTAGGATTGCTTTGCTATTGGTGTTTTACCAGAATTTTCGAATGGTATCTCACATGAACGTCACACAGAACCGAGACCTGTTTCCCATATTCGTTAGCATAACATATTTCTAAGACGGCAAGCCAGTTTGCTAGAGGGAAAGATGAAGAGACAAAAACGTACACTAGGATCAACCCTCGCCAGCTCTTCGATCGCCACAATCGCAGCTGTGAAACCCATCCCGCTTCCACCGTACTCTTCTTCAATCTCAACAGACATAAGACCTTGCTCAAAAAGTCCCTCAAGAACAGTCTTGTCTAGAGTCTCTGCTTCGTCCATGTCTCGAACCCTAGGGAGGATAACATCGTTGGAGAATCTGGCGACCGATTCTTTGAGCATACTTTCCTCTTCGGTGAGAGTGAGGACGGGCGAGTGGTGGACATCTTCGGTGAAAGTTCTATTGGAGTGTAACCAGATTTTGTTAGATGCCCGTAAGCCAACTCGGGTTTAAATTCAGTTATTAAAAGTTACCGTATCTGCCTTCCAGCGTTTAATGCGATTGCTGGGGAGAATGGACGAACAGCAGCAGTCCTCGATACTCGAGTGAGGGTGGAAAGCGCAGGGCGCAAAGCTCGCAATGAGGACGCCATTGTATCGAGAAAATTTTTGCAAGAAATCTGGGGGATATCGAGGGTGAGATGTGGGGTGGGATCGGACTAAAGATCGTGAAATATTTAAGGCCCTGCGAAAGTCAAGGGCTTGACCTCGCCGCTGTGATATCACATGCCGAGCGAGAACGGATGGAGCTTGTCGGCTGGAGTCGGCCAGCCGAACTGGCACCCCGGAATTTGAATGTGGGGATTTCAAAACTACAACAGACAACACACATCATGTTTTCATCTTGACGAATAAAAATATTAAGCGCCTAAGCTTCTCAAGCGCAAAGGATAGTAGACCTGTTCAACTTTATTATTTCTCTATTTCTTTTTAACGGAGCACATATATCCTAAATATTGTATACGAAGTTATCACACAAATGCTGTGCTTGATAGTGATTTGTGTTGTAGTGGCGTCTTATTCTCTGTGCGACTCGAGCTCTGCGCGACTCAACCTATGTATATCCGCGTCAAGCCATTCAAAAAGCATCAACAGTTGAAGTACTTAATATTTAATTAGTTATATTATTGTAAAGACGAATGGAATGGTGGGATCGAATGCTAAATACCTCGCGGATCGAATTTCGCCGAGCAAAACGACGTTTGTGGTAAAAACTCGACATGGGGATTATAACAAGCAGGGATCTCGAACCGAACCAGCCTATATAGCTTGACTTGCATATATCCGACTTCTTGATAATAGAATTATATCATCTGGTCAGGCTAATACCCCGGCCCGAAAATCTTTGGCCAAAAACAAAACACATTGGACGGTAGGCTAGTAGGGTACTTCGTACGTAACTTATCTAAGTGGATGCAACTTATATTGGGTCCGGATGCCATGGCCTCTCTACCTAGTAAACAACCTTAACTTTCGGTCAATGGTGACACTCCACTCGCGCATGCCTCTGTCGGAGGCAATGGCTCCACTGACGGCCTCTGGGCCGACAAACCCTGGAATTTATTGAGAGTATTCAGCGTGCCTACGTTATCCCAGCACATAGACCAGACAAAAAGTGCGCAGAACGTATGAATCTTCGATTGCATGCTCCGATCTGTGGGGAACCATTCTACCTCTTAACCTGGATGTTCTACCAACCCATCGATATTCCTACCCAAGGAGGCCGATGCTAGCATGGGGTCAATGTAGGTATCCTCGAGGTACGCCCGGAATAACTGTCGAATGTTCCATACAGGCTTTTCATGCAGTTACCAGCCTCCCGCTGCCGCAGTCGCGTACTAGACGTACCAAGATGTATTTAAGAGATAGCGATCGTCCTCCTATCGTGCCAATGCGTACTTGAAAGTCTTGGTCTTTTTTCTTTCTTAGCTACAGTTCGTTCCTGACATTCGGAGTCGGTCTCTAGTGTTAATTTCAGTAAGGCTAAGTTTTTGCCTTGAAGTGTATTCCCCTCTCCACTGATTAGTTGGATATATATCGGCGAATAAAGATATAAATATGAAATCGACACTCGCTTTCGCAGCCTTCGCTGGCCTTGCGACAGTTACAACCGCGGCGCCCGCGCTGGACAAAAGAGTTTTTGGCAGACACTACAACGGATTTGATAGAATTAAATACCTTTTTGTCTTGTATGTTGTCGCCGTATATCCTATCCAGTCACCGGCTCTAGCTACCCCAGAGTGATATATAGCTATATGCTGGAAGTGAGTGTTTAACTAAAATATGTTTTTGAATATAGCGGCGACTCCTATACCAGCACCGGATTCAACTTGACCAATGGCTCCCCACTACCCACTCCGGCCAACCCAATGGGCAACCCCCCATTCCCAGGCTGGAACTCAGCCAACGGACCTAACTGGATTGACTATTTGACCTTTACATACAATTCATCACTCCTTCAGACCTGGAACTTGGCGTACGGCGGCGCGACAATCGACTCAGCTCTAGTTCAACCATGGCGCGACGACGTCCTCTCTCTCAAACAGCAAGTCCAAGATTTGTACCTCCCGTACTTATCCACACCGCCACCGAGGAGCGAGGACTCTCCGTTCCCAAGATGGAAATCCGATACATCACTCTTCTTGACATGGATCGGAATCAACGACATTGGTAACTCGTGGTGGAATCAGAACACCACTTTCCAGGACGTACTCCTCGATGAGTATTTCAAGCACATGGGCTCCCTGTACGATACCGGTGCCCGAAACTTCGTTTTTCTCAACGTGCCACCAGTGGATCGATCCCCGCTCATGTTGGCCCAGGGAGATTGGTCGACAACGACAGAAAAAGCGATGTTGAAAGATTTCAACGATAAACTGGTGACGAAGGTTGCGACTTTTGAGAAGGAGCACAGGGGAACATCAACCTGGGTCTTTGATACGGTAGGGATCTTTAATGAAATCATCGACAACCCGGAGACGGCAGAGTGGACGTTTAAGAATGTGACGGCGTACTGCGATTCGTACCAGAAGTAAGTTTGCACCCGTCACCAATTCATAACATAATAAACTTCGTAATAGATATACGAGTACATATTGCGAAAATATGTATAAAATAGAGTACTATGCTAACAGATGGTGTCTGAATTGCAGTGGAACACCAGAGTGGGATACCTTCAACCCTGAGTGTGTCTATCCTGTGGATGAGTACTTTTGGTTAAACAGCTTGCACCCTACGCACTATGTGCACAACCAGGTCGCCAAGAAACTGGCAGCAGCTTTGTAACCTAGATATAGATTCTTCGAAAGATCCATAGATTCAAGTATATAGACTCAATATTCATATGAATTGTTACTTTCCGTGTTGTCGGTGCATATTGCAACAGGGCTCACGAAGCGACGATATCAGACTGTATAATAGTTTTCTATGTATTTACTTATGTACTTAATTTGATATTTGTGCATCTCACCATCTTACCATCTTACGCACATAAGTATCGTTTTGTAGACATGTGAAAATTGAAATTTGTGCGCCTCTGAGGAGGATCGAATGGCAACTCTGAAAGGATGCTCAGCCATAAACGAAGAATTTAAATGTTGCACCGCCACAATTCTAGATCTTGGCGACATCCAATCGATGATCCTCAACACCTAGATCAACACACTCAACACACCTCAATGTGGCGTCCTGATCCTCTCTCTTTTTTTTTTCAACGATGCGATCGATGCCGATAATAAATCGACACTTTGCTATCACACACTCGAGAGAACCTAACTTAATTACGTACGGTCGGGTGGCGTCTACGCAACCCCCCCTCCAAATCTTCCACATCAAGCGCACGCCTCTGAACCGACAAGCTACCCGACCTTCCAGCTGAAGCAAGCCTGGGCAGGTGGGCCTTCCATGTGATTGGCTGCCCTGGTTGGCGCCCGGCTGGACCCCATGTCCCCGACCTGAAATTTGGGACCACCTTCGAAGGTCATCTTTGGACCTTTTTAGACTCGTACCCCGACGAGTCGCACTGTGAGTGGCCAATCCTCATATTTAGTTCCAACGTATCTTTTGTTTCGCGGATTCGTTCTCACAGTTGACTTGGTCTGATACCCAGGAGCTTGTGATATTTAAAGCATCTTTTACCCCTCCATCCTCCTCCCCTCTCGCCCGTTCCTGGACGGGTTTGTTATCTCTGCACTTCTTTCTCTTCTTCTTAAAGTCTCGTGCATATTGTATAATTTTGGTAGAGCAATCTTCGTCTGCTGGTAAGTACTTTACGTTCATCCCATGTTTTTCAGGGTGGTCCAGATGATCAATATTTTCTGCCCTCAAAAGCACCATTTTAACGATCAAGGCAGCCGTCGTGGTATATGGAGAACAAGTGGGTACTAACCGCCCTTCCAGATAACTAGATAAATTTAATCGACCTCAAAAATGGTTCAGCGAACCCCGCCTCAGGTCCTCTACGAGGTCCCCAACATTAACGTCTTCCATCTTGCCAGTGGCAGCGAAACTCCCCTCAATGAGCGCCCTGCCCCGCTCACTCTGCTCATGGTCTCAACAACGATCGTTGATCCGTTTGAAGAAAACCCTACCGAGGAAGAGGATTTCTATCTACACATCCAACAACTCCCAAATCTTGATTTGCCCCTCCCCGCAACAACCAAAATCTTCAGGCAATACCCACGTTCCTACCTGATTCCCCGTCTGGATCTCGACGGTGGCCAAGGAAATTGCTTTACACGTATCGAGTTTTCAGAAAAGAGAAATCAAGATGATGTTGACACATTTGAAACCATCCTTGCGCAATGTACCGCTTTCTTAGAGAACGCCAAACCACCAGAGCTTGAAAGATCGAGGAGCAGGAGTCCCCTACCGAGCTATGGACCTCCCACCGGTTCTAACAGCGATTACTACCATGCGTCTGAGAAGAAATCAGCTTCTTCTCGTTCCAGAGAAAAGGCCGGAGCGAGCACCAGAGACTTCGGTGGCGCATCGGCCTCTGGTTACGTACCTGGCAGCGGGGTGATGGCTAATCAACAGTACAACAGCGCCAACAACTACGGCGCACCCACAATGTCTGGACCAGAATTCAACCCTGGCCAGGGCGGACGATTGGTCCTCGTCGACGAGCAGGACGGCCGGATTGTTGGTGAGCTTAGTGAAGGCTTCAACGTTGTAGAAAGCCAGGGCATCCAGGCCGGTAGCAAATGTACGTTTATTGGCGTCTTAAAAATACCCACCGGTTCCCATCAAAACGGCGAAAACTAATCAGAGATGTATTTTTACTTAGCACCGGTTGAGGTTTCACTCCCAACCCACCCTGGCTCGCACGACTTGATCATCAAACCCGTTGGCCCCATCAATCACGCAGACATATTCGGCGCCGCCGAACACCCCGCCTACGCGGGCTCAACCATCGTCTCCAAAGCCGCGTGGGCCTCTAAATTTATCGTCACAGCCGCCACATATGCCGCCACGGCAATGGAAAGCGGTGCAACAAAATTTACACAAAAGACAAACCCCGTCGCCGAACCCTTAACATTCACGCCGACAACCCACGACCGGGTGCGTAAAATCCACACATTCACACATGGCGCCAGCGGGTTTTCGTCGAAGACTATCGGCAAAGTCCAGGAGGTAGCGCAGAATATTGGAGCAAAAGTGGCCGGCAAAGTAGATAGAGATGGCAACGAGATTGACAAGAAAGTCCCAGCGAAACCCGGACTGTTGAACAAGAGCATGATTGCATTCTCCACGCTAGCAGACGGTATCGATGCCGCTGGCAAACATTTGCTCGGAGCCGGTAGTAATGCTGCTACTACGGTTGTCAAGCACAGATACGGCGATGAGGCTGGCCACGTGGCCTATGGGGTTACTTCTTCTGTAAAGAATGTCGGGCTGGTATATGTGGATGCTGCTGGTGTTTCCCGTCGCGCAGTTGTCAAGTCAGTCGCGAAAGGAATGGTGCTCGGAAAGGTTAAGGGTGGAGGCGAATTGGTTGCTGCTTCAGGCGATGGGATGCACGCAAATGTTATGTATCCGCCTGAGAAGAACGAGAGCCAACAGACTTTGTGGGTGCCACAGGGCAGCGTTGCGGGAGGCAGCAGGCCAGCTTCGCCACAGCCTTATCCTCTGCAGCATTCAGCAACTGCACCACCGGTTTATACCCCGCAACAACATGCCCCGCAGCCTCACGAAGGTGGTAGCTGGGGCGGATTTAACAGGGCGAATAGCCACCAAGGACCGCCGCCGCAACAGAAACCAAACGATAATTGGTTCTAGGCGATGTGTTTTAACCGACCGACTTTGGTCGTCTCCTTTGTAATTTGCAATCCTTTTATTCCTTGTGAATAGCTTAGTCTTTACAGGTTTTATACCTTCTTTTGTTTTTCGAGCGTATAGGTCTGGATGAACACCTTTCTTATAATGGTTTAGGGGGCTTGCTTTGCTGTGATGATGATTTTTGGTGTGTATTATCTACTTATTTATTGGAATGATCCTTCTCTAGTATACTTACTTAAGTAATTATGTCTAAATCCTCATAAACTTTCAAATTTAGTTTTCAGTTATTCATATAATATATTCATTTTAAGAATGCGGAGGGTGAAATCTTCTCTGATCATCCATCAAGATTTCGTATATTCTTTATGTGTGCCAACCCAACCGTATCGTATACTTGCATCTAAAATGTGCTCTTCGTGTACATGATGCCTTCCTTCGTCCCAATCGATATCTACAAGATTGAAAGAAGAAACCCATAGAATATAAAGAAAACAAAGGAAGAAGCAAAAATCGCAAAAATCTTCCCTTGGAATATCTACCTGTAACGGAGTCCCTGGATATCTAACCATATACCAAGATATCAAGCTGTAAGGATAACCGATACCAAAGAAAAGCAAAAGGAAAAAGAAGAAAGAAAAAAAAAAAAAAAACTTTGGTGGAGAGGAAAAGAACAAAGGATCAAACTTCTGCCCTTTAAGTTTCTCTAAACGATAATGAAATCCCTCTCCTTTTGTATCGTCCGAACTGAATTTCGTTGCGAATGTGAGACCATCTTTCGTTGCCGGCTGGTGATACAGGTTCTAGTACCAAATATATATATACCCAGTACGCCCGCTGAAATGGTAGAAAAATAGCAAGCATATAGTACAAATAACTAGATTGAAAATATTTGAAATCTGAAAAGAAAGAAATACTCATTTTCTGGCGTCGAAGAGCTCGAGCGAGACACAAGAAGAGTATTTTCATTAAAAGCAAGAAACCAGGAGAGCAAAGTGACACCAAAAAAAAGTAGCCCAAAAGACAAACAAAAGGGGTATAAAAAAGAACAAATCAATATAATAAAACACGGAAAGAAAGGTTACACCTAAAAGAGAAAGTTATAAGCATAATTTTTGTGCTCCGAGGTATTTGTACAAGAACATAAAGTGTGCTCGCTTCGGTACTACTCGCTATTAGGAGCTACAGCAGAACCACTGTCGTTGTATTTGGTAACAACGGAGTGCAATTTAGGGATTAGTTCATTGATTCTATACGGTTTTGATACAACGTCGTCCTATGTGAATAAAGACCGTTAGCTTTCCAATATAATTTCACTGAAAAATCTTGCTTGTCCATCTTACCATGCCTGCCTCGAACATCTTGTCGATTTGCGCTTGCCGTGCGTTTGCAGTGACCGCAATGATTGGGATGTGCTTGAGAACCCAACCTTCCGCTTGTAGTTCGCGGATCCGTTTAGAGCCTAGCAAAAAGGAAATCGAGTTAGAAAATAATATTAAAACCGTGAGAGTAAAAAGGTAACTCACAAGTAAGTCCATCCATCACTGGCATCTCGACATCCATCAGGACCAGCGATAGTTCCTGCGCGTCATCATTCGCGTCCTTCCAGTACACCGATTTCTTAATCCTCTCGAGAGCTTCAATACCGTGATTCGCCACATAGGTGGTACACCCAGCGACTTCAAGTGCTTTCCTCAGAAGCTTCTGATTAACGAGGTTGTCCTCGACGATAAGCACATTGTAGTTCAGCTTTGGCTTCTCGGCCTTCCTCAGGGCCCGAGAACGTTCCGTCGGTTTCATAGCGTTGAAGATGCTGGATTCACTCATAGGACTAGCCAATGAGGGCGAGCCCTGGCTTCCATCACGCCTTTTCATAGATCCAGAAGACCGAAGGACAGCGGCCTGCGGAATTTCCACGTCTGGCCGAGTGCTCCTGCGACACTTGACGTAGAACGAGAAAATGCACCCTTTCCCGGCTTCGGATTGAACACCAATTTCGCCAGATTGCAAGTGTACTAGCTCTTTGCAAATAAATAACCCTAGCCCGCTACCACCATAAGAGACCTCTGTTTTCGCCGTAGCTTGGCTAAATTTCTGGAAGAGATTCTTCTTCTCGGCATCGCTGAGGCCTTTCCCCGTGTCCAGAACAGAAAATGTCAAGAATACTGTCTCGCCCTCGCCCCAGTCCAGGCCAGTCGTAAGATCTACGGACTTTCTTGTTGATGAGAAGTATACAAGAGAATTCTCTGCGTCTCTTGTCGATGGCCGTTTCGCAGACCCACCCATAGTCACAATGATCGATTTGGAGGGCTCCGTTCGCAAAAACTTCAAGGCGTTGGTCAAAAGGTTGATCAAAACTTGCAATAGTCTAGCAGGGTCCAATTTAACCCAGTCGATAGCCAACTGTTTGAATGAGTCATCGATCTTGAAGGTCATCTTTGTGTCGCTAGAGAACGCCTCTTGCTCAAACATCTTGAACGCCTTTTCGACCACAGCGACTGGCTGCACATCCACGGGTGTGACAGTTAATAATGCGGAATCAAGTTTGCTCATTGTGAGAATGTCATCGACGACTCGTTTCTGATGAAGAGCACAGAGCGATATCGTCTGAGCCACGTCAATACTCGACTCAATATCCTCCAGCAAATCTTGAGATGATGCGATTTCTCTGTACCTTTCGAGCGAACCAAGTACGGCATCCGCGCCTTGTAGGATCGCGGAAAGCGGATTGCGCATCTCGTGGCTCGCCATATCGACAAAATTGTCTTGCTGCCGTTTGAGCTCCACAACTTCTTCCACCCGACGCTTTTGCAGATCCTCTGCAAACTTGGTTTCGGAGATATTGGTTATTGAGCCAAACACGCCCAAAAGCATTCCGTCGGCGTCAAGCTCTGGACTTGCTGAGAGTAAGGTCCATCTATCGGATTGTTCGCCAAGATGATTTGGAAGCATCCAGGGCGTCTTCCATCTGAACTCCCAAGTCTTTCTCTTTTTCCCGTTGATAACTTCTGTCCAGTTGGCCTCCGTTTTTGCCGCGTCGGCGGGATGCACGCTTTCTAACCAGCGAGAGACATCGAGCTCTTTTGGATGACAAGATATTTCGGAAAACATGTCGTTGTAATAATTAATCTTGCCTTGAAAATCAGCGATGAAAATACCAACAGGTGCAAATTCCGCCAAGCGAGTAAATTTTAATTCGGAGTGTTCGGCTTCTTTTGATTTAAGGGCAAGCTGGTGCGAAAGTTCAACCCTGTCGAGCGCGGCGAGTCTTGCTGCTCGTTGAGCTCTCCGTATTTCCTCCTCGTACAAGACAACGCTTGCTATCGAGGTGGTCAACTGCCTGGTGAGAAGTTGGATGAAAAGCCTATAATCTTCGTCGAACGGACGTCTTGGGTTGATGCCGAGAACAAGGAAGCCGAGAGGCGTTTCTGAATTTGCATTTATCGGACATACCACTGCAGCAGTGCACTGGTCCTCTGAGAAGCCCTGAACATTGATTCCGTCCATTAAATCTGCTGGCAAAGTTCCAGCTTCCTGGCTAAGAAAGATGTTGCCTTCGATCTGCAAGGCTTCTCTAAAAGCAACGGAAAACCCGTCCGCATTGGATTTGAGATCCAGCACGATGGGAGCAGCTGGGTGACCATTGGGAACACCGATAGTACCTTCCAAAGAGTACACCCGAGTGTTGCTCAGACTTGAAGCGTACGCAGAGGAGACCTCGCTGTCGGCTGTTGAATCGCTCTTCTTGCACGAGTACAAGACCGCAAACGGAGAATCCCAAGGATTCGTTTCTAGCGCGGCGAGGACATGCTTCCAAAAAGACTTGACATCTCTCGCACTCCCACACCTCTCACCGACTTCTCGCAAAGTAAGCATCCGCCGCTCGGCAATAACCCGCCTAGTTTTCTCGAAAGCGGGGTTATGCAAACCAACCGTAGTGCCATCTTCTCCAATGATAGGACAGATAGACCACGAGAAATAACACTCTTCCCGGAAACCGTTCCTCGACATGAACAACCGATCATCTTCTTTGTTTGTCGGCTCCCCTGTTTCAATTGCCTGTTTAAAAAAAGGCTGGATAGTTTCCCAAATTTCAGGCCACCCATTCTGATACCTTTGTCCGAGCAACCAGGGATGTTTGGCCCCGATCAAAGGAATATACGCTTCATTGTAAACAATAGATAATTCGGGGCCCCAGTACATCGCAGCAGGGTGTGGGGAGGAAAGAACCAAATTTATCATTGTCCGTAAACTTTGAGGCCAGGTATCAATTGCCCCAAATCCTGTCGAAGCCCAGTCCACCCGTCTCACCAATTCGGTATGAGGGTCTGAGACAATTGAGGGCGGAAGTCGCGTCCAGTCAAAAAATCCGTAGTCGCTTGGCAGGTGTGGGCTATACACGGTTGAAACTCCAGATTCCCGATTTACACTCTCAACAGCATCGTCACTAACATCCATTTCCTCCGTCCGTTGACCTTCGCTCTCGTTTTCGACCGGCGCCTTACGTTTTGGCGACTCTGGCGCGGGAGTCGATGAAGGGCTGATCACCATATCGGAATCCATCTCCTTCGCAACCTGGGTATAATAGTTAGGGACTTTAATGGGTTCAAATTGTATAGACCCGGAAGCCGATCCAGCAGTTTTATTATGGTTCGCCATTTCGTCAATATCTGCCTCGCAACTGGGCGACTGACAAAATTCATCGAACTGGCCCATGACACCGATTTGAGGGGTTCCAGGGTCCATCATAGAATACTGATTTTCGCTTACTGGTATTGTGGCAGAGAGGTCGTCGTCCTCCTGGCCTAGTAAATCCTTGCCTTTGGCAGCTTCCATTGCTTGTTCCCAGATGTGGGGAGAGCATATCTCGCCCTTTCCAACATGAACCTGTTTTGTTGTCGAGGACGGCAACGGAACTCCGCTGATGAGAACTAATCTGGCGCCGTCCGGGCAAGTAAATGCGTTTTGCGTCCATAATATGCCATCTGGGCAGACATATGGCCTACACTTACCGTTCTGGATGCTGGTATTGGCGAACGAGCTAGAGATCCAGCGGTGATATCGAGAATCTGTTATATTAAATGTTATTCTTTGCTGGCCATGTTCTACTGTCGTCGTAGAGAACGCTGCATCGGGAAGGATCGAGGAAAAGGCATCATTGTGATAGACGACTTCGAGTTGGAGGTCGTGGATAGTTGTTGATGACTGCCGAAATTCCTCCGTGCTGGTACTCGAAACTGTGCCCAGTATGAACGTCGGCCGAGGGTCAGCGGTAAGGACCTCGAGCAAGTGCGCGCCACGCAGGCTGTCAGGTGGAGAGTCTCTAATTGGTACTGCCAATGACCTGAGCAAATCTGGCGAAGAGGTGGGAGGAGCAGCGGTAGGAGGTGTCCGGCTGGTGCTAGGGACTGAAAATGTGTTCTGACTGGGTTCTACCACCATGTCATAGACACGACAGCCATCCATGAGCTGTCTGTTCTGCGAGTTGCGACGGCCACCGTCGATAGGAAAACTCGTTCGAGGTTGTAACGTATTTTGTAAGTTGAGAGGGGCAAACAGGTCATCTACCACGCCTCCTCCTGCCGGCGTCGATAAAGACCTTACCTTGAAGTAGCCGGGCCTGGTTGGAGCAGGCTGAACGATATGATCTGGATTGAAGGTATCCTTATCAGGATGGCTGTGAAGTGATGCCGAGGAGAGAAGCTCAGCGGTGGAAGTAGCCGACAGCGAATGTTTGTGAAATCTACCTCCTTTAGGAGCAGAGGTCAACGGAGGAGCTGATGGAGGATGCAGTGGAAGTTCGACGAGGAAGTGAATCTCTGGCAGGTCAGATTCGTGTCTTCTTCTCCGCTTGTGCAAGTGATGGTCGGGGTGGTGATTGTAGCTGTGCGAACTATGGGTCAAAGAATGACGGTGGAATCCGTTGGGACTAATATTATCAGCATCGCGATTCGGACTCAAGAATGCGCGAGAAACGTTGGTAGAAGGGGTCCAGCTGACGGGGCGAGAGGATGATGAGGTTTTGCGAGGAGAGTTTTTGCGGTGGGTAGAAGAGCTTCGCACGATGCTGTTTCGGGGAGGTTCACGACGCTTTGGGCTAGAGGCCCCGAATAGGCTTGGCGGCGACGGGAAGCTCCCGGTGTTCCCTTCGGCGGTGTTCCCGGGAGTGCAGGCAGCGTTTTCTTCTCTGTTGTTCCTGTTATTTCTGTTATTATCGAAACTGGTTGTTTCTGTTTCATCGGCATGGACGTTGATAACGAGATTGTGATCGAAAAAAGGTAATGACGACGACGACTTGTGTTGTTGTTGCCTGCTGCTTGTTCGGTTGGTTCTTAAAAGTTTCCGACGGCGTCGTTCTCTGTTGGCCTTGTCGGCCTTAATTCCTCGACTATTGCTGCTGCTCTGCCCGCCAGTGGTAGTTGTAGTTGCAGTTGTGGCACTGCCCCGGTTATGACAGAAGCCATCCGAAGATGAAGACGTTGAAGATGACGAAGACGATGAAGACGAATATCCAGAGGACAACGAACTAGAAAGACGTTCCGTCTCCTCCTCTTCAGCTATACCCTGCCGCAGCAAGTGAGGTTTCCGTCGACTGGTATCTGCTACCAACACTGGTTCGTCTGCAGCTTCCTCTTCCCAATTGTAATCCTCGTCATTTCTGTTATATTCTGCTGAGGTGAAAGATACGACGCTCAATTTCCGAGTCCTGTTCAACCCGTCGCCATGTAAATCCTCTGCTGATGCTATCGCAATTTGCCTTTCAGGTTGCTGGTGCTGGTGCTGGTGCTGGTGCTGGTGCTGGTGCTGGTGCTGTGTATCGTGGGTGATGGTGATGTTGGTGATGTTGGTCGAGGTGGTGCTGCTGTACGACAGAGTTCTGTTGTTGGTGGAGGCGGACGATGCTGAGCAAGTCCGTTGGCCAAGCTGGCCATCTGCAGCCATGTCGAAGCTGGGTCCCTGCAGAATAATAAAAATATCTCGATGTCGCTATATTTCGATATACCAAATTGATGTATCACCAAATCTCTCCCTAAATATCGATCAATCGATAAACAATTTTAAAAACAGATACTAAAATCGGAGAAAGGAAAAATAAGGATAAAGAGGACAACGGACGAAAACGGAGAGAGAGAGAAAAGGGCTATAGGAAGACGCCGCTATAGAGCTAGCAGCTAATTGCCTAACACCGTCGCTGCACTAGTTAGCTCTAAAGACTGGGTCTATGACGATGTATGGCTTTTTCTTCGCTGCTGCTTGCTGCTTCTGCTGTTGCCTGCCTGTCAAAAAGGAAAAAAAGTACCGACTGGGAATCGATTCATGCAGGCCAGAGGAAACAATAATCCGAGCCATTAATCTTGGGAATTATTACGCCGAAGTTGTGCGATTGCATGTGGCCATAGTGGGAACATGGATTGCCATGCGTAGTTCGAGGGCTTCCTTCCGCTGGATTCGGTCACACCACTCGTTTGTCCGGCCGGTCTAGAATCTCTCAGATTGTCTGGGGTCAAAGGTTTGAACCATCAAACAGTGGGTTCAGGGTCTCAAGAATGCCTCTAGCCTGCTCCCACGTAGCCGGATTGGGGCTGGAATCCTCCTAGCCTGTCTAAAATCGACCCGAATCGACCAAAAAGGTCCCGAATTTAAATTCTGCACATCGCTTTGTCGTCTTCTCGATCGAAAAAGCTATGCTCTTGGCCACCTGCAATTGGACCATTGGCCGACGCCCGTTCGTCCATGCGCACTCGCACTCCTTCTGCAGCTTGTGCGACAGACCTTCATTTTTGTACTCGTCATGTATATATATATATATATATATATATATATGTACGAGGGACTTCGTGCATGTGCATTCCAGTGGGCTCAAAAATCAAAAATAGTCTTGGGAACCAGAAAGGAAGTGGACAGGACAGAAGAAGCCTAGCAACACGACGGAGAAAAAGCCCAACGCAACATATCCGCTTCCAGAACCTCAAAAGACCCCGTCGTCGGTGCCAGCAGCTTGCCATAATGATATCATACATATGTACACCCGCAAAAATAGGCAGATTAATCGCCCTAGAAGGACAAAAGCATTTAGACATCCAGGCTGGCGAGAAAGTATCCATTCGGTCCTCAGAAAATTTCGAGAAATCGACTTCGGATCCATAAAGTAGGTATGTTGTCAACTGCACCTCTCCCCGCTCCTGAAGCTCCTGAGCTTCACTGCCTAGCTGATTGCAAGCCATGGGTGCCTATGGATGCCTATGGATGAGTGTGTCCTCCTGTCTTCGATAGCCGAACTCGCTGCTTAGATATAATTGCTGTTGTGCATATGGAAGTCCCAGGATACTGGATACCGCCAATAGCAATTAACAGTTTCGATGTTGGTCTGGATAAACCGAGTCGATGCGATCGTTGCCGAAATATTCAATAACCTAGGCCGATCCCTGCCAGCATGGCTCCAATGGTCCCGATCGCGACTCCGGCTATAGCTCCATTACTCAGCGGCTTGCTTGATGGTTGCGAGCTATTGTCTGCCTGCGATGTAACTCCGGATGTTGAGATGGGGTTTAAACCCTGAATACACTATAATAACTGTCCTTTTGGGGCCTCCAAAAGTACTCGTTGATGCGATCGTAAGAGATATTCTCATAGAAATGGTGCTCTCACCAGTAGTTATATGCTCTCATCAGTGTATTTATTTTTCACCCGTAGACGTATTTTCAATGCCCAGAGGTGTACTCGTGCTTGTGCCCGAGCTGAAGCTGGAATTTTACTCGTACTCTCACTCGATTTTATAATACTTTCAACGGCTTCAGAGCTGTCAGATATAGCTGGAACTAAGGTTAGCAAAACAGTAGGCTCCTCGCGGTTTCAGCAGACTCCTGAATGATCGTCCAAGTGGCTGCTGAGGAACTCCCAAAGCTACTTCAGGAAATAATCTCGCCAGAGATCACACCTGATACGGGTCTTCGTCTGATTGACATCCGGCGTACAGGTTGTGAACTCTAACAGAGGACGAATCTTAGCACACAAAAACTTTCCTTAATCCGGAGTTGAGAAACGGATTCTAGATCGGTCGGTTTTGGTCCAATCGAGGGGCAGGAAATTCAGCCTCCGGAATTGCGTTCCACGCTGCCAGGGTGCTGCAGGTGCTTTCGACGTCGGCATGGCGGCTTTGGTGCTCGGTGCAATAAAAGCCGTAGCCTAAAATGCTTATGCATCTCGTACAGTCCTCGTTGGGTGTTCTATCCTTATACCTCAGTTTACAATATAAAATAAGTATGAATATCAATGCTCAAGGAAGGATGCGATGTGGATCTCGAGGGAATACGTACCGCAGATGGTGTTGCTGATGGCTGATGTTGGCAAGCCCCAAGGTATCTGCTCGGGAAGACTGCACTGCAGACATAGTACATCGCGAGAGGGCAACAACGCTTTGTTGTAGGTATCACTGGAAAGATCGGTGCAGGCATCGCTGGGCGAAGTCTGACGTTTGAACAGCTTCATGTCCGCTAATTTAGGATATGAGGGCGAGATACGGTGAGACTGTGTCAGCTGACAGAGAGAATATCATTAACTTAGCAAGGAGAGAGCGTTGCTGTGTTGCATGGGGTCGTAGCCGTCAAGGTTTATGTTGCGTCGTGCGTTGCGTCATAAACTTCATTTTGATTCTATCCATTCCATCCATTCCATCCTCCATCCTCCATAATTCTATAATCCAACTTCCAAACTTCCTATTAATGTCTATATATAAATCACCCAGTAGCCATCTTGAGATTAAGTCCTTACATAAGAATAGTAGATACGATTAACCATAAAGCACAAATTTAACCAATCACTATCACCCGTAACCATTAATGTAATTAACCTCGGGAACAAGATTGGCTCAAGCTACATCGTTTTGTGATTCATCAAAATGGAGAAGATGAAGATGATTGCATTTGATATAGTTCTAATTGCCAATCATATGAGCTCGCATAAGGTGGCTTTCGGTAACAACTGATGAATAAATTGAACGAGCCCTAGTTCACGAGACCAGTAAACTACCCACTCTCCGATAGTGCGGTGTGGAACGCACTTAAACCAGAGGTTGTTGCCGGTCGAAATTCCTCCTACCGCCGCTGACTCATAATCACTACGTTCGCAGAGTTGCACATGGCAAGATATTGATGTAAACCAATCGCATCATAGGCAACCGCGTATCCCCTCTCCCGCTGTACCACTTCATTGGGCTTAACTAAGTAGTCTGTCGCCTTCCGATAGGCGACTTGGGATACCTCGATACAGTTGCTTGATCCTCTATAAAAACCAACTATACATTTTGTCAAGATTCGTTTCAGCCTTGAGTGCGGGGTTTGGACTTTTAGCTACAATTTGAAAATAGGCCGGTCAGGCTGTTAGCAAGCATAGCGCTCCTGGGGCAATCAAAACCTGAAGAGAAGATATAAGTACGAATGCTTATTCAGAGTACAGAATTTCATGTTGATATTTGATTGGTTATCTTTTTGGTAGGGTAGTTTGAAATAAATAGCAATGCCTTGGAATCGAGGATATTCGTATAGTTGAGAGGTTTCGAGAACCATTTTTTGGAGGACTTCCCCATCAATTTATACTTGTGGACATATCAGAGATTCCGAATAAGCTACCACGGTCCTTTTCAATACGCTTGTCCTATATATACTTGCCCGTCGACTATCCATGTATGACCTAAGTAACTGCTAAGTGGGTTTTTACGTAAATGCGGATATGCGACAGAAGCCGCAAGGAAACCGTGTCGTCGTACCACCTTATGCACACTTGCGATCAGGCGAAGCCAGAATCGATGCTTTTAAATGTATTGAAATATCACAGCGTCGTAGAGAGAACCAAAACCAGGCAGTATTTATATATTATGCAGCATAATGTGAAGATTGCACATGAGAAACAAGATATATAAACGTGGGGCATACTTCATGCTTCAGAAATGTGAAAGATTGAACCTAATTGGACTATAGTCCCCATGAACATGTAATGTTAGCCTTGAAGCAATATAGTCTTTGCCTTTGCTATTGAGGTTCGAACCTTTGGACGACGTTATATTACATTACATATCCGAACAACTGGTTGGAGGGTACAGGAGAAACATCCTAGGACGTCATTTTGTGCAGCGAGTCCTAACATGGCATGGATATTTATTTTGATAACTAGATTGTTAGTTATTCAAAGGAAAGTAATGCGGGAGGGTGTAATTTATTTGGTAATCTGTGCGCGGGAACTTATATAATTCCGTGACGGCCACTTCTCTTCGAGATGGCTTGTCGACTGACGACGTCCGAGTTCCCCAATGTGAAGTTCGTGCGTTGTCATGTGGTATTCTTGAAAGTCCAGCATATTTGCGACGAGGTTGCAACAACATAACAAACCTAACATCACGATGATAATTGGAGACATCTATGCATTTACTATAATTAGAAGAAAGGCTACGTGAGCTTAGAAGAGAGGCTAGTTTTGAAAGAACCTCGAACATGAACGCTTAAAATCTTAACTTTATTTTGAAGTTATACGCCATGCTAACGCTGTAATAAATGTGAATCTAGGAATCTATGGATCTGGATCTACGAATCTCTAGGAACGCGTGAATGGATGAAAATGCGATAATCTCTTTGTTCTACAGGAAGGACAACAAACAATCTATATATAATCTAACTTGAGACACTGCTGACATAATATCACGGGTACGTGCTTGACGTGACCATCAACAATAAATTGTTCGTTGCCTGCAATGTTTGCAATTGACCCGACCTAATTTGATATAACCGCACTTCAACAACAGTGTCTGTCTGTGCCCCTGATCACGGCTCTATGCCGTATCCGCCCGTCAGCCTCATATGTATTAGGAAATATATTGCCGTGTCTATAACGGACACTATAGTGGACTGTATAATATAAGAAATAGGATATATAGACTGCCTGGCATCGTCGAAACTCGATACATCATCTCTCCTTTTCTTGGCTTCCCCTTCTTTCGCGCTCGCGTTCGCTCTTGCATACTGCCCCCCTGACTTCTCGACCTAGTCTTTCAAAGCTTACCCGCTCGAAGCGAGCAATTCGAATGCGAAAATCTCCACCGCTTCCACCAACAACAGCGATGATTCGCGCCATTTCCTCATCTCGCACCCGCCCAATTTACCTCATTCTCAGCCTCGTGCTCTTCATATACTACTTCCTCCCTTCCTCTCCTACAACCTACTCTTCTCATATCCCTTACGTATCCCCAAAATACGCTTACCCGCCCCGCGACATCGTTGTCGCTGCCCTAAAGCGCGACGATGTATCCTGGATTGACAAATACCTCCCGGAGTGGCGCCCGCAGGTGTACATCGCCGATGCCGCCCTCTACTTTGACAAAATAAGCCTGACCGTTGCGGAAAATAAAGGTCGTGAGGCGAACGTTTACCTCACTTACATCATCAACAACTACTACAAACTGCCCGAGTACGCCGTCTTCATCCACAGTCTGCGCTATCAATGGCACAACGAAGACCCCATGTACGGTGAGTCCATCTAACTTCTTATTGTTTCCTCACAGAAAAAAAAAGAAAAATAAGGAAAGACCTCTCCTTATTTTGCTACTTGCTTTATTTTAATTTTACTAACAATGACCTTAGACGGCGTCCCTCCAATCCGCAACCTTCGCCTTTCCTACCTTTCCGAAGTCGGCTTCCTCCCCCTTCGCTGCACGTGGGCTCTCGGCTGCCCTGCCGAGCTTAGGCCTACGAATCCGCATTCCACACGCATGGACGACCGTTCGCGGACTGAAGAAACATACGCCGAGGTTTTCGAGATCTTATTCCCCAACATGACTATTCCCGATACCGTGGGCACCCCATGTGGCGGTCAATTCGCCGTTACGCGGTCAAAAATTCACGAACGGCCGTTGGAGGACTACGAGCGGTACAGGCAGTGGCTGATGGATACCGAGTTACCGGATAGTATCAGCGGGAGGATATTAGAATACTCGTGGCACAGTAATTCATCCCTGCCCTTTCTATTACTTTCTCTTTTTCTTCAAATTGTACTTCGAGCAAATCCGTTTCTAACGAGTAAAATAGTTATCTTTGGAAAGGACTACGTCAATTGCCCGGAGGCGAGCGAGTGTTTTTGCAACGTATTCGGGTTATGCGATCTAGAATGCAAATCGACCGGTAGCTGCGAAAAACGATACCAGCTGCCCAAATACTCCACCATACCCCCAGGATGGCCGCTAAACGGACCCGGCGAGGACGGCTGGCCGGAGGTAGGGTGGGCGGATCAAAGGACCAATAATACAGAACAAGAAGGAGAAGGAGTGGAAGATAATAGTCTTTAACAAAAAAAGTTCTGGGTTTTTGGTTTATTGCATGATTTGGTAGCTGGAAAACTAATAGGGTTGGCGTTGATACGTTTATGCGTTTGTGGGATTTGCGTGCCAGCGCGCACGTGGGTTTCGGTTCATCTCTAAGCATATGTGGGAGTTTTAATATAGCATATCTATTTTCATAATTGGCAACTCTATGAGAGTGTTTGTGGAGGCCTTTTTATAAATGTACTATCGGCCTTGAAAACTCTAACTTTTGGGGGCTTTGGACTTAATTAATCCAGTCTGCAACTAGCTTTAGCCTTGATCTTATACGCTTAATTATGCATCAGACTCAGAACCTCAATGAAACATCTTGAACCTGTTTTTAACAAATTGACCAGTTTCTAGAACTCATTCCTTAAAGAAATTTCTCTCGCGTAGTTCGTCACTCAGTATCAAATAAAGCCCATGACCCCGCCTTGTTCGAAAGAGCCATCGAAGAGCCTACCGTGCATGTTTTAGGAGATGTTTTCGGAATCCTGGGCGTTTTCGAGAGTCACTTGCAGATCGTTAACATTGGAGATCCCGATCGAACCTTCATCAACTCGAAGGGATCACGCACGACAGCCTTCTTGGTGATGAAATTTAAAACGACGTGGGGGGCCGATGATCTACTTGAAGTGTACAACAAGAATAGATGTAATCTCTATCGTGAAGTTATAATTGCGATTAACCGGCTCTACGGCTATATGCATCTTAACAACCTGGAAATCGTCATTTTATCCAACTTCGAATCCACATTTTTCTTTCGGTGGAAAGCAAGAGGTAAGGTAGAAGTTTCCCTCGTGTTCAAAGCGTCATACAAGGGACTAAAGAGTACATTAGCTGCAATAGTATATTTGTGTCACCATGTTTCTGAGGTAAACCATTCCTGCTATTCGACGCTGCAAGAGGCGGCTCTGGCTAGAACTCCTCACGTGCAGCAGTTGGATCTGGACATCGGCGTATCGGGTACATGGGGTGAGGCTGAGGCGGATTGAGATAGTATGGGGCTGCTGCTTCGGGACTACTTGTGTAGGAATTTCGTAAAGGTGATGAAAGGAGAAGCAAGAGATATCAAAGCTAGAACTGTTTCGTATAGCCGTCCTGTTATATTCAAAGTATACGACATGAAATCACCTGAGGAGGCGGAAAGAGCAAAAATTGAGATAGAAGTGTAAGTTTCCATTATTAGCATCCTCGTCTTTTTTTTATTTATGACTACCAAATATTAACGAATGGTCACAAAATGGCAACTGTACCAGCGTATTTTCAACTTATCAAGAGAGTGTATTGCTCGATTGTACGCAGCCGGCACCGTTTGGAGCTCATTCAAAATCCTGGAGCTCGAAGATTTGCAGAACGGCAGCATCATGCAATAATACCGGCCTTGAATTTCGGGATCAGGCTAGGAAGGCTGTTCGAAAACTTCATGGAAGCGGCACTATTCATGAGGATATCAAGCTTGAGGATTTTGTGGTCTCAAAGTCAGGCGTAAGGCTGATCGATTTCGAGTTGAGCCGCCATGCATGTCGGGTTAAGCCGGTCCACGGATGGCCTACGCAAAGCGGAGCTAGACGAGCTTGAACAACTGGAAATCGGTGGTTGGACTGGATGGTTATATCTTCGCTCGATCTTATACATTTTACAGCGGGAATTTCATCGAGTGTACGTGAATAGTAAGATTGGAAACTGAATGTCAAAGTTATATACAGTTTGAGAAGATATTATGTGTTGCTGGTGTGTTATTCGGTAGGAGCGGCAGTTTAGACTCGAGGCGAGAATCAGACGGAGGAGTATGGCGCATGCAGCAACGCTCGCCCTTGCACGGAAAGTGTCTAGCTTTGTTTTAAGAATTGTAAGTACTTGATTAGTTTATGTATATTCAAGTAGATATACGGTAAAGGGAGGCAAGAGAGGAGCGATAGATGGCTGCTGTCCTCTTTTGCCTTGAAGAGACCCGCCTGGGCCAGTCGGGTTGCCAATTGGATTTGATTCGAAAGTTATTAGCGAAGATTGGCCTGTTTCCGGCCGCGATCAGCTGGCGATATTCACCCGGACTGCTTTCATGGCTTCGACGGTTTTCCACGCAGGCAGTAATTAACTGCTCATCACTGAATTCTTGCAGCCTCGCTGTGTTTACGTATGTGTGTCATCCCGACAGTCGATTAACGGTGGATATCCCTGTTTTCTCACTTTCTTCTTTGTCTCTGAGATTCTGTTTATCATTTGAGTGACGAATATCAAAGGATTCAAAGATGGTTTTTTTTTTTTTTTTTTTTTTTTTTTTTTTTTTTTTGTCTCTCTCTCTCTCTCCTTCTGGCGGCTGAAAGTGCAGCTGGACGGGATCAAACGGTTGAGAGAGATGAGTCTCTTCTTTCTGGAACGACAAGGCGAGCTAGCTAGAAGGGTATCTCATCCTGGTGCATGCATATTCTTTCTATCGATGGATGCATATGGTGGCGGCGAGAGACGCTTGTTCACTTGGCCCGCATTGACCAGGCTATTTTGGAACTTGACTATCAAGGTCGGAATCCTTGGTGGTAGAAGAGAGCAGCAACAGAGTAGTTCGACTGGACCCTGAATTTATAGCTCAGGAGCCTCTTCCTCCCATTGTTTCTACTCTTCCCCTTCTTCCTCTTCCTCGTCCCTTTCTTCTTCCCACCCTCGAATGCATATATATACTTAGACTAGTACTGTTTATTTCCCACCCCGAGCGATTTCTCCTAAATACCATACATACTATCTCAATCTATTCTACTGTCCATCTACAATAATCTGTGGTGCGCCTGCATTGTGTGAAGCACTCCAGCAATATACCGACGCTTATAAGACACACGACCAATTTAGGCTTTTTTGCCCACCGTTTAGCCTCCTCCCGATATCTATATTATTATTATTACAAATTACTTATCGGCCATTACTGCTATTTCTTCTACCCGATAGCTCCCTTTCTCTCTCTTTCTTCTATCTCCAAATTGTAATTCAAGTTGTATTACTAGAATAAAATATAAGCATGGAGGAACAGCAGGAGTCCCCCATATCCGGGGTCAAACCCACAGTCACTTCCCCTAGAACCATTCCCACCGGCCAGAGCTTGATTGCCGAACGGCGACGGGTAAGCTACCACCCTTGAAATTCACATTCCATTCTATTTTGATATTTTGGGTTAACTGCGATCGAGCTGACCAACCTGCCCGATTCAATCAATCTAGAGCAAACCAGACATTGTTCTGCGATCCGAGATCCCTCGAATCAGCAGCGGACCAGCTGAGATCACAACTCCAGTCTCTGCTACTTTCAGGCCCAGGAGCGACTCTCTCATCAGTATCGAACATCCCATCCTCGAGCTCCCTCTCGAAGAATCTCTCCTCCTCCCAGATCTCAAAGACCCACGGCCCGACACCTTCGGCCCAACACATCTAGAGCTAGAAAACAGACCCGCCGAAGCTCCCCTAACTAAGACTCCTACGATAGAACTCCCTTCCCTGATATCAACAATTCCCGTGAAACCCCTTCCCGAAATCGTCAACGAGCCTCAGGCGACAATCTCCGCTGCCGATAAAGAAACGTGGGACCGCACGCTACCACGTGTTATCCGTGGCATCGTCTCCATAAAAGCTACTACCGTCAGACCGTTCGATACTGAGGCCGCTGGTGATTACACCGCTACTGGCTTCGTAATTGACGCCAAACGAGGCTTGATCTTATCCAATCGACATGTCGTCTCGCCAGCGCCGATTACCGCCGTTGCGATCTTTTTCAACTACGAAGAAGTTAAATTGGCTCCTATCTACAGAGATCCGGTGCACGATTTCGGTGAGTTTTTGAATAAATAAAAACAGATCTTAAAACCAGGGGAAAGCAGAACATGTAGAAAGGGGGGAATTGAAAGGCTAATAATTGTTGAAATTTTGTAGGTATCTTCCGATATGACCCGGCGGCACTCAAGCACATGGTAGCCACGGAAATTCCATTGCGTCCGGACTTGGCTAGAGTCGGTCTCGATATCAAAGTCGTGGGAAATGACGCTGGCGAAAAGCTCTCCATCCTGGGTTCTACGCTAGCAAGGCTGGACCGTCCGGCACCAGTCTACGGTTCGGACATGTACAATGATTTCAATACCTTCTACTTCCAAGCTGCCAGTGGTACCAGCGGCGGTAGCAGTGGGTCTCCTGTTCTAAACGTGCAGGGAGAAGCTATCGCGCTGAATGCTGGGGGGAGCAGATCCTCTCAGTCGAGCTTTTATCTCCCGCTAGATAGAGTTGTAAGAGCTGTTGAGCTGATCAAGGAAGGAAAGGAGGTGCCCCGTGGTACTTTACAGACTGAGTTCTACCATCAGAGTTACGACGAGCTGAAGCGGCTTGGTCTCTCTGACGAGAACATGATGGCCTGTCGGGAGAGAAACGCTGATGCTACCGGCTTGCTAACCATTCGAATGGTGTTGAAAGGCGGCCCAGCTGCGAGTCCACAACCTACAAATGCTGCTAACAACACGGAAGAAGACCCGAGCATCCCAATCATGGGTCTTGAACCGAGTGATATCTTGCTCACATGCAATGGCAAGTACATCACGAATTTCATCGGTCTATGGGAGATGATTGATGATTCCGTGGGCAAAGAGCTCACTATGGAAGTCTACCGTGCAAAAGTGCTCAGAAAATGTACGCTCAAAGTTCAAGATTTGCACAGCATCACTCCTGATCGGTTCTTACATTTTGGAGGAGCTGTTTTCCACGATGCCTCTTACCAGGAATGTCGCTGGTACAACGAGGCGATTGGGAACGGGACATTCTGTGCATCTTCTGGTTTCATGATGTGGAGCTCCTATTCGAGAGATTTCCTGGTTACAAAAGTTGATGGAAAGCCCACGCCTAATTTGGAAGAGTTTATGAAGGTGATCAAAGATGTTCCAGATTACAAGCGTATTCAATGCATGACCAGGGCCCTCGGTAAATCCGACGACCAACTCTTGATGGTCGATATTGATTGGCATTTCTACCCCGCGAGCTTGTTCGTTCGAGATGACGACAAGGGGGTTTGGAGGCGCGAGGATATTTCACCTCCTGCTACTATCGAGGAGAAAAAAGAGGAGAAAGGTGCCCTTGCTTCACCTGCTGTAGATGGAGAGAACGACTCCGCGATCGATGTTGAGTCTGTGCCCTCGTCGCCACAGTCTCCCGAGTCCGAGATTTCAAATGTAGTTGCCATCGCTCCTCAAGAACCAAGTCCGCAGCCTGAGGTTGTAGAGGAAGAGGAAGAAGAAGAGGAAGAAGAACCCCCGCTAGAACTTGCCATTGAAGAGCTCAGATGCTCTATGGTATACGTTAGATGCTTCCTCCCACATACAATTTACGGTTACACTAGTAATATGGGCTATTCTGGCGTCGGCCTCGTCCTGGCGGTTGAGCCAATCCCACTACTTTTCTTTGACCGCACTTGTGTTCCGACGGATATGGTAGACATTCGTCTCACCATCGCCAACAAGAATCTTCCCGGCCGCATCGTCTACATGGGCGACTTTGTCCTTCTGACCTTCGACAAAAAGCTTCTCCCAGAAGGCACCAAGATTGTCATTCCCGAATGGGATACCAAGCCTCTCAAAGTGCGCGAATCGGTCAAGATATTCGGCTTGACGTCGGACCAATTGCTAAGTACTAAGGAAACTACAATTAGCTCCATTGGCACCAATTCAAATACTTGGCCGTGCAATCCACCCCGGCATCGATTGATAAACACCGAAAACATCTCGATCGCAGAGGGAGCTTCCTGTTGGGGTGGTGTGATTGCGCGTATGGAACAGCTAAAGTCCATTGTTAAGGGGGAGAAGATTAAAGTTTCCGCCTGGTTGATGACAGTGTCGTCTCAATCGAGCGGAACGGATTCTTACTGGACCCAGGGTATTGATTTACATCGATACGTGTTCCCCGTCGTGAAGCAAATCGAGGAGAACAAGTTGACAAGGTATGACCATGTAACTTGGGATCTGGGGTTCGAGTTTTCAGATGTGGCTTTGCCGACGGTGTCCACTTTGGGACTCTCAGAGAAACGCTTTAATGCCTATGTGAAGCAGGCGAAGCGGATCAGAGGTGTTGCACGACCGTTGATAGTCGAGACGAGGATGCAGCCGCCAAAGGTGCCGTTGACAGAGACAGAAGAGGCGAAGGGGTTGAAAGTCGGTGATATCTTGCTCGAGATTGACCCTAAGGCTGTCTACAATGTAGCTCAGCTTACAGAGCTCCAGTTCGAGGGCAGGGAGACAGTGCCCGTGTTAGTTCTTCGGAATAATGAGGAGCTGCTGCTTAATGTTCCTGTGGTGAAGAGTTGGCCGAATACCGGAAATAGGGTAATTCAAATCTTTGGGGCTATCGTGCACGCTTCCCATGCTGCTGCGATCGAGCAAGTCGCAAAGTCTGCGCGTAACGTGCCTTTGGATTCCGAGGGATTGTATATTTCCGGTGTGAGTTACGGGTATGTATGATTGCTCTTATTGATTTAATAAAAGACAACGTACTAACCATTCGGCATTGATAGGTCTCCTGCTTTGGACAAAATGCGTCCTACATTCTGGATCCTTTCCATCGATGACCACCCTGTAAGCACTATCGATGATGTGCTCAAGCTAGCCCAGGAAAGGAAATGGGCGCAGGGTGAGTACGTGCGAATTAAACAGGTTAACCGTGTTGGAATTACGAGTATCGCTTCCGTGAAGGTGGACGATAGGTTCTGGCCTCTCTATCAATGGAGAATTGACAAAGAGAGTGGAAAGTGGAAGATGATCAAGGAGACTGGGTTACAGTATAATAAAGAGCTTACAGAGAACGGGATGACTCAGTTTAAGGCGAAGGCTGTGACTCCAGCTTCGGAAGATGTTCAACCTGTGCAAACGGTTTTGCCAGAGAATAAAGAGGCGCCGTTGGCAGAGGCTATAGTGAAGGATGTTCCGAAGGTCGAGAGTCTGGCAACTGCGGTTGCTTAAATAAACTTTCGTACTCGAAGATTCAAATATCAGCGAATGAATTTGATTTTACGAATGAATGATAAGTACGGTGTTTATTCTGTTATTACTAACAAAAGAGGAAGAAGAAGAAATAAGAAAGCTAGAGGTTTCTAACGGCGTGTTTTCTGTATAACGGGTTTTCTATTGTTTTCGCAGTTGCTTTTTCTCAGATTGCTCCTCTCCCCTTCCCTTTTATTTCTTGGTTTTGCGGAGCTTTTGGAATGTGCTATACACACTGATACATATATATTGGCGATGAGGATATTAGGATGTTTATTTTTGGGGCAGGTTTGCGATGGAAAGGTCGGCGGTATCATTCTGGGGTTATGTGTATACACGGGGCTGCTTTTCGGTATCATTCTCAACTCTGTTTTTGGCTCTTCTCAGCTTTAGTTCCTTTGCGACTTTACCACTCTCAACTATCTGACATCCTTTTCTTGAATTGAGACCTGAGCGGATGTTTGGATCTCGATCTGTTACCTACTTACGTTTGCATGCGATTCACCTTTGTACTTTAGTTTTACCTTTTTGTACAGTTTATGTAACGCTACTCTTATCTTCATAGAATCACTTCTGCCTTGAAGTAAAAATCGCTCGTAGAAAGGGTTTTAACGTATCATCAATGGGAGTGTTTTCGGTCCGTACCATCAGTCTAACAGTAACTTGTGTGCAAATATCGATCCGCTAATCAAGAAATAATATCGTAACAATGCTACAAACCCACCCACTAGACAAAAGAAATTCTAGGGTAACAAAAAAAAAGCCTAGCTCATAGCCTTGCAGGCATACGACTAGCTCCATCTAGTCTGATAATCTCGCCGTTGAGCATGCTGCTTTCGATGCAAGCAATGGCGACCTGCGAGAACTCGTGTGGCTTGCCGGGGCGCTTTGGGAATTCCATAGAGCTGTGAAAAATCCACGTTTGGATATTAGCGAAATCTCAACGACGTTAAAGGAAAGCTTTGACAATAGCAAATGAAACTTACCGCATTAAGCTCTCCTTAACCTTTGGAGGCATTTTATCTGTCATTGGGCTGTCGAACATCGACGGTGCTGGATATCATCAATTTGTCAGCACCAAATTAAAACCAAAATGCCCAGGTTTCCATCTTAAAAGCCAAAGAGGAGAAGAAGGAAGCATACCCAAGGTTATAACCCTAATTCCATACTTGCTCAAATCCCTCGCCATCGGCAGCGTCATGCTGACAATACCACCTTTACTTGCCGAATACGCCAGCTGCCCGCTCTGACCTTCGTACGCCGCCGCCGAAGCAACCATAATAATAACCCCTCTCTCGCCATCCGCACCTTCCGGCTCAACTTTTGTCAAATACTCGACCCCGTTCCTGACCAGATCCACCGTCCCGATGAGATTGATATCAATCACAAACTTGAACCCGTCGAGATCAACGGGTCCCTGACGGCTGTACGTCAACGCCGGGTTTCCGACACCTGCGGCGGCGATGATTCCGCCCAGCGGCGCCTTGTTCTCCTGCGACCATTGAGCGGCGGATTTGACGCTCGCGGCGACTTGTTCCGCGTTGGTCACGTCGGTTTCGAAGAAGCGGACTTTGGAGGCCGAGGTGGAGGAGATTACTTGCTTGCCGAGTTCTTCGTTGAGGTCTAGGATGGCGATGTAGCCGCCTTTGGCGTAGAGGTCGAGGGCGGTAGCGCGGCCCAGGCCGGATGCTCTGTTTGACAATATATATTTTAGTGATTGCGGGAAAAGATTTAGGGTTTGAGAAGAAAGGAATGGTTTCCTTACCCGCCGGAGATAATGAAAGTTCGGTTCTCAATCTTCATGATATCTTTGTATGGGTGTTTTTAGAGTACAAAGTTTGGTAATTTTGGGGGGGAAGAAGGAAGAATCGCGAAAGGACGTTGGCATGAATGCACTTTTGGTGTGCTTTCGCGCACCAGCTTAATTCAACCGAGGTAGTAAGCCCAAATCCGGGGAACCTTGCACCAACATGTGCGACCCATGCCTGTCCCAAAATATGTTTTTCACAAGCTAATACCTGAAAGCACTTGCTTACAATCACAATTGCTTAATATAATAACGTAGAACACTGGAATTCGCACCAAAACATGAATTATCATATTATCATTAAAACAAACGTCCCAAAACTCCTGCTTTCTATGCTATTGCCGCCTAATAAAATGCAGTCTCGTTCAAGTAATGCATCCATGCCAAGATAATAATGATTATAACACAATGAAGTAATGAAATAATGATAACGTGAAGCCTTTCTCTCGTATCTCGTATTCCCCGCCGTCCCAATCATTATAATATATCACCAAAACCTCCCTCCAAATATATATATATATATATTAATTAATCAATAGACATTAGAATCTCGTCGGCGGAGAGCGCCGATAGTGAGGACACTTGCTGCTGCTGCTGCGGAGATCTCCTTTCCAGTTCTCTGAACGGCACAGAAATAATTCCAATCGCGTGGCAATATAGTCCGAAGTTTCCGTGCAGGCCGATAATTTCGTGTCCTTCCGGACATATGATGGTGTCGATAACGAGTCGTGGCGGACATTTGTTTCTATGCGTCGACTCCCTAGCTGGTGGGGTTAGAAGTACACTTTCTCCGTTGTCCAAGAGGATCTGTATTCGATTTTATTAGTCTTTGGGAACAATCTTTACACCATCCTTCAACCTTTTGACTTACCTCAAGAGTGACTATTTGTGGTTCACCACCCTTGTTGCGTCTGGCTTTGATAGGCCAATCGGCTAGTATAACATCCCTAGCTAAAGTTCCTGGAGTAGGTGGGGGTATTCTCTGGTGAACATCCGTAACCATTCCAACCTGCAATAATAACATCAATTAGCTTTTGTATGCACCTTTATACGGAGAAAAATATCATAGAATTTATACCTTCAGCCCAACCATCTTCCGTTCCCTTAATTTGTTGGTAATCCGAGTCGTTTTACACAAAGTTGTCATGAAGCCGGTAGTCCCCAGCCTCGTGATTTCTGACTGCCGCCCAAAGGTCCCAGTCCGCTTGTTTGGTTTTAGGAACTGAGAAAACTCGATGCCGTGGATATGGACCAGACGATTGGGGAAGCTGTAGTAGACGCTGATATCCATCATTTGTGACTTGTCAAGTGTCACCCATAATCGTACGGCTCCGATTTGGGCTCCGACCTTGCGTGAAATAACAGCATCGCCAGGAAGCCTCTCTGTTGGATATGTGCCGAGCCATGGTAAAGGTGGCACAAATGGTCTTCCATTGAAGGTCTTAACTTCAGCGGAAGGGTCGTCCGAGTCCACGTGGGGGTCAAGAATTGGCATAAGCGATGTCGGAGGTGGAGGCACGCTCAACTCCGAGTAATCAATCGAGGCTAACGGGGCATTTGGATCTGGAGTTGCGGACACCAACATCCCTAGTTTGAAATCTAGATCAACTTCTTGGAGCCACAGACCGGTAAACTCATATCCTATTGGAGGACGGATATCGACAAAGCCATTTTCGTCCCACTTGAAGTGTCCCTGGACAACGTTGGTTTCCAAGGAAGTGGCGGTTTTAACTCGAAGGTCGTTCTGCTGGGTTTCGTACGAGTCTTCCAATGGATGTCGATTAGATGCTGGATAACTGTTATAGTCGGAACTCTCATCAGTAGAGTAGTTGTAGTCTCTCTCCGAAGGTTTGACTTCGTCCTCAAAGATATGGCGCCAAGATTTTGTATCTCGAACGTAACCATCAAGGGGTGGTAGACCGAAGCCAGCGATGTCAACCCCGAAGAGAGGAGTGGAGCGAGTGGAAATATCTCCCGTTTCCGGGTCAATTTTCACCAAGGAGAACTATTTCTTTGGTTAGCAAAGTACCTCAACAGGTCGGGTAAGCTAAACACTTACATGAAGAGAAAAGTTGCTACCAGGGCGATATCGTACTGCGAATATCCTTTCTCCATCTTCCAGGTTGTAATCAATACTAGCACCAATGCACTTTCCAAAGGATCGACCTTCACCAGATTTGTAGATAAAGGCCAAACCGCGAAACTGATGGTCAAAATATCCCCTAATGGTCATAATTTGATCCGGCCCAAAATCCTTCGCGTCCGCCAGATCAGCGAATACTTGGATCACCGAGAGCGGCCTATTAAGAACGCTCCAGCCAAAAGGAATATAACGAAGTTTCGGGTCCGCCTTTTCAGTGACGATATCTTCCTCTTCTTCTTGCCAGATGGGTGAGATCCAATCGGACATATAATCATATGTCATTCGTAGTCCAGACTATGTGTTATTAGCTTCAATAGTTGAAGAACGCAATATTAAGCGAACTTACCAATCTCTTCCTGCCAGAAGACTCGAAAAAATGACAAGTGCCACCTCGGTCACCTCCAAATATCTTACTACACCTGCCTTTGTTCGTTCGAAACCGAAGAGCAGCGATAACATCCGCACCACGGTACCCCAATTCGTTTACATGGGACTTGCTTACACGGGTTCGATCAGCGCACCACACCCAAAAGCCATCAATACGCTCGTCTCTTTCAAGCTCGAAAGAGCCAGTGGCGTTTTCTTCCCTCAGCTCCCCCAAAACTCGTGCGGCTCGAGGGCGCCAACCACCGCATCCATCCTCAACCAAATCCTCTGGGTGGTACTCGAATATCAAGCCAACTCCGTTCGCGGCATGTTTCGAGTACCCGGAGAACAGATGATATGATGGCCTACAAAACACCCTGACTCTTGCGATTGGTTCATCAAAATTTACTTTGTTCACAAAGTCCTTGATGACATCATCATCGGCATGCCTCTTCCAGTACTTGGCTCGTTCGAGTTGGGAGAAACAAGCAGTGGGTGCTCCGGGTTCCAGTTGTTCAGGTGGATCGAGTAACGAAACATCTCTAGCTTCGAGAACTTGTTTCTCTGCTTCGGATGGTGTTTGAGTTACAACGCCAAATGCCCTACGCCTCCGATTTTGGTATCAATAAGAATGAGGTGAGCCAGCTTTACTAGAGATTGAAAATACTTACTTGAGTCCTTCACCCAAATATGGCTTGCCCTACAAGGAATCCAAATTAGCTCACAGAACCTGCCATAGATGAAAAACATCCGGAACTTACATCTGTGCATCCGAAGAAACCAGTGATGAGATTATTAGGGTCAGTTTTGAAGAAGTCGTAAGTGGTCGATGATTCGGAAATATCTTCGGTTTCGGCTTTTGTATTCTCCGATCTCCATGTTGGGGTCGCACTTAGAAGTCCGAGGTCTAAAGTATCATCCCATATATCAGGCGAAGCCATGGGCGCCGAGGCCGTGTCATTTAGGAATGCCTCAAAAGCAACATTCTCTTTGCTAGATTCATCCTTCTTAGAAGCACTTCCTTCGGTATTGCTTTTCTCGTTACTACTCGTGAGTTTATCCTCTTTCGTAATATTGCCGCCTTTTGAACGCTCGGCCGCTTCAGTTTTCGTAGTTGATCCTTCGGCTTTGAAGGGGACGTACTTAGGTGGGATTGGTATTCCACTCATGGGGGGTCGGAGATCTCCAAGTTTGACCTTCTTGATCCGGGGTGGCTGAGTTAATCCAAACGGGCTCGAGCCAAACTGTACTGGGGGTGGTGGAATTACCATCGGTAGTTTATTGGAAGACGATGCGTGCGTACTGCTTTGAAGGACATGGTGAGGGAGTGGAGGGAGTGGTATCGGCGCGGGAGGCCCGCCCGGGCTTGGTAGCCAATACGGCGTCGGAGCCGGCCCGGCACCATCATCACCAGGAGGAGGCGGATTGCCGCCTCCACCGCCCGATGGATATATCCTAGGGACTCTCCTCAACCTACGTCGCGATCTTCTTCGAGTAGCAGGGGGTAGGCATGCAGGGAATTCAAGTTTGCGCCCAAAGTTCGTGATTAGCTAGAAACCGGGTTAGCTAAATCTTTTAGGCCGAGCTGTATTCGCAATTATTACCATAACACCAAGATAGCTCCGCTCGCTGAGGCAAAGATGCTTGGTTCCAATACGCACGATGCGCTCTCCACCTTTACCATCGATTGTAGCAGCACAGCTCAGATAATGTAAATCAACTCCGCCTCTTCTAACCTCGACGAAACGCTCTTGGGGTCGGGAATTACCATCACGCAGTTTACAGTCATTCACATCCGCTTCATCCATTTCATATGTAAACTCGAAGCCGGAGACCCCACGAGCTGCACCATTCGTATGACTAGCATAGAATGCTTTCACGGAGAGTAATCGACGCAAGTATTGCTGCACCATAGTTAGTGTAATTTGCTGGTAATTGCAATAATGATGTACTTACTCCTCCTTGCCCACCAAAATCGAAGTACTCCATGATCTAAGTCCGAGTTAGCTGTGTGGTGTAAATTAAGAGTTTATATTTTTGGAGAGCTCACGTTTAACTCATCTCGATTCCGCGGAACTCTTAAGGGAGGAGTACTAGGAGGTTGCCCGAAGTTGGGCCCGTTCCAGTAAATATGCGATTCAGGAGGCACAGGTAGCCCAGCACTTAGAAGAGCGTCTTGAACGTAAGTCTTGGGGAACGCAAACGAAAAATTCCTAGGAGAAATAGTGACATCTGTAACATTGTCTTCATTGTAGTAAGGGACCGGGAAATACGGCCGCCAACAGTAACGGTCGATGAGGTCAGGAACACCATCGAAATGTTCATCTCTGGATAAGATATTGTCTACGTCGCCTAAAGGAAGAGGTTTGCAGGCGACTTCCTCTCCATCTACCATTATCTTTTCGGCATTAGGCGCTGGTTCTGGTTCGATGTGCATAGCTTTTCCTTTCCCCTTGTCTCGTTTGCTCTTTGTCTCTTCATTTCGGTATTCGATGAGGGCGATCGATGTGAGACGCAGTGTGCCCAGGCCAACCATGATTCCACCAATGGACCATTTTTCCGGGGGCACCGTGAGTCGGCCTTCCGCCGCAGGGAACGAGAAATCACAATAATAGTCGTGAACCGGACCGATGACTTTGAAACCTTCAGCTCGACGTTTGGCTAGAGCCGTTTGTTCCGCTGGCTCATGCTCGTGCCACGTATTCCAACCGATCTTTGATTCTGTCATTGACGTCGAGCTTCCAATCCAACGAGCTTCTTTCCACGGTGGATGCGTGAGAGGCTTTAATCTGACTATCCCACTCTCCGTCACACCAACCATAAAGCCAATCCAGGTGCGGTTCTCAGGCAAGGGGACGACAATTTCATCGGGCATAATATAGCCGACTTCGCCTAGTATCACCGTTTGCGCATCTTCTTCCGGACCTTCATCATCCCACAACGAAAGCAATCGGCCCCAAAACCGAAGTCCACAAATGTGTTTTCTGTGATCTGCTGCGCTACTACCCACTTTGTCATCAGCTTTTCCAATAAAACTGAGCCCAATTCTGGTAACCGTGGCATTTGGATCCCAGCTACATTTTCGGCTGCAATTCTCGACGCAGGAGAGAGTTGAGTGTATGAGTTGTCGTTGATCTGGAGGTTGTTCTTCCGGGTCTCTGGTCCCTCGTTTAACATTTGGTCCGCTTTAGATTTGGAAAGAGACATGTCAGTAGAATACGTGAGCAAGGGGATACGGGGGGCGAACTTACGCAGATACGGTCTTCCGGATTCTAACTCTAGATCTCCCTCTTAGAGGTAATAATTTAACATGCTGTGTCGACAAGCTCATGCCGGTAAATGCGTTTGACTGAACGAAAATACCACCTTGCTCGCCGAGATAGAAATGGGTTCCACGTCTGTTACTTGGTAGATTCGTTTTCTCGACGACAAGAGGGGAGAAGTCATCCAACGAGGGAGTTGCAGCAGGGTATTTGGACAGTTCGTCGTTGAGGAAAGAAATAATGCCAGCATACGGCTCCCCTCGTAACGGTGTATCTGTGAGGAGAGTGATACGGTCTATGAGTGGTTTCAGTATAACATGGATACGTAACCTATTCGCGAGGCCCGGTGACGGTGGAAGACGGGGACATATGCGATTCCGATAAAACCGACGCAGATGCCGTGTTTTATCAAAACGAATGCGTTTCTTTCCATCCTTGCTTGGTGGGCTATTCTCGTCGTCTGACTCCTCTTTGAAATTCGGCGAGACCAAGAGGGCCTTTATAGCGACGTACAACTCTCGCCAATCAATTTTCCCTTCCGTGGACCGTGCTGTAGCGCTCTCATACACAAAGTGCATCTCATGGGGTTCCTTGAACCTGGACCTGAAGAAAGAGTTCGTCAGGGGCGATTCAGCGATAGACCTGACCGCGAGCCTAAGGCCGATAACATCCTTGGTTCGCAGTTGGCATAGTATTATATCGAGGATTTCGTTGGGCAACTTGCTAAACAAGTCTCTCGGACCGTGGCTATGGGAAAATCCGTGTGAAAGAGAGTGACTGGTAGCGGATATCAAGGGCGGATTGTCGAGGATGGATTGTAGGCTTGGGATTTTTAACGGATCCGCTGCGATGTATGGAAGCATGCCTTTGCCTCCAAAGGCTTTTCTATAGTTCGTTCCATTAAGAGTTAGCGAGGAGGGGGATCTGGTGAAATTTGGAAATTCAAACTGAGAACTTACGCATCGAGTAAAGTCCTTGTACTCGACCAACTGCTATGGTCGATAAACGAAGGGAATGTTCCATCATTGATTGATTGGCGAAAAGGCGAGGTTCCGTCGTCCCAGCCCGAGATATCACCGCTACCAAATCCCTTGCGAACCAGGCTCAGGATCTCCCACAGCCTATCTCTGACCTCTGGCTTGACGTAGTAAGCTCGTCGACCGTCGGATCTGTCCTTGAACCGCTCTGGGAGAAGATTTCTGAATATTTCGAAGCATTTCGCATGGAAAACAAAGCCACGGCCGGATGTATTGTCAAAGGAAACGTAGGACGTGAATATGCTAAATGTATCGTCGGGACGAGGGTGGAATTCCGGGTCTGAATGTACGGTAGTCGGGTCGGTCGGAGCTGTCAAGGCCCTGGAATTGGCGCTTCTCGGACCGAAAAGGCCAATGCCGGTGAAGAATGGAGAAATAGCGCTGTCGTCAGCCAAGTCGGAGTCTACAGACACATCGTTGTATGTACCACGCGAGTCTCGTAGAGCTCTAAATTCAAAAGTCCAGGCGAGGTCTTGAGCAGAGACGTAGTCACCAGGATAGCCATTATCCCACCTAGCATCTGGGTATTGTTCTTCGGCGTGGCTTCTTGTTCTGTAAGCTGCGAGTACGATACCGCAGAAACAGCAATGAGACTCGAAGTTGTGGTAGTCGCCGGTTGCCATGCTTGGGCACGCGATGCTTCTCTGCCAGGGTAGGGTAGGCAGCAGGCGGCCCTTTTAAACTGGTTGAAAGCGAAGGGTATCGACTTCAAGAGCTATAGCAGGGTCATTTGCAATTTGGCGATACCTGGAAGCGAAATAAACCAAGGGCGATTTGAGAGAATGCCGGGTGGTACTGAAAGAGGACCTTTTTTTTTTTTGGTAACGTTCGGAGCGATCGCGAGTTTGCAGGGCTGCTAGCTTTTTGGTGGCACAGTCACGTCCAAAGTGCTCCGGATTGAGGGGATATCGCTACGGTTCAGGTACGAAGGATGTTGTTATTGTTATTATAACAGTGGCCGAGTCTGGCAACCGGCGCAAACGGAATAGAAGGTGCGAAAGGATATGGACGCATGTAGATGCGATTGAACTGTTGGCTGTTGTGATCCAGTTGGAAGTTGGTTGTAGCAGGTTGATTGATGTTGGTTGGAGCCGACCAGCCTCGCCCATATCGGAATAATATTATACGTAGCAGCAGCAGCAGCAGCAGCAGCAGCAGCAGTAATAGAAGTTAGCTGGGGCCGAATTCCGAACGCGGGCCGAACAGCAACAGCAGCAGGAGCAGCAGCATCTCGCCCTCCTCTTTCCGAACAGACGTATAATTTTAATAATTAATAATCATAATAATCATAATAATAATCATAATAATCTCTTACCTGGGGGGGTTATAACACTTACTCAGTAAGGCTGAGCTGCAAGATAAAGATGACAATAATTATCGACTTATCCTTCGGAGTATATTCCATCAATCCAGTATAGCCGGCCTCTTCGCACCTGCACTATCCAGTCTAGCTCCACGCACGTCGCTCCCGTTCACTTGCATAGCATCCCTCTTTGCGAATCATTTTACAGCCGGCTATCGATCGATAATCGCTTGGTTCTGACCCTGGCAGCTGAGCTACCAACCGACCGACCAACCGACCGACCAACCGACTGCCCAACTGAAGCACCCAGCCGGAAATAGCTACTGAATATCAAAGTATTACCCATTTCTATTTCTATTTTCAAACCAGCCAACACCACGCGACGGCAATCGATCGCTTCAGGTTATCGCTTCGAACTGCTCATGAGAGCAGACCCGTTTACGAAGTAACTACTTAACTCCTCCCTCTTCCCCCACACCTATCCAACTACGCAAATCTCCAAAAAATAAACCATCGCTAAACTCGTGTCGTGTGGGTGTGAGAGCCAGTGGTCCATTTCAACTTCGATACCGACTTCAATTTCCTTAACTTCCCTGAAAAGTCCAAACTCACCGCGAATCATGGTCAGATACCACCAACCTCTCAACCGTCGCCGTTACGTCAGGAACGCTTATCTAAACTCCGCCTGTGATCCCTTAGGGTTCGGGGCAAACCTCGTCTCGCCCGCTCTCCCCAAGCCGGAGGACTACATCAACCACGCCGCCGTCTCCCAATGGCTCGTCAGCAAGCGCCAGAGCTACCGCTCCAACCTACAGAACGGCTACGAGCTGTGGGCTGTGAATTGCATCACCGAGTATTTCACCCCTCCACGAATGTCTCCCGTCCCAGGCGACGAGGATTACGATGAAGAGGACCACAAGGACGCCAACGAGGAACCTATCGACGATGACGATCGGAAAACAGTCAGTGTACTCTTCTCCAGAGGCGCCCATAAACGGTTTTACCGCCGTAACGGTGGCATATACTCCGAGCTACGACAGAGGGGTGTTGCCGACTTTTACTCTTCCAGAGACCCCAGGGACAACCGAATAAACGTGTCAGTTATGTCTCTCGACAGAAGCGGCAAGAACGCCATGCTAGTGCAGAAATTCTCCAAAGGGCGTTCTGCCATGGTCGATATTGCTGTCATGGTAGACATTCCCGGTCCTGGGAGTGACACCTGGGCGAAAGAAGGCGGCGGTGGATGGTGGGGAACCGCACGAGAAACCGAAAGACTGCTTGCCGTTACTTGCAGACTCCATATGCAGGGTGCAGGGAATGGACTCGGTGTGCTCTTCGGCCTTGTGACTGGCGGTATTTAGCTTGAACCCTTATCTCGGATTCAATTACGAATAACTAATTTTTGACTTTTGGTTTCGTACAGGAACTCGGGTCCGATTCTTCAAGTGGACCGACGACAAGAGAGAAAAGATTGGCGGAAGAATTGAAGATTTGGGTTCGTAGGCCCCAGTATTCCTCCCATAGAATCTAACTTTACCTACTCTAATCACATACGACGAGAATAGCGGTTCTATTAGGACTCACAGACGACGAAGAGGACTACGATTCATACTCCGATGAAGATGAAGATGATGAAGACGCGATGCAACACGGTATCGAAGACGGTAATCTAGCAGGCGATGGCGGTGAAGCCGGTCCGTCGTCGAAAATCGCTAATAAAGGCAAAGGCAAAGAAAAGGCCAAGATAGTAGAATCTCTATCAAACGCTCATGATCAAAACGGGGGGCTAGATTCCAGTTCAACCTCCTCCCAGCCTCCGCCACATCACACCTCACAAACGTTTGTGCCGGATCCTGAAGATATTTTTGATATACGGCTGCCCCCCGAGACCGCTAGAGGTGGATATTATGACATGCTTTGGCAAGGAGATAAATGTAGTGCAATGTTCCACCATATTGGAGGATATGTGGTGGATTAGCCTAGAGCCTCTTGTTGTCTTTTTCTTTCTTCTTTTTATTTATATTAAGTCTGGATTTAGCGATCTCTACACCGTAATGCAGAATATTCCTTCTATGGCCAGACTTCAACCTCTCTCCAACCATCCGTGACTGTACCAAACTTCTCTAGTTTCTCGCTCTTCTCAGCGTCGCTACCAACTGGAACCCATATCGTCTTTGATGGCACTGCTAGATCCAAAAACTCCACCCTCGTAGGCTCTATGACCACCACCCGAAAGTTGTCCAGTGCGATCTCCTGATTCAGCTCATCGTCGCCAATGGGGCTCTTCGGCTGCAAGCCTCCATCTCCAAGCTCTTTCGGTGCACCTGGTAACGGGTTCCTAAAAGACCCTCGCAGCGGCGGCGATAAATTCCCAAAATGCGCTTTATACTCCCGTACAAAATCGAACCCTTCGCCGTTACCCCCGTCGCTTTCTCTTCTTAACTTCTCTACCAACCACTTTTTCGTCTCCTTCGTAGTTTCATCCCCTTCGTCATTGAGATTTCTCGGAAGCACAAAACACCTCCCTCTGACCCTCCACTGGTTCCCAACCATCGGGTTCTCCTTGGTCGGGATCCAGAAACACGCTTCGACGTTGTTCCTGGATGTTGACGAACTCGAAGCACCGATCCCTTCCTCGCCTCCCAAGTCTCTAAATTTTTCCATCCTCTTATCCGTTGTAAATGTTATCAGATTCGATGAATATCCCGCGTTGCCCGGCACGGGATTGTACTTGTTGACCGGGAGTTCGGCGTAGAAACCACGATATATGCTTTTCAATCACACAGATCTAAATGTCAGCCATACATTTTATGTTATATATAAATCTCCTATTTAATATAGATCCTTACAGCGTTCTGACATGCGGTGCAACAACACCGCCTATATTTGACGCTGTGGCCAGAGAGAAGGTGGGGCAAGCCAGATTTTGGACATGAGAGATCAATGCCTGTTTCCAGGGGGCTGGCGATAAAGCCATCCTGATCAAATGAGTAAGGTGATGACCTTGGGTTTTGGGGGGTTGTATCGTTTCTAGCTTGGGAAAAAAATCAAGTTTTTATTAAATTGGCGAACCCAGCGATAATACGATGCGAATGCAGTACCGATTTTCCTGAGATAATGTTGGCTACGCTGCGGAGAGAGAGGGAGACTTGGATGAAGACAGAGTTTATCACGGATCAAAGGAAGAGAGAGTGGTTGCTGGCTAAGTAAGTAAGTGGCACGATACCGCTTTGATCGGGATGCAGATAATACGCCCAGATAACGCTGTATAAGTAACAAGCTCAGAAATCGATGTCACTTTGCATAAGGAGCTCGAGAGCTCCGCAACACAAAATACAGCGTGGTAAATGCATCCGGGCACCCAGAAGCGGCGCATAAAGGAGAAATACTGGAAGAGGTTGGTCTAAAGCTCTATTCTCGTTACGAGTTGTTCGAATTATATCCACACACATGTACTTGATACGGTAATAGTCTTGGATCCGCATGTCACTAAGAGTGGTTAAGAAGAGATATAGCTTTTTTTAAAAAAAAGGATTTTATGCAGTCCTGTCAAAAGCCGTGAGACGAAATTTCAAATATCTTCCTTCGGACTCAATATGTCCAGCATATGAGCAAAGATGTTGAAACAAAACAAAAGGCGGGTAGGGCCTATAGATAGTGGAATCTGTGGATCAATAGATTGTTATAAAAGGCGTCGTCGACGGTTCCTAGTTAAATGATTATGAGCATCTTCGGCCTACACCGCAACATCTGGTATTGTCAATATATGAGAATGCCCCCAGCCCGCCTCTTGGGTACTGCCAACAGCGACAGGGTGCTCCAGAAGCTTTGCAAATAGCCTCCTGTATTTTAAGAGTTTAGATATCGAGAAACTAGAGAAATTGCGGTTGCGCTAGGATCAATCGAAAGGAGCCTTTCCAGTACTCATAGTAGATTAAAATTGCCCATCTACCTCCCTTGCCAAAGTGCCAACAGAGGTCATTCGAGTCTAGACTCAGTTCTTCAACTATATAATTTATATTAAATATTTAGAGCTACTATAAGGTCTTCTGGTTTGTTCAGCCACTCTTCAGCACACATAGCACAGGAGTGAACATCAGGCATAAAACCAAAAACTATGCAGTGAGCACTTTTACTCCATTTTGCAGTTAGCTATGGCTTAAGCATCCAGTTTTATAACAATACATCGCTAAAAAGTGGAACAAAGGTGCTCGTGTCGAAGTTTTGCCGCTAGCCTATTAACACATGTTTCAACATTAGGTATAATAATAGAAAGAAACTTTCTGAGCATGTGCATACAAAGTGTACTCCATGAATAGACTGTCTAAGGGCTGTGGTGGACGTTGAGGTATGGGCTGATGTATTTGGAAATATTATCAGTATTTTGTATACAACCGGTCTTATAACATTTGAAAATCCGGTGTCTGGGAATCTTTCAGTGCCTACCGATTCTAGCACCATCCAGCTTCTTTTTAAATCTGAACTGGGTACCATAGTAGAGATTTGGCTGAAGTAGATACACAATATCGTACTAGATATTGAAAGAGCACCAAAGGAGTAACTGTATATAAATAGTTCAGACGCTTCTAAATAAATAAAAATGGTTTGTTACCACTAGATATACCTGACAATGTAACCAGGGTACACTGCCAGCAGAGCCGTTCCCAGCTTTCGTTCAGCTTCTTGGAACATTCTTTCCTTGGAACATCCCTTCCGTGTAACATGCCAGGAATCTTACCACATCCGCAACACGAAAATCGAGGACATGCCTGTTGCATTATATTATACTTGCCAGGGTACCAGAAGGAAAGACATGCATTGTTTTACCTGTCGGCCTGGTCAGCCGAAGGGAAATATGACGTCCTTCTTCCCTAATCCCACAGCTCCGGCCCTGATGATCCGGGGTACATTACATGGCTATGACAAAGCACAGCACCTACCATCGGGGTAAGTTCAAAACATGTGGGAATACACGCGAATCAAAAATTAAGGCCTACAAGGTGGGTCTCACGACCACATGCTCGTCTTGAGCAATATATTTTTGAGAGAGAGCCTGCTTACCTCGTACATTCCTCTCCACTCCTCTGCACTCCTGATTCGACTACCTAGCATCTGTCGGCTGGCCGAAAAAGAATAAATAATTTATTTTCTCACAAGTTTTTTTCGACCCTTTCACCTTGCGTCTTTTTTTCCCTCTTCTTTTTTGTGGTCGAGCGTGAAGCATGGAATTGCGATTTCCCCGCATTCTTGTCGCCTGGCAGCTGCGGAGTAAGCCTCCGCCGTAGCAAAAAAAAAAATTATATACGTTGTAGACGGAGTGAGTTAGCGCTGAAAGGGCAATCCTCTCCGTAATGCAATTTTTTTCTTCACTTAAGATTGTGAGTTGCGATTCTGCTTGAACGTCCGTTCATTTCTCCGTAGCCGTCGACGTCCTGACTCGGCGCCATTTCTGTCGATGCATCGTCACTACTAATCCGATTCCGGACCATCCCTTCTCTATTACCTTAGATCATCCGATATCACTTAACAAGATCGAGCCTTTCGGACCCATATCATTCACCACTCAAATCCGTACTAGACCAATACTGAACTTCTCGGCTTTATTCCAAAGATGGAGTCGCCTTCTGAGGATGCCCTCCCCTCTATTGAGGCTATTCCCAACCACCTGCTGCCCCGCATTTTCATCGTTGCAGGGCCGGCTGCCACAGGCAAATCCACCGTCGCCAAAGCTATTGCTGCAACGTATGGGTTGCCAATGGTTGAAGGTGACGACCTTCATTCCCCAGAGGTGAGCTGCCAGCACACGTAGCAAGAAACAGTTGAGAGCCGCCATCAGCGGGGCTGAAAAGCTGACAATTACCACAGAATGTCGCAAAGATGTCTCATGGCGAGCCACTCACCGACGAAGACCGCTGGGGATGGCTACAGAAGATCTCGTCCGTTTCCCTCGATACTGCATTGGCTCCTACTTCTCCTCCTGGAGAGCTGGATGGTGCACGTCCGAATCCACCGGGATGCATTACCACTTGCTCGGCCTTGAAGAAATCGTATAGGGACCTGCTGCGCAGTCAACTTTCCGAAGCTGGTTTGGCTGTTCTGAGATTCGTATTTTTGACCGCTTCGGAAGAAGTTTTGTTGAAGCGAATTGAAGAGCGCCAGAACCACTACATGAAGAAGAACATGGTTCATAGTCAGATTGTTACCGCGGAAGTTCCGAAAACTTTGGAGGGGGGTGATGATGGAGAAGAGGAGCTCGAGGCTGATTGCCATGTCGTCTGGACCGATGATTTGACCCAAGACGAAGTCGTTGAGAAGGCCGTTGAAGTTGTCAAACAGATTATGCTTCTAGATGTTGGTGAAGAGCATCCTAGCTCGGCTATTGTTGAAGACGAGCTTCCAACAGAAGAGGAGGAAAAAGAAGAAGAGGAGGAGGAGGAGGAGGCTTAAATATTACTTTTCTTATGTTTTATTTCATTGGCCTGTCTGGAGTTCAACGGCAGTTTTTACCTGTGGGAGAGGAACCGGTTTAGAGCGTCGTGCGAGTTCTTTGTTTTCATGTGTAAGATGAACGGCTATACTAGTGGGGGCATTGGAACGGAGTTTTATGTTTGATTTTTACATGTCTTTGCTCTACGCTGTAACTAGATATCTTATTACGGGCTAGAGGCTTTTGCATAGGGTTTGTGAATGAGGGAGGTGCATGACTGGACATTCCAGTTATCTTTGATTAAAAAGGCTGGGTTTCAAGGCAATGAAAAGAGATAAATATATGGATTCTCGTTGGCCCTGTGCTATTCTTGTTGAATAAATCATACAGAAGTTTATCTGGTGCGATTCCAAATAATACCATATCAAGAGAAAGGGTGGGATGAGATAACTAGATAATGTCGGTCAACAATAGGTATCCTCCAAATATACCACTAAATGCCCGACTTGCGTGAACCAATGACCCTTACGAACTCCAAGGAGAAGAAAAAAAAAGAAGAAGAAAGCCGTTCCGTTAACGCCTTGAATAACGCCCGTTTTGACGCCGACAAAGGAAAATGAAAAAGAGAAGAAGTGAATGAAAGAAGTTTCTAACGGTGTGACCGTATTACATTATCAAATAGGTAAATATTGATCCGGGTATATAGCAGAAATGACGGTAACCAACGAGAAAGTGATCGGTCCGCTTCAATAGCGGTGTGAAGTGATGGATGAAATATACTGGCAAAGGTAGATGTCGACGAGGGCTTCAATATAGCCTTGGTGAACGATTGCGGGTATGAGCGCACTTAAGTGGCATTATCTAACAGTTACAGAGTAGAAGGGAGGGTCGTCGCGGATGGGTGTCGCGGCATGTCGGGACGACGGCGATGATGAGGATGACGACGACGACGCAATAGTGGGACTCTGATACAAATCAATCTGGTCGTACGGAACAGGATCATCCGAGGGTATATTGACTCGTTGTTGTCCTGGTTTTGCAATCGCTGAATATTCTGGAGGTAGTTCATAGAGCGGTAATGGGTCATCGTATTCTCGAGCGAGGTGGACGGGAGGTGGCCTATAGTAAGATATCTGTCAGAAACCAGTTCATAATAACATTTCCCATCGTTGTATAGACATACTCTCGTAAACCGGATTCCAAATCATGATAGCCATCCCTCGTCCGGCCACTTCTTGCCACTCTGCGACTATTATGTCGCCGCTCTCGCATAGTTATTTCTCTCGCCATCCCTTGTTGTATATTTTGTGTCGTCGCTTTCCTCGCTTTAGACATCGTATAGTTGATGTAAAACGCACGAACCTGATGCCGTTGTTAGCAAGGGCCATTCATGCTTCCTTATTCAGCTTGTATACGAACCATCAGGACAGTCAGGCCGAGTCCGACCACGACGCCTATACTGAGAGCGATAAACTTCGTATTAGCGTCCCAAGCCATAATGTTGAATTAAGTGATGAAGCTGTGAATCCATGAACTTGAGTAGAAAAAACTCTAAATATCAAAAAATTCACAAACGAAGTGAAACAGCTGGAGGACAGGATATTTACGCTATAATCTCTGACATCGTTTCCTGCGTCGTGAGAGACTCATTCGGTCGCCGAATACCAAGAAAAATGACAAATCGGAATGGAAAAGGTTTGGTGTCTTTTCGAGCTTTAAACAAAATACAAGAAGAGAAAGGTTCGTACTTACTAAGAGGCGATTTTCATCTGGATGACTCTGAGAGATGATTATATCTCGAACACCCCATCAAGATCCTCAGATAACAGGAGATGGTATCAAGCTTTTGAGACACGGGACTGTTTCGCCTGCTCTTGCAGTTGAGGGGTGTTTCTGTTGACGTTTCTTGGCTTCGAATCGGACGACGATAGTATATTATACAGAACTTTCTATGGGTGGATACTTCAGCCACCTCTACCTAGACCCTTAAATTATGTCCTCGTGCAGAATTAGCGGGCTTCTGACTTGGTATCGTATATGTTTCGTTGTAGTGAGGTTGTGGCCAGTGCTGGTAGAAGCGACCTGCGGGCCATCGCACGTGGCGATTCAGTGTTGGTATATATGGAGCTAGATCGCAGTGATGGCTCATGTGGCCAACCACAAAGGTCAAAAGGCTCTGGCGTAGATAGCTTGCCTTCTTGGGGGGTAATAGATCCAGTATGGCCCAGAAAAGATGTAGGGGTTAGACGGACATGACCCAAATCGGAATTATGACAGCTGTGACTGTTTGTAAATATTTTATATGTGGAGACAAAGAAGTCTCCAGCACTGGTGGGATGCTGAGGAGGTGCTTTCAGGCCTTTCAAGCCTACCGACGTGCGAAATGTTAAAAAGGTGGGAACCGCACTGGCTTTCGACTTTTCAGCCACTTTCCGAATCTTTAGTACTCCAAAGCGTCTTCTGGCGGCTTTGTGGGAACATTGAGTAGCATTTTAAGCTTCCTCGTGACGCTAAGCAAGGCCAAGGCAAGAAGCTGTCGACATTCTAAGTGCGGAGAAACTGACGTATGGAAAGTGTCAAGTTTGCGTCAAACGGCCAGTTCCGGCAGAATTTGAAGTTTCCGAAGGCGGGTTCCTGTTGTTATCAATAAGCGTAAGAAACATCTGAGGCTTCAAGAGCGGTAGCCGTTTAATCTAATGCATTGGGGCTTACCTTTTAGCTAAATTTCATTGGAGGTAGTCTTACGAATTGCCAGTACTTGAGTAATGTACAGATATACTTCGCGCTTCGTATTCTTGAAATATCAAATCTTGCATACCTGTACTTGTTCAAGCCTACGCCTGAATATTGCATTGAGCGGAGACAACACATATTCATCAAATTCACTGGATTGATCGCGCTGAGGATACACAAATCGAATATTGCAACGGCAAAGTGCAGCATTAGCGATCGCTCGATTAGCTTCATAGGCGAGGGGATGCCCGACCGACTATATGTATAAATCACGGGGTCTAGATTGATACCATGGCTTATATTCGAGCGACTAGGTTCTGGTACCATTACTGATTTCAACGGAGCATTTCAACATATCTAGGTTGTAATTGCACTAATTGGATTTTTCACCCCTTTTTTCAAGTGCTCGAGTTCTTTTACATTTTATTCAGGCAGAATTGGACAAAGGTTTTTTTCTGCATACAGGCGCATGCATGGAAGGAAAAATCACATGTAGACAGTCGACAGAACTTCACGACATAATTTCACTCATCTGAACTTGTATTGTTTTAATCAATGGCAATGCGGACCTATTCATTGGAATGTTCTGTTGAGAATCAAAGCCATGCAAGTAAGTGCATTAGCTAGCTGCAGGCTATCAATATCAATATGCAGACATAATAATATATCCAGACAGGAAGAGTTATTAGCTGCCCCGGAGAAGCTAACCAGAGAACACAAAAAACTTATCGGTACCATCGACCAGTCGATTTCCAAGCGCAAAAAATCCGTACTGGGGAGGGATATCCGAGCTTTTCGCACTAAGAGAGCTTACCACCTGCGATATTACATCACGATGCAGACGACTAGGTTCAGCTTGACCCTAGTAGACTACATTCCAACCAATCCGCCAGAGTCGCCCGTTCAGCTAGAGAAAGGTCAGCCGACCAGGTACCCTCTCAACCCCATTTTGTCAATCCGGTTCAGAAGACCAGAGCCCGATGCCGGCAGCTTGTAGCTTTAGTCCTGATTAAAATGGTAAAGATTTCAAGGTAATGCCTGCTGCCTTATAACAGGTTGGTCTATTTTGTCCTTAGCAAAGATTTGGAAGTAACGTGATGGGAAATAAATTATGAATATCAGTGGAGCCCTTGGCCTCGGCTTGTGAAAAAAATATAGTGCGACTGCGACCCGTGCGATTATTTTGAACTTAAGTTTCAACCTTGCGATTCATGCTTCAGGGAGGGTGTTTTATCGATAGCAAACGTAGCTTACTAAAAAAGCCCAAATGCCAATGAGACCGAATCAGGTGCGACAAAGGGGTGAGCCCTCATCGACGAGGAAAAAAGCGAGGCTGTTCTTTCAATGAATATTTCTATTGGACCTGCCCCAACGCCTTTTTTCTATCTCATAACCTCATGCAATAGGTCATAAGCCAGGTCTTGCATAAATGGGTGCGGTCGGTAGATAATCAGCATACCCGTCGACTAAGCTAGCTCGCCCGGCCCATGCGTCCATGCAAAAGATGGTTCCTTACCCGAGAATTCGCAGGCTTTTCTATGGACTGTCGACCGTGGCCCTTCCCGTACATGGTATCCACTAAGATTTTTCGACTTGGGCTTAGCGAGGTTGACTGGTCCTGTCGACGCTATTGGATCTTGGAGCAGCCTTAGTATTTGATTCGTTTGTCGTTCTGGATAGGCGCCCACTTTCTGACAGGGACAGAGCCTTTTCCTGGCTTCTCATTTGTTGCGCCGTATTTCATTCCTAGCAGCGACCTCCTCCCAGATAGATTGCCTGTGCCGGCCAGCCCCTCATCCTTCTAAGCTTTGAGTCTCAGATCAGCTCAGGAATGATGGGCAGTTCCCGCTGCCGATTGCAGATGACGGTCAGCGACGTCGCATCGGAGAGAAAAAGTCGCAAGTTGCGACAGAGCACGAATATATAGATAAAATATTGAGATGCGAAAATTTGTTGCGACAAAAGGGACTGTGCCTAATCGATAATTATAACATCCTCTTTTATCCGCGAATGCAACGGCTTGAGCTCCTAACGAAAGAGAAGACCAAGCAAGGGCTTCCTTTTTTTTTGGTGTCTAAGACTAGAGGTGCAGAAACTGCGCCTTTTCGCCATTCTAGTATTAGATTGTATGTGCCACGGACGGGATCGCTTAATGTGCGATCGTCTGGTTGCATGTACAGGAAGGAAGAGTACGTACATGTACGTACATTGAATTCGTACATTATGGAGTACATGGCATTAACAGACTTTGGTAACAGATGATATTGCGCGGGAATCGAATTGGGATACCGCGAACTCTAGACCTTGAGAATCTCAGACAGAATCTACCTAGAGTCCCCACTTCTGTCCCGTCTTGAACTTAGGATCGATTGTTTGTAGAGTTCCGTTGCGAACAGGGAGAGCGCTCTTTTTCTTACTTGATCGCATAAACCTACCCCTTGCCAATGGTTCGCGAAAGCTGCCGATATTCTTAGAAATCGCAAGTTTCCTTAAAGGAAACCACGGAGCCCGTTCCGTGCCTCTCATTCAATTCTCCCGAAAACACAGTCATAGCATATTCATATACCGATATTAGACTCTGTCACAAAAATGGGGACGCCGTACCGTCCTAGCTGTGGATGATATAGTGATCCGATACTAAAAGATTGCTCATCCATGCCTACCAGCTTTTTCAAATTGATGGTCACACCCTAGTTACCCCTCCTACCAGAGCATTCGGGGTCCTTTTTTTTCGCAGGTTCCTCTTTCATCGAAGCGGCGCTGCTTCGCCTGCTCACGCCTTTCCTTTGCTTTTCTGTTTATCCGTACACCCCTTCCAAAGTGGTGCTCTCAGCTCCTCCACTCGGTTAGCAGGATCGATACTATCATAATCGATATAATCCCTAGGAAATCAGCGACAACATAACATCAATCTTTCCACGACGTAACCACAGGTACCCCTCCTATGCAGTCCGACATCTGTGAACATGACATGACGAAGGTTCGGATGATAGGGTGTGTGATTGACTGACTGCATATGCATGGTGGGGTCGGACAAAAAAAAAGAATTAATTAAGACCTTGAAAGAAGGAACCAAAAAAGAACCTACCCTCCTTGACAAGGGAAGGGTGGTGGTGTGCGACCTGATTTAGCTCTGGTGCCTCACAAGTACAGGTAACTGACCATAAGGTCTTCCTTTTCTTCTTTCCCACCGGCGCACCTGGTTTTTTTTCTATTGACTCAGTTAGTGGAAAATTAAGAGAGAAACAAAGAGAAAGACAAGAAAAAGAAAAAAGAAGAAAAGAAAGGGAAAAAAGGAAGTGTCCCGTTCCCCGACAGGACAGGACAGGACAGGCTTGGGGAGGGGGAGGAGGAGCAGAGGAAGCAGCATATCACCACCCTCTTAAAGGTCTTGAAGAACTGCTGGGTCGCATGGGAAAACTCGTGAAATCGGTACCTTGCTTTTATTATATATCCAAAGGCCTCGTCGCTTTCGGGCCATTTTTTCCCTTAATTTTTTATTTCGTCTGATCCTCATTATCATTCCTCACATCCATCTGCCTGCCTGCCTTGTTTCGAATTTTTCGCCTGGTTCTCTTTCTTTTATCTCGTCGTCGCACCATTTGTTGGATTCGGACCAGGAACGTTGTTCTATTCGCCTGGGTTAATCGACTGCCTTTTCAGCCATCCTCTTTTCAACAGACCAACCAGCTGCCTTTGCTATAAAGAAACATCGGCATCGTCGTTTCAGTCGAGCATTCCCGAGCTCCGAGCCGCTTTGTGGGACGAAACGTTTCAGGAACGATAAGGCCCGGACGGAGAAGACTCTTTTATAAAGGCCAGACGGGGGGACGGACGCTCGACGCTTTTGCTTTGGTTTTATTTCTCGTCTCGACACTTTGCATATCTCGAAGGCGGGGTCATCATCATCACCTTCATCGTTTGTTCTTTGGGCGCGTGGGAGAGCCATCATCGCATAACCAATAATTTAGCTTTGCATCTGACCTCAACCACAACACATTTCCTCACGCAAGTTAACTGGAACAGGCATCGACCGTCAGAGAATAGCAGAGTTGCTACTACTACCAAACCGAACTGGGGACAGAGCTGCCTTTGGGAAAGACTAGTTGGACATGTTGGAGAGACCGTGGGACGCAAATTACGTTCCAGCGACGGCGTATGGTGCACAAGTGCGACAGAAGGTTCCAAGCACCAGTCATGTACATGCCTATGGGACACAATATCCGTCGCAGGCGCAACCTTCATACAACATCCCGTACACTGTCCCGTACACCAGCTCACACAATAACAGCAACAATAGCAGCTCATACCACCACCACGGTCCGAGCTTGCACCGTTCGAAAAGCCAGGGCAAATCTTCCAGCGGCTCGCAATACGCTCGTCGGCGGACTCGAAAGACCATGAAGTCACTTCCTGATGATGTGCTGGCCAAAATCTTTCGATACGCTGGGCAGGACACGGTGCACTATGATAGGAAAGGTCGAAGTCGAATGCTCTCTGGCAGGAATGCTCTGTTAAGTTCCGCCCTCGTCTGTAAGAGGTTCCACTGGCTTGTGACACCTCTCATATACGAGCGCTTGGAAATCCACCCTCAAAACGAAGCTCTCATCAGAGAAACTTTGATAGAGTAAGTTACTCAAATCCTTCCAAAAAACTCCTTCTTCCCCTTTGTCACACGGAAGGTACACCAACTGACACTATTATTTCAGGGAGCCGACTCTCACAAAGCATATTCACCATCTGCGAGTTCAGATGCCAAAGAGATTTCGCACCTGGGTTATGAAGTACAACTTTTCACCTATCAGCTTTGAACTCGTGTCCGGTTACGGCACAGACCTAGACATTTTGCAGCATTTTAGGATAGATCCTTACAGCTTGAGGCGACTCCACATCGGAGACGCCATGAGCGTCGACTCTCGTATGTGTAAATACATTGCCACCAGCTTTCCTAAGTTGGAAGATCTCACGATCGAAAGCCCCGTTTCATTCCATTCTCAGTGGAACTCGGACGGATTGGTAAGATAATTAGCTTCTTCTGAATTATAATATATTCACCAGAGATCTCAAATTCTAACTAAAATTCTTCATAGGAACGGACCGTTTCATTCTTCTTCCCACTCCGGAGATTAAAACACCTGCGACTCCACGTTAACATGAATCCCAGCCGCACTGCAAACATTCCTCCGGAAAGTACCTGGGCGGATTTGGTCCACTTCCTTCCCAAGGTGCCGGAAAGACTTCAGACGTTAACTTTCGGCTCCCTCGGCAAGAACGAAGAATACCTCTCCGTCTCCGAGTCGCTCGTAAGATGCGTTGCATATTCAGGCAGCCCTCCCTCCAAGCGCAAGGGAGAGAAGAGACTGAATTCAGACGGCGTCTGGAGCGGCCGTGGCACCAAGTGGTGGAAAATCGAAGTTCCATCCTATCTCAAAGATCGAATCGGGGTTCTCGAACGATGGGGCGTCCGACTCAAACTTGACGAACTTTACCTCTACTAAACACTTCTGGATAAACGAATCACCGTACTTATAGCGATCCTGTCATTATCGACATTTGCCAAATTCTTGTCTTTTTGTTCTCCGGTACGGACATAATTATTATGACTAGCAACGGCTTTAATGACCTTTTTCGACGGTTGACTCTACGATATTTTAAGATTTGACTCAAGGCAACTTGAATCTACTTATTCAGCGACCACACAGCATTACCGGCTTTCATTGTTGTCTTTTCTTTGTTTTTGTCGTCTTTTCTTCTTTGTCATCCTTTTTTCCTGCTTGTATCCCGTTTAGCTATCCCTCGGTGTTTTCGTTTTATCATTTCTTTTGTGGTCGGCGTCTGGTCTTATTTCTTCGAAGCGGCGTGCTGTCTGGTTTTCTCAACATCTCCACGGTTTCCTTTTTGCCTGTCATTTTCGCTCTCCAACTAGATGCGCTGGCGTTTTGAAGCGACGTGATCCTTTCATTTGTTTGGTTATTCTTTTTGTATCGACAGTTATCACTTCTATAGTTAGGTTTAGGGGGGCTTTGTTCACTACGAATCATGTACGGCGTTCACGATATATATATATTCCAGGAGTCTATGGGTGTCTACACAAGAAGAACAAGTTTTCATTTGTTAGATCTACGGCTGGCTTATTTTGAATGATGATTTACTTTTCCCTATTTTCCAATTTTTATTTTATTTTGGATATCGTATATATGCACACCCGCGCTACCATTCTTGTATATTCTGTTGAACCAGAACCAGAACCGGAAAGGAAAAAAAAAAAAAAAAACCACCTTAAAATTTTTTTTTGAATGATATCCCCAATCTTGAATTGAATGCCGCGGAATATTTTTTTCTCCGGGAGTTACAACGGCTTACCAGGTTCTTGGAAACCCAGTAGAAAGAAACTCGAGTGAAGTATCTCACACCTTGTACAGCTTGTGATCACGGCCAGGGGTGGCGAGCACGAGAGGCCCTTGAAAGACGCACGTTAAAGTTGAGCTCCCGTCCCCTCCTACAACGCCCGAAAACCCACCCTGTGATTGTACCATATGCTTACTACAGAAGCAAAAAGTCCGCTGGTGACATATGTCCATGATGACACCATAATCTGATAAATACTACCTACCATAAACACCCATTAAATTTTTCGATCCCAAAGAAAAGAGGTATAGATCTGCCCAGAAAGAAGGGGTAAAAAAAGCAGCATAACTCTGGCTATCTGGACGCTTGTTCAAAGAAGTCTAGCAGTCGGATATCGCGCGACCACAATTAGCGTATGGTACCGATAGATAACTTATCTCCAAGATTTTTTGGTGAACCCTTTTCCTTTTCCCTCCCCCCCGCATCTTTTTTATTCCCAGAAGTTTTTAATTCTCTCGTTTTTTCCATGCGACCGATGCCAGATGACCATTGACAGAAGAGATGGGGTCCATGCGACGTGCAGAATATGGTCTTAGCGTATTTATCAAGGTGGACCTTTCGCTGCATTTCTGCAGTGTTGCAAGCGAGTGTTGAGAAGACAAAAAATCACCAAAGAGAAAAGTAACATATTTGATGTCGATGGAAAGTTCTCCTCGAATTCACCAAGGTTGACTCATAATTGTAAAAGAATCCATCGATACATGCGCTAGCTACCTAAAAGTACCCTGCGTACTATTTTCTCTTTGCATAACATCCTTGTTCTGCTTCCTTCGACATTGAAAAAGAAGTTCTTGTTCTCTTTGAGATTCGGGTCAGATGATCATATGACCAGGTTCGTATTCGAGCGAAAGCATGCCGCATCGACATGGAGGATTTGATTGGTTCTCTGAGGGTTTCCGACAGATAGTACTTGCGAACTTCAGGATGTAGAGTACAACTTTACTTGTTTGATGCGCTTGTGAAAGTGACTTTGACCCGGAAGCGGCTTTCTGGGGGCTACCGGGCTGGTAGAGAGATTATTTTTCGTATTCATGAGCATTATTTTCTCTTGAATATATTTATACCACAATTATACTGCTAGTTTTTCTACTAGTATTTATCTAATTATATCACTAGTTTTCTTCTAATTATGTTAAATTCCATGCTCAATGCTCGATTAATGATTACATGCGAGTTGAGAGCCTTTAGAGATAAAAATAAAGACACCATATTGTGCTTTATGTCCTCCAAAACTTTTGAAAAAGATTTAGTTACCATGTCGGAGAAGATACACAACGGAGCAATAACCAAAGTTGGTCTTTCTCCGCTTGAAATTAGGAAGGCTGGGTATAAGACCAGTTCTTCCTCTCTTATTCCTCCCCCAATTTAGCACGAATTTTCACTTCAAGTTAGCCATGTTGGCTAAACGGAGCCGCATTGGCTAACCGCTTCTCTATATTCAACCATCCGGGACTTTGAGCTTTTCGTTCAAACGTTCCAAGTCGCTCCAAACACTGGGAATCACCGCCTTTGGTTTATCAACTGTTTAATGAGTTAGTATTCAAATATTCTCAACTTTACGTCTCTTAGATTCTTGGGTACCTTCAGTGGCAGTGGATTGGATATAATCTAGCAGGTCAAAGTCGCTGGCCGCATTCGAGCGCGGCTTCCACGTGATTACTGGTATGGGAACCAGTTTGGATGACCATTGGCCATGCCTCGCTGGGTCGTGGCTCTGAGAGGTGGTTGGCCTGGTTGAGGCCTTTCCTCCGGATCCCTTTGGATCCCAAGGAGATCTAGAGGTTCCCCCCAAAAAAGACGAAGCTCTATCATCATCATACAAAAGATTTAAGCTTTGGAAGGCCTCGGAATTTCGAAAAGTATCGTACCCAGAGGTAGTAGTTTGTTGTAACTTGCTGGTCCCATAAATAGACCTCGCGGGTAACGAGATTGGTGATTTGTCACCCGAGGTTTTAAAGGCAGTTTCAACTTCTCCATGCGGCTCAGAGTTGATTCTGGTTTGCCCCTCAGATTGGTGCGAGCCATTTGTTTCCTGGCTTTGGGTGTAAACAATCGATTTCGATACCGACTCTATGATAAAGTTTCCGGTTAGCGTTTCAGTCGCATGTATATGTATCGTAAGATTGTGAGTATCCGGATACCTTTGAGAGGCCTCAACGCTTCAGAGCCCAACTTGACTGCATTAAATGCGTCCTCGGTGCCGTTAGTCTGCGCATTACGAACGGCGCGGACAGAGTCGACCTCTTGGGAGTTCTCAGGGCCTTTTATTGCTTGGACTAAGGGATTATTGGTCGTGGCCACTGTGCGAACCTTTTGATCACTAGAGTTCCTCGGTTTCGGATTGGCGCCCTTGCTTAGAGTACTATCGATAGTTTTGATTTCAATTGACCTGTTGCCGGGGTTTACCTCGTGGGGTTGATGCGCCAGTGAAAAGCCCCCAGTGTGGACCAGTGTTTTTTTTGATGTGGTTCCCTTAACAGGGTGTCCCTCCATCTCTCTCTCAGCGTCCCCTCTTCCCTTATAACTAGGTTGTTCGTTCTGTATGTCATTGGTACCAGCCGCTTGTCGGTTTAGTAGCTGTGGAATTACCGTACCAAGCTTCTTGTTCATGGTACCCTCTACTATTGCCCACGTCTCCTGCGTCCCCATTTCGGCTTCAGTGTCTTCGATAGGATGGCTACTTCCCATAAGTTGCGGAGAGCCAGCTAGCTCGTTATTTGGGTGGCTTCTGTAATGGCCTTCAATCTTATCAGGAGCGGGATGAGGAATCTGTCTGGGAGGTCTCTCTCTATTATATACGGGCTCGATAGCCCTCTCAACTTTCCTGTGGTCTCTCGAGGCAGTCTTCCCTGAAGCACCGGAGTTTTATCAGTTAGCTCTATTTGTATATTCTTATTCAAACTAATCAGCCAGCCTTCGAGTGTACCTAAATAGAGGTTCTGACGCTTCCCGCGATCTTTGAATTGGTGGCCAAGCCCTTCTTTGGGAGCTATTTGAGTTTTCTGGGGACTCTCTGGCTCTCGGTTGCACCTTGAGCTATCGAAACTTCCCATAGACCGGTTCGAGTTACCATCGTCGGAGTTTGTCAATTGTTTATTGGGCCCCGCCATCTGCTGGGCGATTGGCCAGGGCTCTCTGAATAGAAGCGGCACGGCATCCAACTTGACCAAATGGCCTAACCGGAGTGGCATGTAAACAATTAACTTCTTTGGTTTGGGAAGGTTGGATGGAGGCGGCGGCGACGTCAAGGATAGCTGTGGTTCCCGCTTCAGCTTTGGGAAGAACTGTTCGGGAAGAGAGCAGCCCATATATATCAGTAAATAGAGATAAGATGATATAGGAAGAAACAAGATTGTGTAGGTAAAAAAAGGGGAGCGGATGATTGGTTTAAATAGGTATAATAACATAGTGCAGGTATATATTATGTGTTAGATTGATGAAGGCGAAAAGGAGAAAGGAGAGAGGAAGAGGGAAGAGGAAAAATGTATTTATATCATCCCAGTACGTAATCCAAACCCTCCTAAGAGCTCTAGTACGGCTCGGCACTAGAGTTTAAATATTCCTACTGGTAACGCCGAACTGCAGAGAGGAGATTGATGACGAAATTCGGGAGAATAGAAAGCGCACATACATATTCGAAATCCATCCCTGATGCTTTTAGGAGGCCTCTGCACTTCTTCTCTATTGGCTCCAACGCGATATTCTGCCACTTAGTATGCGAAATCCACCTCCGGAGCTCCTTGGTGTTTGGGGGTCTTGCAAGATGGTGAGCTTTGAGCGCCAGCACCGGCTTATTCCTAAACTTTGTGGTCCCGAATAAATTCTGTATTTCACAGTGGGAGTTAGATCCACTGGAGACAATATCCCAGTCAAAGTGATTTTCGTTGCGGGAAAAGACCTGTGGTTGCGATGAATCAGCACATCTATCAATTCTGGAGGAGCGCGGGAGGATTGAGAAGGGATAAAAGAAGGACCACCTGCGGATACTGAAACTGCCTGCGCCTGTCAACGACCTCCAAGACCATGGACTCAGTGTCTTCGGACCAATATATGGCGATACTCTTAGAGCTCGTCCATATTCGAACAGCTTTGCCGTTTATTGCCGAAGGGAATTCGAGGTCGAGTAGGCCTCCTTGCTTCACTTTCAATATAATTCGCTGATTATTTGTGCTAAAGATATGCTTATCTCCTTCAAATGTGATAGACTGAAACGATTTTATAAGCGAAGTTGGATTGTTAGCCATTGATTTGGTGTAGGAAATCGATGGAATTGTGGGGAGAGGTGGAAGAATCAAGCAATGAATGGAAGGAACTATGGCTGTGGTATTTGAGGGTATAGTGATAAGATGATCGTTTGAAGAAGTGAAGAAGTTTAAGGGGAGAGGGAGAGGGAGAGGGAGAGGGAGAGGGAGAGGGAAAGCAGTGGATGCTTTATGTATCAAAGTCGCGACTCTGTGCTTACAACCACAACTAGAGCGATTCGTGTGTTGCATTTTATGCGTTGCGTCCTTAAATGGAATCTCGCCAGATGCGGTTAACTGAAGGCCAGCCACAGCCACTCGCCACGATGATGGAAGTTTCGATCGGCAGCGAAAATGCACATGGGACCTGCATTCTGAAGATCGAACTCCGAAACGTGGGTAGTTGACGGACTCAACTTTAACAGGGTATCCGAGTCGCAAAAAAGCAAAAGTCTTCGCGTCATGTATTCTTCAAATGGAGAATTTTATATGCATTATAAATCTCGCAATATATAATTCGGCGCAATAACGTGGTATCAAACGGCTGTGGATGTCCACTCCGGAGCAATTGAAACCCGCGCAGACGGTAGTTATTCTGGGCTACGAGACTTGGAAGGCTTATACTTGTAAACTAGTACATGATGTAAACGATTCCCTTGCTACGCATGTATATCTCTACGAAGGCGAGTTTTATCGTTTTGAGAGGAGGAGTGGTACCTTGGTCGTTGATATATTACAGCCCTGTCCGCAGAAGGGTGTGAGCCAACAGTACCTGAAAAACAAAGGCACTGATTACTTAAATTTTTTTCAAGTCTCCAGGTATTACATTTTATCTCCAGCGGGTTTTATCAATTCTTTATTATTTTGATTACTTGAATATACATTATGCTAATCGAGATGACGGTCATACTTAGGCTTATATCTACCGCGTATACTGCAACGCAGATATATCTTCATATTTAACCATCCTTGTAGCCAAGTCTGCTGTCAGCGATTCCGTATTCGTTCGACCCGAGATTATATAATCGCCAGGCGCGAATATTTCGGCGTTCAGTCTTATATAATGGCAGGATTGGACTACGCTCTCGTGTTAGTAACCCTTGGGATCCAAGAGGCCTCGCAAAGCTATAAATTGGGGAGACATTGAAGACGTCGGACGGACAGACTCATGATGGATTTTTGTAACGATTTTAGACATGCCAAGTTCACAATACCACTGGCCGTTTTATTAACCGTCCTCCTTTATCCTTTCAAAACCGGGGTAGACAACTACAAGATAACATACCTCCTAATTGTAAGCTAAAAGCTACCAACACTTGCGGATCAAGGTACTCTCGCTGACCGAATTGTCGCAAAATTTATAGATAGCAGTGGTTGCGACCATACCCTGGGATTCGCACCTTCTCAAAAATGAGGTTTGGTCATATCCCGAACATGCGGTAATCGGACCTACGTATTGGAGAATCCCAATAGAAGAGCTCTTTTTCTTCGTAGTCCAAACTTATATAACATCGCTTCTTTGCGTCCTAATCGGAAAATCGATCGTCCCATCGGCGTATCTCCCAACCTTACCGATCACCCCTCCGTCGCCGTCAATAGAGGAAGCAAAACCGAAAAAAACAAAACATTTTATTCAAAACGACTATAAACAATTAAGAAGAATCGGTTTATTCGGCGCGATATCGATCGCTTCTTTAGTCGTTATTGGAGCCCGGCTTGTTCAGAAGGGCGGCAATGGTACCTATATGGGCTTGATATTAGTATGGGCGGGTCCAATAATCCTATTTCTTTGGTGCCTATCGTACCAGTATATATTATCGATACCACGCAAGAACGTGCTAGTTCCTATTTTGCTACCCACGTTTTATCTCTGGTTCGTTGATACTTTGGCGCTAAAGAACGGGACTTGGGTAATTAACCCTGAGAAGAGCTTCAAAATTAAATTATGGAGACATCTAGATATCGAGTACGATTTCCGATTTCTCCCGTAAAATATAGTCTTGTAGCTAACTGAAGCAACAGGGAGGCTACCTTTTTCCTCATTACTAACACTCTTATTACATTCGGACAATTAGCTTTTGATCATGCTTTAGCTGTTGTAAATGGTTTCCCTGAGGTATTCAACCACGCAATTTCTTCCTGGCCATCCGCACTCTTGATGGTGAAAGGATTGAGTATTCCAGTTAAAGATTATCCTTCCAGGAGAATCCTTGACCTCAGAGATGCAATCGTGAAGCTTCAAGGAAAAAGCAGAAGCTTCTCCCTTGCTAGTAGCGTTTTTGAGGGCAGGCTACGGATTGATTTGGTGCTACTGTAAGTTTGCTAATATGATAAGAAGTCATACCCCAGGACTGTACAAAATTAGATGGATTTGCTAAGTTAGTCTAGTTACTCGTTCTGTCGAAATGCCGATGACCTTATCGACGAGGCAGAAACCCCTGGAGAAGCGCGCAAAGCACTATCCAAGCTTTCTCAGGCCGTCTCGAATACGTTCGAGAAGCACCAATCTTCTGAGAAGCTTCAAAAGATGTGTAATGATCTTCAACCGCCGATATCAATGCTATATGACCTTCCGGAAGAAATGGCAGCCTCTTTGGAGACACTGCCAGTCGAAAACCTCCCTCTCCACCCAGTTCAAGGACTTCTTGAAGGTTTCGAGATGGATCTACGATTCCCTGCAGTTGAAAAACCTAGATCAAATACGCTGAGAAATGATTTATCTGATGAGAAATTCCCTATCAAAACGGAGAAAGATCTCGAAAGATACGGATACTGTGTTGCGGGTACAGTCGCAGAACTGCTCCTCACCCTCGTATTCCATCATGCATCAGCGGTAAATACCACCAAGAGAGAACGTGAAGAGATTGTCCAAGCGGGTGTGAATATGGGAATAGCACTCCAGTACATAAACATCTCACGAGACATAGCGAAGGATGCATTGATAGGGCGATGCTATATCCCGAGCGACTGGCTATCTGAGTATAATCTCACCCCTTCAATGATTGTTGGGAAACCAGATAGACCCGAGATTAGAGTGCTACAAGAGAGGTTACTAAACAAAGCAATGGCAATCTACTATGAAAACAAGGGAGCCATTGAAAAGTTGCCAAATCATTGCGGTGCCAGAAAGGGTGTCAGGGGTGCTGTTGAGAACTATGTGGAGATCGGGAGGGTTCTGCTAGAGCAAGCTGAGGGAGACGGGATGGCGATCAACGAGCATGCTACTGTCAGCAAAGCAAGACGGCTAAGAGTTTTTGTTCAAGCGCTTTGTCTATAATTCCTCTTTATTACATATTTTCTCGTTTCCATTTTTATATTTTCTCATCTTTCTCTTTGTATACCATTTTTGTGTGAGGAATTGTAAATACGATGTGCACTTTAAAATTCTCAGCTCAATTACTTGGCTTCATAGCAAATTCGAAAGTAAATGCAGTGCTTATTGCAAGGTGCTCTATGATGACATAAGACAGATTAGTCGTTTCTAGGTATGTTACCGCTCGGTACATTCACAACCCATGAGTCAGTCGATGGTTGCCAATTTTGCATTGCAGATTATTAATAAAGATAATTGCGCAAGGGAGAAGATCTAAGGAACTTCCAGAAATTTTACTTGTGGAAGCAGTTACAAAGAACGGGGACCTGCGTGCGTGTTTGAAGTCAATGATATCACCACTTCACATTTTCAGGTCCCCAACAAGAGCACCAGCCACAATTGCCAGCATGTGGAGACCAAAAAATACCCACAACTATCCGCAGACAAAGAGAATCTACAAGGGATAGATTGTACCTCATAGATCACAGCAGACTTGGTGATCGACGATTCGTACGCTTCCAAAAGCTCCACTGAATCTCTCCGTAGGTTCCCTCCGTGTGCTAGGCTGTGGAGTTGTACGATTCCCTGTGATTGGCCAAGGAAGCTGATGGGCCAATTGGTTTAACGTGTTGACGTCGTTGAGTCTGTGGAACCGTTTTAGACCCGTCGCTCGCGTCTGGATTAGACTCGATCCCGAGCTAAATTGTAATGCATTCGTTTTTTTTTATGGGGATGCGAGATACCAAGGTCTGATGCATAGCCGTATTTTCGTTTATTAATCGAAGACTCAGCTCAAAACTAGGCTAAAATTACGCTGGAAATCAACCGGACCTGGCAGATATCAGATATAATCATATCCTTTCGTCCCCTGCGATGCTCATGTCGCCAAGATCATGCCCGGTTTAATCTGATGCCCATCTGGCTTCACACCAGCTTCCTGAGCCCGACTTTTTTTTCTTAAGCACGATTATATCCACCTTTTTAATTAGCAAACTCGCTATACCGTAGGTTTCTTCGTAGATATTCTGAATCGTCCTCGAATAAATATATTATTTCTACATTAGTAACATTACTAGAAGTCAATAGAGACATAATGGAAACTGAAGGGTTACTGGCGCAAGAGGGGAAGTCGGTCATCATTGTCGGTAAGCACAGAGGAGCCTCGCCAATGCGATGTTCCAACCCCAACGCGGCTTGGAAGACTGGGACTGAACATACAATTCAACAACAGGTGCTGGCGTAGGAGGGTGTGCTTCCGCCGCACGTCTCGCAAAGGCCGGATTCAAAGTCACCGTGGTTGAAAAGAACGGTTTCACTGGCGGGAGGTATAATATTCAACAAATTAGATTAAGAACATCAACAACAGCATGAGCCAGCTAACATCTGAGTAGATGCTCGTTGATTTATGATGGAGAGCATGTAAGCTAAAGCTCGTTTCTAAATCTCAAAATCCCAGTAACTTGAACACACGATATCTAATATCAATTAATCCGTCCAGCGATTCGATCAAGGGCCCTCTCTTCTCCTCCTTCCCGACCTCTTCCACGAGACGTTCGCCGATCTCGATACCACCATGCCCGCCGAAGGCATCCACTTACTCAGATGTGACCCGAACTACCAAATATTCTTCCACGACAACGAGAAGATTGTGCTCTCGAGCGACCTTGCCCATATGAAAACGGAGATCGAAAAGTGGGAAGGTAAAGATGGCTTCGAGCGATACCTTGGGTTCCTAGCTGAAGGGCACAGACACTATGAATTCAGTATGCGGAGGGTTTTGAGGCGTAATTTTTCCTCGATATTCAGTATGATGCGACCAGAGCTGTTAAAAGATACTTTGCGCGTAGCGATACTTAGCTCTCTGGTAAGTTTTATTTGGACCTTGTTCTTCTTTATTCCATCCATATCGATATTTGCGAGTTGCAATCTCGTATAATTGCGGCCTGACGAGGTGTAAATGCAGTATACCCGAGCTTCTGCATATTTTTGGACCGATAGGCTCAGAAGATGCTTTACGTTCGCATCGATGTACATGGGAATGAGCCCATACGCTTCTCCTGGAATTTACTCACTCCTCCAATACACCGAGCTCGTGGAAGGCATCTGGTACCCCCGTGGCGGATTCCACAAGGTCATTGAAGCGATAGTCAATATTGGACAAAAGCTTGGAGTGGAATACCAGCTTAATTCGCCAGTTTCGTCGATATTACTATCGGAAGACGAAAAGCGAGCTGTCGGCGTGGTCTTGCAGTCAGGTAGACACATGCGAGCTGACATCGTTATCGTCAACGCGGATCTGGTGTATACCTACAACCACCTCCTACCGGAAACCAGCTACTCGAAAAAGCTGGCGAAGCGTCCGGCGTCCTGCTCTAGTATATCTTTCTACTGGTCCATGAACCGAAAAATCAGCGAGTTGAGCGCGCACAATATCTTCCTGGCGGAAGATTACGAAGGGAGTTTCGATGAAATATTTCGCAAGTTGAAAATGCCGGATCAGCCGAGCTTTTATGTGAACGTGCCATCGAGGATCGATCCTACTGCGGCACCTGAGGGGAAAGACACGATCATTGTGCTGTTGCCTATCGGTCATCTAGATGAGGAAGGAAACGGGAACGGGCTTAAGTGCTCTGAGGACTGGAGTAGGCTCGTGGACAGAGCTCGGGATATCGTTATCAGCACCATAGAGAAGAGGACTGGCGCTCTAAATCTTCGAGAAGCCATTGCTGCGGAACAGATTAATACTCCGATAACTTGTGAGCTCTTTTTTCTTCTTTTTTCTTCTTTTTTCTTTCTTCCTTATTTACCTAAGATCTTAGCAACAGGTGACAGCTAACCGGATGAAAGGGCAAGAACGGTTTAATCTCTATAAAGGTGGGATTTTAGGGTTATCAATCGACTTTTGGTATGGCATCATGGCTTAGCTAGAAGGATGCAAATTTTGGGGCTCGTGCTAATATAACATGACAGGAATGCGCTTGCCTTCCGTCCTAAGACAAAGCATAGTACGATCTCAGATCTATATTTCGTCGGAGCGAGCACCCATCCCGGAACGGGAGTACCAGTGTGCCTCGCGGGTGCGAAGATTACAACGGAGCAGATATTGGATGACCTCAACATGAAAAAACCCTGGTCGAAAGTCGACCCGCCGAATTTGCGAGCGAAGCAGATGGGATCTTCGCTTGATATCGAACGAATCGATAGCATTTCCGGGATGGAGAGATGGCAGAGGATAGTAGCGGCTACCGTTTTGGCAGGTATAATAATACTTGCGATTCAAACCATTTTCGGTTCTTAAACATACCAGAGAGAGAGAGGGAGAGAGAATGTTCATGTCCTCGAGACCAAATCTCCGAACGAGTTAGTGTCGGCTAAGCTGGTACTCATTTGACCGCCGAAAGTGTAAAACAGGATATGAGCTGTTGTTCATGCAACGCACGTGTATAGTATGCAAGCAGGCTATTGTTAGCAAAAGGTTTTGTTAGTTAGTCACGTCCACGCAAGGCACTTTGTATATATTTACATAGTATGTGGTAGTAGTAGTAAGGATATTCTTGGATTGAAGCTGAAATACTTGAATATTTCGTTATAATGTTAGCAGTCACTTCTCCACAACCTTGCCCTTGATAACACTCGTAACCCTCATAGTAGCCTTTAGAGTAGCTTACGTAGTGTTATCACAGCACCAGGATCAGACAAGCAGTATAATTAGTGCTCGTTTGCCTACTCGAGAGAAAAGTTTGTGTGTGAGATGAACGAAGTACTTACACTGCTGATCCATGCAGACTGCATGCATACATGCGAGATACAAATGTATTTATCGGCAACGCAAATGCGACTGCAAGCCCGTTGTGCAACTTGGCTTCCGTTCGTTTGTCTGCTGAGCGCCCCCATTCTATTCCTGCGACCATGTCAGTTGACAAATCTCGAGATCACTTTCCACGAGGTCGTAAGCTTCACAACAAGAGTCTCGGAAAGGGGAATTTAAGTTACTGCCGAATGACGTTGTTCCCGACAAATCGACAACAACATGATCAAACCGGTGGTCACTGCCGGTGCCGCGAGGCTATCCTAAGGTTTGAAACGGTTGGTGTATCTGCAGCTCCAAGGGCCAATCCTTGCGGGCTGGCAAGGACTGTCAACCTGTTTGATGGCACTTAACGGTAATGGCCAGGGCCCTGGTGGGGCTCGAGCCGCTCCCTCTTAACCTCTAAGCTAGAAACAGGTCACTCGCAGCGAATGACCACACAATCCGAGATCGAAATCTGCAAGATCTCAATCTAATAATCTCTGGAGGGGTGCCACCCGTTCCCGTAATCTTCCCTATAAGAATGGAAACCCCTCCTGCTAGGAAGATGAGATGATCTAAGGACGATAAACAGTTCGATCGATAAACGGTCCGTCTGATATACAAAGTGTATACAAAGTGTATACACATATATACCTCGGCTCAACAGGCACGACTGCTAGCTGGACACCATGGACATACGGGATGAGTTCACACCATTGCTCCAGCAGCAGCAGACGACCAACCCTGCCAATATCCCCATCAGCACCGACAGGGACACTATTGTCGACTCTGAAGCCGGTTTCCCACGCATTTCCCGCACCCGCCGCGCATTATCAATACTGGTCCTGTTTGGTATCATAGTTTTTGTTTTCGACTGCTCCGACACGTTCATGACATCGCCTCTAGTCAGGATATATGAGGATATTATTTGCAGGCAATACTACGGCGGCCATCAACCTCAATCGTACCCTGGAGACCAGATTCCCGAAGCAAAATGCAAAATTGCGCCGGTGCAGAAAGAATTGGCAATCGTTCGAGGATTGGAGCCAGTATTCGATGCAATTCCCAGTATGTTGAAGTTTTTCAATTTTATGCTTACATCCCCGGGACCCGCATATATTTCTATAATATGATTCGAAACCAGTCGATTTAGAATCAAATAAAAGCTAACAGAAGATGAAAATCTATTGTAGGTCTCATCGTTGCCATTCCGCTAGGAATGCTCGCAGATAACCCCAAGATTGGCAGAAAACCTATAATTACCGCTGCACTTTTCGGATCTCTCCTCCAATCCATCTGGGTAGTCATCGTGACCCGATCCCCAGATATTATACCTCTCCGGTTTGTATGGCTAGGATCGATATTCCAGCTCACAGGCGGATCAAACGGTATGAATACCATGTTATTTACAATGATTATCGACTTGACAGCACCGGCCGATAGGTGCGTTATATATCCATACCCGTCTACAAAAAAAGGTGTGATACACTCGAACTAATACTTTCTCATAGGGCTTCAACTTTTTTTACCATGCAGCTAGCAGGATCGTGGTTACCGGTACTCATCGGACCACCCATCGTGTCGCACTTAATGGAGAATGTGGGAAATTGGATGCCTGTCTTCATTGGTCTCATCCTAGCCACACTCGGTTGCTTCCTCTTACTCTCCCTCCCGGAGACCATAAACTTTCTCGAGAACGAGACCACTCTCGCTCAGAATACCGAAAATTCCTCTTTAATCAGAGATATAGATTGCAGCAGTAGCACATCCGCCGAATCCACGGATACTCTCACCGCCCGCGAAAAATTCTGGTCCCAGTGTCACACCCAATTCAAAGACTTCACCGAATCTTCCAGCTTCGTCTTCCAGAACCCGCATCTCATCACCCTAATCTGCTCGCTCATGTTACACATGCTCTGCCTAACCCGCTGCAAGGAGATGATACTGTGGTACGCATCCGCACGGTACTCCATCAGCATCGCAAAAGCAACTTTACTGGACTCGATCAACGCTGCGGTATCCATAGGAATCCTCTTCCTCCTACCGTTTATATCAAAGTACCTGACGAGCAAACTCGGCATCTCCTCGCAACGGAAGGATCTATTGATCGCACAGGTGTCCGTCGTCTTGTTCGCGGTAGGGTGGTATATTATAGGATTGGCCCCCACATTGCCATTGGCAATCGTCGGATTGGTGGTATACGTGTTAGGTTCGGGGTTCAGCGGTAGTGTGAGAAGTCTGGCGTCGAGCTACGTGGAACCGCATCACCAGGCCAGACTTAGTTCGTTCATCGCCATCATGATGACTGTGGGGAGTTTTGTGGGATCTCCTTTGCTCGCTTGGTTGTACAGTCTCGGTGTATCTTCTGGAAACCCGTTTTGGTTCGGCTTGCCGTTCGTGGCATTGGCCGTGGTGTTTACGATGATCGGGTTTGCATTGTGGTTCACGATGGAGTTACCAGAAGAAGGAGCGCCGGTTATTGTCGACGAGGGTGAGTGTGAGCAGGTGAGGTGATAATTCAGGAGGCAGGTAAGTGCATGGAGTATATTCATCGAATTTTTTTAATTTTTTTTTCAATATCATTTTAGCGACTTGAAGCGGTAACTATCCCAACCCAGACGCTTGATGCGAAGGGTACGTGTATACCTTTTACAATTGCAATTTTAGAAGCATTCCTTTAGCGCTTTGAGGGGGGTTTTAGACTTAGAACTGTATATATTTATTCGCCATTTACAAGGTCTTTTTTTCTTTCCTTTTCAAAGTTTATTTGTATTAAAATAAAACTATTCGATCAGGATGATCAAATAATACAGGTATCATTCCAAAACAAGTACATTTGCTCGTTCAAAAAAATGGGTGTGTGTACCAGGCTCCCGAAAACATTAGCATCCCCGTTCTATCCCAAAACCCCTCCGTAATCGGATCTTTATATTACAAAATCTTTTTCAAGTTTATCATCCAATCTCCTGTCCCGTGAGTGTATGTACAAAAAAGCACGCTAAAAAATGTAAGAATAAGATATCATAGAAATCTGACAAAAACCCGAGAAACCCAATATTATATGTAAAAATAAAGATAAAATAAAAAAAGACGACTTTTTTGACGAAAATAATAAGGAAAATGTCAACCCGGCCGTAAGACGGCCAAAGTGAAATGATACTTTAGAAACTTCTCGAAGTAATTTTGTTTCAATTTACTTTTTCGATGAGGTTGCAAATAGAAGTATATGCAGAGCAACATTCCAGGATGTTGATGGAGTGTATACACCAGGGACATCGGAAGGAAGTGTTTCCCTGTGCCATCTTTCTGTATATTTCGCTAGGTGGATCGTGTAGTCTATTGCAGTTGCAGCACACGACTAAAATGCGAGTAAGGGTTTTTGTCACATCGAGTGACATGAGCGAGCTGTTCGAGGTTCTGAAGTTCAGTCCAATGGGTTCCTTTTGGCGTGATGAGGACGCCATCGATGGGGAAGACTCCACGGCAACAGGCAGACGTCCTGGTACAGGCTTATTAACGACCAATGGGGCCGGCGCCATAGTTGACATCGACGGACTTTCGGGAGCCGGTGGCGGTGTAATCTGTGCTTGAGGCAAGTTGAAGTTCGAAAAGCTTGATTGGGAATCACGGATGATTTCCCAATCTTCTCTCTCATGCGGGGGCGTCATTTCACCGAGTTGTTGGCGGACCTCAGCAGACGAAGGCCTACGTTTGCGAATCTGAAACTTTTTCTCGTCTGAGGATGTACTGGGGCTTCCCGGGACATCGTCAGTTTTACCTAGAAGTAAACTGCCGCCTACTATAGCGTCTAACCTATCTACTGAACAGGTCGATGCACTTCTGAGACTTGAAGCATCCGCGCCGGGAACCCTGAGGTCAGGGGAGGCGGTCACGGATACGGTGGGGCGAGGGAACCTAGGTGAAGATCGAGGCGTCAAAGTTAGGTCACTCGAGCTCTCCGCCTCCAATAACTTCCTTTCAACTTCGAGTCGTTGTCTCTCAGCGCGTTCGTGAACCTTCTGTCCTTCGGCTGCCATATCAAACTGTCTAGAAGACCGTTTTGAATCTTTCGGACTCTTGGCGCGTTTACCCAGCGGAGGGGATCCACTGATTGGTGTCGAAATAACGCTCGTGGGCCGAGACTTTGGCTTCTCTGGCTTTTTCGCACGGAAGAGTTGGGATAGCCAGTCCGCAGTGTCAGTCGGCTCGGGTGAGGTAGGTTCTCCCGCGTCAGATTTATACAAATCTTTTAGAATTTCCGACATTGAAGGAGCTCGAGGCCGAGCAGGTGCGCTCTCGATCGTTGTGACGTTAGAGCTCAACTTTGATTTCTCTGGTTTCTTAGGTCCCGAAGAGGTAGATGGCCTTTCCATCGATTCCTCGTCTGACGATTCTATCGCATTATCAGACCGTATTGGGGGCGGTGTTGATAGGCCACGCACTTGTTGCATCGATTCGGGCAGAGGTGGGACTGGTGGGATATGTGCCATCGAGCCAGAAGATTCTGGAGCAGGGTTTGGAGAATTTTCCGCCGAAAAAGCTTTATAGCTTACTGGAGGGTATGATCTCAGCTGCTTCCCTTGCTGCGAGGATTTTGAAGACTTGTCTTGTGTATACTTGGAGATATCAAAATTCTTGGCGGAAGTTGTTTCAATGTCTATGGATTTCCGGGCTGATACAGAACTTCTTCGTGATAGATCATGATCCGATTGCTCTTCTCCACGTTTGAACATCGACCTTCCACGCTCTGTTTGAGCTTCTGGTTCTGGTGAAGCATTGGCAGGGCTAACTGGTTCGCTTCTCGTAGGGGTTGATGCGGGTCTAAACAGATCCGGTACTGGTGGTTTTGCAGCCGGTTGAGCGGGCTGTGGTGCAGTCGGCCGCCTAGGAGGCTCTTCTCTACTTTTTGGAATTTCCTCTATTGGTAATTCCACCGGTTTACGAAGTATAGACTTGGGCGGGATGTTCATTTTCCCTAGCTGCGAATCCGGCGTGGATGTGTTTCTCACTTCAAAGCTTAACCTGGACGGCGTTGGTTGCGGTCGAGCATTCACTTTGGCCGGTGCGGATGCTTCAGATGGTGACTGAGTCCTACCATAGTAGGCTTCTCTCGTAGCCTGAGCGATAGCATTGTATTCTTTTGCCTCTTGCGTTGTGAGACGGGTGTCTGATGTGCTCTTGCGATTTTCTAGAGACGGACGGGCGAATGGCTTTGGGGGAGGTGCAAAATCCAGATGAACAAATGGTACGGGTCCGCCAGGCTGTTCTTGTTTGATCGATTGGGCTAAAGGCACAGTGCTTGTTACGTGTGACTTGGCTGCGTATTTCGGTTGATAAGGTTGAAAGCCAGATTTTTCTGGTTGGCTTTCAGAAGGTTTTTGGCTGCTGGACGAATTGAGAGATGTGGTACTGGAATTCCCTCGCGAAACGGGGAGAGGCACCACAAGTGGTGATTGCTTAGGCAGTGGCTTTGCTGGCACCGGTGGGGGATTTGTTGTTGTTGCTGCTGTTGTCACTGGCGTTGTAACTGGTGCTGCTACAGGTGCTGCTACAGTCGGTGCTGGTGGGTTAACAACCTGTGGAGTGAGCAATGGAGAGGGTGCCACTGAGGTTATTGGAGAATCGGGCTGGCTCGTATACCGAGGTCGATGAAATCCTACAGGAGAAGCAGTTGGGCTCGATATATGTGGGTGTAAGGCGACTATGGGCGAGGATGGTGCTGTTGAAAACGCTTGTCCTGGAGAATTTCCACCATAGAATCCTACCAGATCTCCTAGAGATGATGAAGGAAAAGTAGAGCTGGTCGCACTGTTCAAAGTTCCCAAACTAGAGTTTGATCTTGCAGAATGAGCAAAAGGTGGATTCGGATGCATCAATTCCCGCGTTGGGGTCATCATCGGAGACGGTGTTGCGCATGGACTCCCCATTGGCGATGGTGGATAATTTTGTATCCTGGAGAACGAGTAGTGATATTGCTGCTGTTGCTGTTGCGGTTGCGGTTGCGGTTGCGGTTGCTGCTGCTGTGGCTGTGGCGGCGGCGGCGGCGGACTTGGCTGATATTCAATCGATGCATATTTTGTATCGAGACTTTTTCTTTGGTCCGGATCTTTGCTCTTGTTTCGTTTCTTGAGTTTCCCTTTGATGGGAGGTTGCCAACTGCTTCTCCTCTTCGCGTCCGTTTTTTGCGAAGTCGGAGTGGACATTGTAGCAGTGGTGGTGATAGTATTGGTAAATTGAGAATTTGCAAATTCTGATTGAGGTGTTGAGGATCCGGATAACAATCCGAGAGAACGAAGTCTGCGTTTCTCTTCCAGTCGCTCGATTTTATACTGATGCCCACCTCGAAATGAGGGCTCGCCGTGAGGATACGGATCGCTCCTATGCCAAGGGGGTCGGGTCTGGGTTAAATTTTGATCGTGATCGTAATCCTGGTAATTGTGGAAATCTTGATCAGCTTGACCTAAAGGCGATGGTACCGATTGGACCGAGACGAGAAGGTCCGAAGTATCGAGATGGAGTGTTTCTGGGAGCGATGGTGCTTTCATAGAAACGGGAGGATACGACTTTGGGTCCCTTCCCTTGCCAATTGTCAAAGGCTTGCTGTTGCTAAAGCTTGCAAAGGACGGCATGATGAATATTTCTTCCTTTGGAATGCGAGATTCGCTACTAATATAATAATAACACTACTGCTGCTGCCACCGGCCCTGTGAAGGAACCCATGGAAGGGGACGTGGGATGACCTAATTGTATGTTGTTCGATTTGCTGCTAAAAGCGAAGAGGCTTGTTAGCGGAATCAGGCTTTTTGGTTGTTTCTGGTAACGCGGGATGCAGCGACGTCGTATTGCAATTGGTGGTTTGCGACTAGCCAAAGCAATAACCATAACAAGAAAGTATAGTTATATCGAAGAAAGTAATAATAATCGGGGGGGGGGGGGCGCTTTTGCTTTTAGTTGTTAAGCAAGGAGAATCAGTTGAATCGACTGCATCAGCGGGTAGGAATTATGTCGAAATGCACGGTTTACGCTTCGTATGCTCCGTTGTATCAGGGCGAATATTTCGGAAGATCAATTAGGGCCGAGATCCTACAGAGTATTGTCCCTTTTTATCTTTTCCTGATCGCTGGGAAAGCCTAAGAGCGGCTGATCTGAGGTGGTATCGAGGCGCTGGCGTGCGAGACAACTATACTCAGGCAGTAAGGAAGTTGGGTGAGTTTCTCTCTCGCTCTCACTTCGCGTTACCAATCTCCGTTCGGGCTAGGACCAAGCGGATGGGATATCATGCCCTTATTCTTTTTCTTTTCTTTACGGGCTAGAACATTAAACCCGGTTGGTTCGTGCGCCGACTCAATGCCGTTCCTTTTAAGCTTCGTACGTTCGTGCCGCAGCGCCTCCTCGTTGTTTACATATGCGCAGACACGTCTCGAGGCTGGAGGAAGGAAAAGGATAGTCTGTGCGATGTAAGGAGATTTTAGAAGGGGGAAAAAGAGATAAATACAAGAAGAAGGCGCGAGGAGGCTTTCTTCATTAATATCGTCAAAAGGTTACAGTTCACACATTTTCATTCGCATTTTGAACGTTATCCTTAATTTGCAATATAGATTAAAATCATATTATTTGCCTGTTATTATCGACGTAATGGTTGGTATTAAATGGCCGGCCTAGTTTTTTTGGGTCTTTTTTAAATGTTGGTTGTCCGAGCTGGGTACTCGGACACAAGTACCTTCAACATACTATACCTGTTACGAGGCTCTTGCATCGCATATTGCCCCCCATCCTTAACAGCCAAAAAAAACCGTATTTCCGTTACTAAAATGGGGAACACCTGTTTTTTTTTCTTTCGGGAAAGCAAGCCCCTGCCGACGAGTGACGCTGCCCCCGGACTAACCTCGTCTGTCGACGTCAAATCAAGTGGAAGCATTGGGAGGTTACATTCGGTTGCACTATTCCACGAGTAGAGGAGACACTGTAACATGTTGCTCGGTACGTATACATAAATTTATGTCTGTGCATGTATGTACACTTGCATTATACAAACCAATGGTGACCTTTAGATTCAAAAAAAATAAAATTCTGTGGAAAATTCAACCGAGCTACGCAGAATAGAGTAATATTAAACGTTAAAACGTCTAAGTCAGCATTAACACATTTTTAACAGCTAATAATACCATTTTTCATGTACGATCAGGTCTCAGCAGCCCGCTCCAAATATTTCCCGATCTTTCGGTTCTCGTCCCAGTGTGCATATTCGCATCCGAACGAGTAGCTGAGCTCTATTCGAGACCTTTTCTTTCTTGATCCTAGCTCGTCCGTCGGTGAAGCATGTTCGATGTCGACCGGAGAAAAAGTGGTTAGCGGCAGAAGTCTTCCATCCAACCCCAGCTCTCTTTCGCACTCAACCGAGAAGTGTTAAAAATAGTAGCACGGCTTTTAAGAAAAAAAACTAACTTCAACATTCTTGTTTGAAAACGAAAAAACGACATACGAAAAAGAATGTGTGCAGACCGCCACATGTTGGTATGGTCTGCATGTGGGACCACAACATCCAACCAACAGGCCCTCGTACAAAAATTTATTGATGCACGAGACTGGTCATTACCCATGTTGGCCACAAGGAAGCTAAATAGCGGGGTACATTTGAATAATAGCAAGGCTATTGGAAGTATCTATCGATTTCATTCGTTGGAAGCAGAGACAGTTAAGAATGTACCTTTTTAATATATTTGAGCAAGTCCGTTTTCACAAGCTTTGATTAATATGATCAGATCCTCGGGTGCTGGTGTGGCTCTGGATTTTAAATCTTAGAGCTTCTTAGAGCTTTGGTATAAAGCTCCCGTCAAGTCTTCAGCTCGAGGATTGATTACATAACGTTACCGATATTTGCCTAGTCAATAGCAGTCCAATATGTATCGAATAGAAGAATGTGGATCGTATTTGGAATCTCAAAACAAACTCGGCCAGAAGTGAAAAGAGCTGTAGAATTTTTCTAACCCGTTGCGAGCAGTCGACGATCCTGCACGCTGAAGATCGTCGGCACGCTCATCAGCTGGGCGTGTGTGACCCAACACAACACAAGTGTGTTAAATTTACAGGATTGTGCATTTCTGCTTGTTATGCATTCTGTTCTGCTAGATAGCTCAACGATTCATGCCATACATATACATTCTGAGTGATTTTTCTCCCTTACTTTACTATACAAAGCTCACAGAGTAGCCATCGTCTCAAGCCTGGACCTGGTACGCTCTCACTTGTCAAAACTCAAAACGTCAACCCAGTTTTCTGGCTTCTTTCTAACAAATCCGGATGCCTTTGCTACTTCAGCAGCCCATCCTAGTAGATCCTCTTCTTTACCCCATTCTGCTGTCCCCAGTAAAGATACTGGCAAGTTAGTTGCATCGTCGTACCCAACCACAGAGTTGATACCCGGTGTTCCCATGAGATTTCCTACAGAGACGTATTTCATGCTCTTGATGCTGGAATCGCCGTCGATCACACTATGTACCAAAGTAGAATTTCAGTATTTTACCTCCCATGGGGGAAAAAAAGCATTCAATCATAATTCATACCCGCATTTCAAGTGAGCTTCGTTTATCTTGGCCCCGACTTCCGGAGTGGCGGGAGTCACCACGATCATCCCGGGGTACTTCTGCCACAAAGCTGCAAAATGGCTCATCATCATGGTGCGAATCTTGTTCACGGCGATGAGGTCTACAGCTGGAGTCTTGGCTGCAATAGAGAACAACGACCGGTTGGCAGGGCTGAGTCCGGTGTAATTGCCTCCCAAGAATGTAGTCATATCAGTGATGATGCTGAGACTGTGTACTCGTCTAGATGGTGAAATAAAGTTAGATTTGAGATGTAAATAGGTCTCGCGACAACAAAGAAACCTCAATAGTAGAGCTTACCGTGCCAAGCTGAGATGTGGAATTGGTGGAAGGTATACAATCTCGTATCCTTGCTTTTCAAGACCTTCAACGGCGGCTAAAACGTGCTTATGCACTGCTGGTGAACAGTCGTCGAACCATTGCTTATAGATACCGATGGTCTTCTTTCTCTGGGCAGTCATTGGCGCCAAAGGGTCCCGAAGCATCGGAAACATGGAAGATACCACTGTGTCGGGGTCTGGTACTGCCATAATTCGATATGCAATCTTGACATCTTCAAGGGTAGCACACATGGGACCCGTAACACCATTCTATACAATGCAAATCAGTAAATTAGCACCGCTACCTCAAAATCAATACCGAGAATAATAGAGACATACTCCTGGAGAGAGACCAGGTGTTGGCCTACTTGATACTCTCCCATGTGAAGGTTTCAAGCCGTATATGCCACAGTAATTTGATGGGATACTATAAACTATCAAAACCAGTTTAGGTCAATAGCTTTAGGTCGAGATATCTCACCGAATGGAACCTCCTCCGTCGCATCCAACCGCAATTGGTACGATCCCCGCGCTGACGCAGTAAGCTGAACCACCAGATGAACCACCGCAATAGTACTTGCTATTGTAGGGGTTTCTAGGTGTATGCCCTCCGACGGGGTTGCAATTCGTGGTCTGCCAACCAAAGTTACGATTTTCAGTGATGTTTTAAATAAACATTATACAGACCAAGTGATACTCACGTCGCTACCAAGTTCGTGCATGCAACTCTTCGCGATCAAGATTGCGCCGGCCTCTTCCAATTTCCGCACGCACCAAGCGGTATCAGACTCGCCTTTATCAAATACCTTTGCGGTACCAAAAGTCGTGTCGTAGCCATGTACGTAGAGTTCATCCTTTACAACAATCGGAACACCATCGAGCGGTCCCAGCGTTCGCCCAGTGGCATATCGCTTGCTCGACGCGTCAGCAGCTGCAAGTGCCAAATCCGGCAGGACTTGGTTAATGGCCGCCTTGTGCGGTGGTTGAGCGATAACCTCCAGTAGCTTTTGTATGACTTGTGTTACCGTGACTTCGCGGTCTGAATATAGTTTGACAAAGTCGGAAGAAGTGTAGAACGCGGTGTCGATGAGAACATCAACCGGGGAAAGCTCATCTGCAGCTGCATCGTCGCCTTCCACAGGAACAACATAGGGATTGAAACATGGATCCACGTCCCCTAATCCTTTGAGTTTCTTGAACTCGCCAAACCCCGCATTGGACCAGAAAAGCTGCTGGACGAAGCCAAGGTTAGAGACTCTATATTATCGTGATTATAAATGTGGTTAGTACAGCGCTGTGTAATGTCTGTTCGCGTTTGTAGTGATTGAAATGAGAGCATGGTATTCTACGCTGACCCCGCCGTCAGCATAACTTCAAAGAATCACGTACACAGATGATAAGATTTGAAGCGGCAGACCAGAGAAAACCGGGTTGTTCGAAGGTGGGTTCTGGTATTTAGTCTCTTCCGCCGTTGCCTCGATTTCTTTGGGCAGCGGGTAGTTAAAATAACGAGGTTTGGAACCAGGCGCCATGGTTCTTGTAATTTTCTCTTCCTTCAGTCTGCAAATTTTTTTGTTTATGAAGCACTGAACGGCAGATTGAAGATGGGATTACTAGCGCCCTGTGATTGAGTATATATTGGAGTCAGGTCAGCGCGCTGCATCGGGCTAAGCTGTGCCGAGGAAGCCTTCAGCTTGATGTCATGTCAACACATCCGATCACATTTCATGTGGTAAACAGCAGCAGCCTTTAAATACAAGTACCGACGCCAAAAGCCCTATTAGTGTATGATACTCCGCACAGATCACGATGCCATACAATATTATCCTTAATTTCAAGCCATTTTAAGAAGTAGGCGTTTCAAGGTGATAGCTCTGATGGCTAGCAGTTTGAAAATCAATAGTCGAGCAGTTCTTTCTTTCAAACGAGAGTAATATTCCAATCAGATATAAACAATATTCAGTCCTTCATATATGCACAATAGGTGTCTCCAAGATTGACACCTCTCTCAAAGCCCCAGGTTTCAGCCTATATATACACGCTATAATGCAAACGAATTCGCCATATAATGTCAATGCTGATTATTCCCAGCTGCCTACCCTCCTATTTGCCGGTGTCTTTGACAATTGTGACCTTTGCTTCCACTTGCGTATCGTTGGGCCTAGGCATGGGACATTTCCGTCGCTTCATTACCTGTTTCCCATCATCCGCTGCTACTCGCGAATCTGCTGGACAAGGCAGGAGATGCGGCGCAGCGACTACGAGGAAGGATATCACTGCCGTCGTGGAAAATATCGACGTAGTGAGAATTGATCGCGGCGGGTGTATCCGGAACGGCATCGGGATGTGTAAGGCGACGTCCTATGCTAGGGACTCAATTGGTCTAGTAGCACCAAGATTCAGGATGCTGAGGGACTATATGTTGAACTATCAGTATCTGATATCCAAAAACTTGACAATTGCGGGGTGGTGAAGCAATTGTTTGTGTGGGAAGGTGAAGTTTACAAGTACGAAGTCCACCTCCGCATCCGGCCTCTAGAGCATCGTTTACAACCAAGCGACCGACGGATTAGGAGTCGGGCGGGTAGAGAAGGTGATTTAATTGCCAGTTCCTTGGAGAGCAGCGTGGTTTGAGGGTAAGTTTATCGACTGTTGCTGTTGTTGCTGTCCCTAGTGGAGTGGTCAAAAGCTGCTGGCGTGACGTCCAGCAGCGTACCAAAAAAAGGTTTGACGGCCTGACATTGAAGCATTCTGCACGATTTCATTGGCCAGTTGCCCGAAACGGCAAACTTTTGGCAGCTCAACACATATCAACGACGTTCAACACATTGCTGTTTACACCAGAACGATCATAGTTAACTGGTCATATCGGTAAATGCATCACTGGAAGCAGTAGTAATAATAGCCGAGCAAGTCAAGTCTCCTGCTAGATGTTATATACTATAAATCCTGGGTAAATGCATATCCTCATGCTATTACCCCAAATCATAATAGCCGATTGGAGCGACAATCGGGCGTTCATCGACTTATCTACCAGGTGGCCCTGCGACTCTGGTGGCGAAAAGATAATCCGTACCTCCCGTGCATGGAGCATGGAGTACTCCGTAATCCGAAAGGCAATAAGTAGAATACGACTGGGGGCCCTGAAACATCCCGAGAGGAAGACATATTTCACATGATTGCGAATGAGCACTCGAAAGCTCAAAATCATCAATAATAATTACCTATTTTTTTTTTTTCTTAATCATAATTATATTAGAACCCGACTCGGACTCGGACAACCCATCGCATGCACCTGCCTCCGAACCCGAGACAGAGGATACCCCTACCATTCCACGTTAAAGCCTCACGCGAAAAGGGCAAGAGCTCCAGAGGTTCTAAGATGCTCCTAAACACCGATGCGAATAGTGCCCAGCCCAGCAGATCAAGGTACATTGTAGCTCATTAGGTCAGGGTCCCAGGCCGCCAAGTCCAGTATATTCAAGGTCCCCTTCGACCAACAATGGGTCCCAGCCGTAGTTATTGTCTCTGGCGGGAAACCACAAGTCTCCGCTCCAGCATATCGAGCTCAGAAAGTAGGGAAACTGTTTTTTTAAATTAATTTTTTTTAAATAGCAATAAAACGCTCACAGCTAGAGCTCAACAATCGGCGAGTGTTGCAATCTTTCAAGACCTTTTTTCGCAATCCATTCCCCTAAAGTAAAATCACTGGCAGGGTGGAACTCGGAAGACCTCAACATGTTTTTCTTGGCGATGCGCTCAAGGTCTTGTCTTGACTACGGTTGGTACAATAAGTCGCACTGACAAGGCTTGTCCTTTTCAATGTTTCTGTAAGCCTTTCGATAGGCCTGAATAGCATGCAGCTGTGAGACCTGCCTCGTGGCTAGTGGCGGCATTCGACCCTTCGTCGAAACAAAAAGTATTGCGAGACTGTGTCCAAGTGTCTACACCAGTGTTGTAGAACCGAGAATGCAGCCACATGCCGTTCAAAAATTAAAACGCAGAACTCAAATGGCTCTCGTTGATCTGTTTTGGGTGATTTTCTGTTTCTGGCGCGCCTGTTTCACTTGTCCTACCGATACATCCTCGAACGAGGAGTGGTTTGTCGACAGTGCGGTTTAGAGTTTCCTCGCGAGTCAGAGAACTTTATATTGAGAAGCGTCCTTTCAGGCGTGGGTGTGCGACAACCGCCCATGGTCCCAGGTAAGGGTAGGTCAAGCGAGAAGTCGGTATTTCCCGCTGGAGCTGCCTGGATAGATTCTCAGTGCTCAAGAAAGATAGCGAAGAAGAAGGAGATGCAAGAGGAAGGGAGATCTGTAGTATTGTCGTCGTGCTTGAAATATTCTAAGACTTACCTAACGTATCGTATCAGAAAGGACAACCCCTATAACGTTAACTTGAAGTCAAAGAAAAGCATAAGGTTATCATGATATAATTCTAACTTTGTTGCTTGTTTGATTAGAGTCCCACGTCCAAGGTTCTCGGTACGATAGTCCGTCGCTCCTACTTTTCCATTTTATGTTCAGTTGCTGCAGCAATCCCCCAATATATGCATACTGGGCTCCCCATTGTTACATCCCATCCCCACATCGTGGCATCTTCTTCCCCAGAGCTTCTGCAGCCATCGGTCTTGTGATTCGAAGCGCAATACATATCCGCCTGTATTCGTTTCCCACGTTTCCAGCCTGTCCGTCGGTCCGTCGTATTCGTTCACGAGCGCGCTGCTGCGATTTTCTCCATTGTTGCTTGCTCGCTTGATCGAATTACAATTTAAACTTATACAATTCATTACGTACGACGACCCAGGCTGCAGGATCAGTCCCAACTCCACGAGATTTACGTCGTTTCAGGGACATATACCCGCCGGATAAGAACCAGAAATCTGCAAGTCTAAGCCGGGATATCTATATTTCCGTACCCACCACGAGACACCGCTGCACACAGACATCTTGATGCCGACTGATCGCAAGAGATTACATACACCGTCTCTATAATATTTCTCTGATATACCATCACAGGACGACGCCACAACAAATCCCTCAGTAACAGAAGGGCAAAAACAATCATCGAGCGCGAAGTTCCATTCATCCTCTGAACGGCTATTTGTTTGTTTTTCGACCGAGGACAAAGGCTCAATAGACGGACCTCTTGTGGATCTTGAACTGGAGAATACCCACTGCACTTGCACCGCAAGCGCCAACGCACGGGCTCTTCTTGCAACATCCCTTGAAGCTGGAATAATATCGATCCCGTCACACGAGGCCGGCCGTGTGTGAAGAGAGACTGGCCGAACCGTGCTGTTCCGGGGATAGCTTGAACACTTACTAAGAAAACTCAGGATCTTAATATATTCGGGGAATCGTTCTGGAAGGCAACTTTTAGGTGTTTGAGAATACATTGCGACCAGGTTGCGTTACCAGCCAACTAGCTTGTACTTGGAAGCCACCAAGGCGGCTAGCAAGGACCTACTCGGTCGTAGCTGCACACCAGCCTAACCAGCGTACTCGAGCTCTCCTTCTGACCGGACGAAGCCTTGGGCCACCCTCTTAAAAGTACCATTTCCCTTTAATCCGTTGTTTCGGTACCCAACTCAGCTCTTCCTTCTTCCTACCCACATCTAAGACCGCTGTACGATATAGCTCCGCTTGCTGTATCCTCAAATCGACAAAGCCTGATTCAAGCATCTGCAGCGCTACGACAAAACAGCGTCCCTCATAAATACTTGGCTCGCCGCCAGTTTGACCCTGTCCAGTCGTCGATCTCACAAGTTTTCCGGCAAAGTCCATATCTTACCGGACCCTGGCCGTTGTAACTCGAAACTTTTGGAAGTTCCGTCTCCTCTTTCGACTAGTTACGTTAACGTCGAGCTGTTGCCTCCCACTTCAACCAACACCGCTATTCCCGAGCAGTTGGACCGACAGCAACAACATTTCCTACAGATCCTGTGAAGTTACTAGAGCGCTGCCTATTCCGCCCTGTTGACTCACATATTCTTTGCGGAAAGGTCCCTTGGTAATCAGGTCTCTTTATACTCTTAGCGGAGGATTACGAAATACACATATATATATACAACTTCGGATCTCAAAACGCCGAAGCCACATCCTCTACTCCGGTCAATTTTGGACCTTATTCCACCCACCGACTAGAAACCCAACAGTTGCTCTACATCTGTTCTACTAAATATACGCACGGGCAGAACTTGGAATAGATCGCCAGAACTCGCGAAGACTCGCGACAACAACTCTCCCTTCCCTCCCAAAAAACTCTAAACCTACGGCACGTTTGCGAACAAACGACAGATACTATATAATGGCTCCAGGCCCAATAGACATCAGACCGTCAGCGCATGCCGTTGCTCCGGCTGCTTTGCACCGACCGAATTCGGGTGGCGTTACTTCTAACCTCACATCTGCCTTACGGGCTGCCGGCGAAGCGGGTAGGCAGTCGAACTTCAGTCCGAGCCAGCCCTCGCATGTCACATCAGCGGGCCTTCAGGTAAACCAGGGGTCGACGAGCCAAGGCATAAACATAGGAGGAATAACCTCGGCAGTAAATCACAGCGGTAAATTCCAAAGGAGGGAATCCTTGGCACAGAGTGAAGCGGGGAGGTCTCTTATGAACGGTGGCATGAGCTGGGGAGGGGTCAGTGTAGGCAGCTGGATTCGAGATGAGTATGTAGATCTTCCAAAACCCTTAGGTGGCGTTACATTTTCATCAAGCTTTTTCTAATTACCGTGCTTTTCCCACTGCAGTATTATAATGACGGGAACATCGCCGTTTTCATATCAATCGCCATCCTATCACTCCTCTTCCTATCTACCAAAGCTAGAAGCCAACTTCTTCCGAGATTTCTCCTGTTGTGGTCAAACCCTACCATCGTTACACGACCTGCTACAACACTACGAAGAGGTACACGCCTCCCAGACAGGAAACCACGTCCAACTTCCGGAGAGCGTCCGGGAGTTTACTCGAAACAACAGCAATGCATCCGCCGGTCTTGCAGGAAGTATGTCGGCCGGCCTAAGTCGCTTAGTTCAGCAGCAGCAACTACACCACCAAAAGATGGCACAAGTATCAGGAGCTCAAATCTCAAATCGGAACGACAGGTTAGGCAGCATGAGCGCAGCGAGCGGAGGTGGTGTAGATGTTGCCGAAGAAATGGAGATGGATGATGATGACATGACACCGCCACCAAATGTGAATCAGATGATGCCTCAGCAGCCTGGGCTACGATTATCAACGCAAATGCCACCAAACCTGATGAACAATCCCACGGTATCATCCGTCAACACCCCGAATATGCCCAATCCGTCAACACCCGCAACAAGCCGGTACAGGTCGCCGGATTCATCTAGACCTGGAACCCCCAGCTCTGCTGATCTCCAAAGTACACTGGATAGCCTATCTACATTTAGAGCCATGAACTTGGGCTATATGGGGGACGAGCTGGATATGACAATACACGACCCTGGCAAGCATCTATTTAATCCTATGGGCACTGGCGCCCCTCGGGCCCCGGGATTCCCTCAAATGAGCATCCAGCAACTTCGGGCTGCCCGAGAAAGTGAACCTGCGAGAAGGATGGGTTTGGAAGGATACGTTGGCAACAACGTACCAGGAGCAAGCATACCTGGAAACGAGGCTTTACTTCAGAGCTTGTGGGCGATGCAGGAAGACAAACCTTACAAATGCCCGGTAATCGGATGCGAGAAGGCGTATAAAAACCAGAACGGTCTCAAATATCATAAGAATGTAAGTTTCACATGTCATTCGGCAACAGTTGTGTCCAGCTTTCTAACGATAACATCACTATAGCACGGCCACGTCAATCAAACGCTCCACCAGAACCCGGACGGTACATATAGCATTATCAACCCTGAAACATCCATCCCTTACCCAGGGACAATGGGTATGGAGAAGGAAAAGCCGTATAAGTGCGAGTTCTGTGGCAAGAGGTATAAGAATCTCAACGGCCTCAAATATCACCGCGCACATTCGAACCATCAATTCGCCGCTGGCCTTATGATGGCTGGCATGGGCGGCGGGATGCCGCCACTCGATGATGCCATCGGAGAAGATTACTAAGCCGTGTATATCAAAAAAACCTTTGGAACTGCGCTGTTTCTGTTCGCCAGGCCCTTGAAAAAGCTAGTCCAGCAAGCGTCGCCATGTCCTCTGATTTTATGATTCACCACAGATTCAACCTCCGACAATCCGGACGCGCTCTTGTTTTTGCCACCCATATTCTCTACGAAGCCTGTCGTCTTTCCGTAATTTCCTTTTCCGACTGACCACAACTTATAATCTCCTCTCGCTCATCCTTCATGACTAGCCCTTCCCCCTATAGACTCCTTTTAATGACCTACCTTCGTCTCATTCCTCTTAGCCTCTTCATTTTTGGTCTGGTAAAGTTGTGCGGGATTCCTCTTTATCAGTTTCACGAGGTTCGCGAATTTCTACCTGAAGTTCTACCTACTTAACGTATGGAAGAGGCTCCGGTTTACGATTAGATGTCCGTTTCATCATACTTCATTTCAACCTGCTGTATAAGTTTCATTTACCGGTTAGAGATCTATCCTTTTCTTCTTTTGTTTTTTTGTTCCCTTGCACAAAGATGGGCGTTTCCTTCCGTTGCTTTTATCCCCCCTTAAAAAAAAGAATTGCCCATGGTCAGGGCCGGAAAAGGAGTTCACATGTCATTTCCCCTTTCACACGAAGTATGGTATATCTAATACGATCGGAACTTCTCTCGACTTTTTTCTTTCCCAGTTTCATGTGCGTTTAGATCCTGTTATTTCCTTTATTTTATTTTTCATGCCCTCGTTTTTCTACCGACAGATATACACGGAGAAGCTATTCGGATTTTTCTTTTTGTGTTTTTTTTTTTTTGGAAAACGATGGAGTTTTCTTCCTTTTCTTTCTCTTTTCTTTACTCCTCATTTCAGTTTATAATAACAAAAGTTTTTGGTCTTTATTCTATCGAAAGTGGAGAACTACAATTTATGAATATAAAAAAAGTTTCTTTGGTTATAATACTTGGTTACTACGTCCTACTTTAAACAGTAAATAATGAAATCGCGTGGACCTAGCCTACGAGATATGAGAATAGTATTTCGTAAATTTCTGAAATGAGGTTTAAGAAGCTCAAACCCTTCAAACCCATAAGTCATCGAAACTTATCATGCTAGACCATCTCGTATAAGTATTCTGCTTATGGCCACGAATGAAAATCTTGAACTCACATGCCATCCTTCCCTGCCAACGGTATAGACCTGTATTAACGTTACGCGAGAACGTTCAGTACTCAAAAATCATCTCGGTCCTCGGTTGATATGTTGTCATCACATGGATTCTCTTTGTACGATACCCCAATATATATATATGGAAAAACACAATATGGCCAGGGTAAATATCTAAAGTGGACGGCAATAGAAATCAAAAATTTATTCTGTGACTGTAATCATCAGAACTAGGTGCAGGATGTTCTCATAGTCCTGGTTAGCATTTTATTTTATTTTACTAGCGCTTCATACCTACCTAAGGTGCTACACCTGAGAGAGATAATAAAACGAAGGAAACTGGTCCTTCTTTGCTCTGCATAGCTATCGTTTGCCTAATTTCCAAGATCAATGGTCGACGTCTATATGGAGGGTGGTCCATATAAGCTTCACCTGCAATCACTTTCAATGCAAGCCTTCTAACTGTGAAATACATCAATTGTAAACGGAACCGATCTTATCTTCAAAAGATAAGAAGAGATATTTCTCAACGGCCGTGTTTCACTTATCCACGCGTGAGTAAACCAGCGGACTCTAGCTAGGCAGCAGGATGATATGATCTGACCAATTCACCTGGAAGAATACAACAAAGGCAACGCGGAAGAGTCACAGCCACATCGCATGAATTTGCTGTGGCTAGACGATCTATAGCATACCACTTATTTTTTCCTAAATATTTCTGATTCGCTCTATCGGGTCGTTTGACCTGTTTTTCCAGCATTGACTTGTTGAGCCATCCGCATTGGTAGTGTCAGAGGTTCGTCAGCTCTCATTTAGGAATCCAACTCACACACGACCCTTGACCTTGAAGAGCGCTTACATACTTCACTTCAGTTACAAAGTAGATTGCATGTATCGAATAGGATTTTGGAACCTCGGAATATCCCTTCGTCGCACGAGATTCTCAGCCACTTGTGGATTGCACTGACGTGGCTTTGCGGCTGAAAAGAATGGATGTGGCGAATGCAATTTGAATTTTAAACAACGTTTTTTTGAGATAAGGAAATATATTGGTATACGCTAGGCAGGTGAAATGCGGCGCTCTGTGGGGAGAAGCAAACGATTGCAAGACATACATACAGTATGCAAGCACAGCCTTTCCGCGAAAAGCGATCCCAACTTCGCGACGGACGCGAAGGTTAAACTTAGAAACCATGCATAAAATGGGGTATAATAGAGGAATCGAACTGGGTTATTATCTGCGACATGTATAACATATGTACAAGCATACCATGTTTTCCTCGGAGCTATTCGATGGTTCTCTTTTTTTTTTCCCTTGTGGCTGTGAATGCGCGTGATTTTATCCAATGGGGTAATTTATGAGGCTGGAGCTCACGAGGATGTGGCTTGATATCGAGGGTTTGGACGACGAGGGAGAGGTTCTGGACTGCGGGCTGTGCACAAAAGAATCCATGATGCAGTAAAACCCCATGATTTTTGTGACAGCTCAGAACCGTTTAGTGTCCGAGACCGGGGGTTCGCGTTTCGCAAATTCGGTAGGACCAAAGTGAAAAAAAGCTTCGATCTCGGAAACCGATTGTGGGACCAAAAGGCTTTTTTCCTTTGCTGGAAGTATCGTCACGATATGGTCATAGCTGAGAACAGGGAGCTAGCATGGTCGACGCAACACGTAGGTGTGTGGCGAGAAGGCTCGAATCCATGGGTTCTAGTGGTCGATCGATCTCCACAGTGCACAGGATGCATTGCGATATTCCAGTATAATGTCTTAGTGAACGATCCTGGGTCTTAATACACTTTCATACTTAGAATCCTGTAGCAGATACAGTATATGCAACAGCGAACAAAGGGCCTCAGATAAGATAATTTACTCTATCCGAATTGGAATTGGGAGGGGTCAGGCCAGCACGAGAATATCGTTTTCCATGTAGATTTCAATAATTTTTTCCCATGTGCTTCCTCAGATGCCTATTATGCCAATTGCACGGGGGAGAAGAAAAATTGCCAGGTCGTTCAGCATGAAAATGGTGGTTCAAAAAAATTCAACCGAGATGCGCTCCCCTTGGCTACTGGTTAGCTTAGCAAAGGACATTATGGGGGAAATTAAGGAGACACTGCCGCATCCAAAAGCGGTTCCTCCGACATCATTGACCAAACAAGCGAGAGCAGGTTTTGAAGCTGAAGAATTTCGGTCACGCGAGTCGCTTTGCAGACGGAAAGAGCAGAAAAACATCTGTTTACCTTCGCAAGAGTATCATTAATATTAAGTACAGAGCCTATTGTTAGTGAGGAGTGGGGATATTTGGAGATGTACGCAAGCGTTCTGCGAAAGTAGTGTACGGTCTGTGCCTAGAGGTTCGGTGTTTCAGAGAGGAAGTTTAATGTCCATCGGAAACCAGGCATCCCAGGTAAGCTGGTTCGCACAACTAGCGATATCGAGCACATTTTTCCCTCTAACGGAACCAGGTTAGCGAGGTACTCCTTCGCGACATAATGGCTGTATGCCGGATAGCGTGGCCATGGATATGCACAGATGTTTTTTCTATTTATTTTTATTTGCTTTCTTTTCTTTCGTGCATGCGCATGAGGTCAAAAGATAGTCAAGAGTGGCTGACATCACCATCGAAGGGACTGGACCCTCACACTGCATGCATGCATGCAAGCGATATTTCGAAAGCAAGGAAGTGACCTACTTGCAGACTGGAATGCTGTAGACAAGAAGACCAAGAGAACGGGCCAGCGTTACTTATGTAATTGCATGCTGATCAGTGCGAAATGTTATAGCACAAGTACGTAGTATTTACATTTACACCAGGTTAATCACGACGCCAACAGGTTAAAAAAAATTTTTTAAATTAATTTAAGAAGCCATCGAGGTACCCTGTTGGCTTGACTAACCGTCGATAGTCTTTTTTTGTCTTCCCTCTCTCTAGACTCTTACTCCTTACGTCGAAATCACGAAAGAAAGAGAGCAAGCAAGCAAGAACGAACTAACTGAACTGACAGATTGTCATGTTACTGGAAAATCTATAGAAGAATTATAATTATAATTTGGTCCGTGGTGGTCAGGACCATTCGGGGCGGAGCGCCACCAGCTGAAGGTGTACAGAGTAAGTTTTATTTGTCTGGTGCGCGGCGTTAAGCAAGAAAAGAGCCCCTGTCCACGATAGGGATTGTGCTTCTGGTGTGTTTTGACGTGCATCAAAGATTTGGCCTTCACCTTTCCTGCTTGGAGAGAGAGAGAGAGGAAAAAGCCTTTAAAACCAAGGCCATGCCTGCTAACAATCATAACCTCCTTCCCGCACAGGCTTCTCAAATCTCTTCGGACCATCAAGATAATCGATAGACGAGTATCGGTTCTCGATCGCCATTTTTCTTCTAGTCGCTAGACGGCAGCCACTATCCTCTTTTCTCCTCTCCTGCTTGTTTGGATTTGTGACAGGTGAGTCTCCTATAGATATATATATCATCACATCGCGCGCCAGAAACGAACGGACAACGGCCTCGTTTCTGCGACAACACAACCCACCTATATAGAGACTCTTTATATATTATATTATACATATACGACTGTATATTCATTTATACAGTCTGAATGCAAATTTATATATAATTGCGCGTACTATCTCTCTATCTATCTCTCTCCCTCCCTATCTCTTTCCCTCTCTACATATTATTGCCGTCACGTCCTCGCCCGTCACTAACAAACAAACACCCCACCAACTCGCAGACTCTCCTACTCTAATTTTAACCCGTCGGTGAACGGTATATCACCACCCCTCCTTCAAATGGGATACACCCACGATATCTTTCACGAAATACAAAAACGAGCCGACAAATGCGGTGACATTACAAACCAGTCCAATGATTCGAATATCGGGTCTGCCAAGCAATCCAATTCCTTGTCCGGTCTCCTGTCTTCCTTGATCGTCAATGGCATCATATTTGCTGTTATGCTTCTTCTCTTCTTGATTCTACGAAAATCTCAACAACGACAGTATGCTCCCAGAACATACGTCGGCGCGATTAAGAAGGAGAAAAGAACCGATCCTCTTCCCGATGGAATCTTTTCCTGGGTTGGACCGTTGGTTGCCATCGAGTATGTCAAGCGCATCTATCCATATGCTAATAATCTTGGTGGAATTATTCACTAACGGTTTCTGAAAAATTAAAAAGTGAATCATACGTTATCGCAAAGACCTCCCTCGACTCTTACTTCTTTCTAAGATACCTCAAGATTGCCCTTGTTATGACATTTGTTGGTTGTTTGATCACCTGGCCGATCCTCTTCCCGTTGAACATCACCGGTGGAGCTGGCCAGAAACAATTGGACATGCTCGCAATGGGCAATGTTCAAAAGTCTAGTCACAAGAATTGGTACTATGGACATGTTTTGGCCGCATACCTCTATTTCGGATTCATCATGTTCACCATTTACCGTGAAATGATGCACTTCATCGCTGTTAGACAGGCTTATCTTTGCTCCGCGATGTACGCGAACAAAATCTCTGCCCGTACCTTGCTCGTCACCTCCATCCCAGAAGAATACCTCAGCGTCCCTCGTCTCTTGAAGTTGTTCGATAACGTTGCTCGCATCTGGATAAACACCAATGCGAAAGAGCTCGAAGAATTGGTTGCTGAGCGTGACAAGCTCGCCCTGAAACTCGAAGGTGCAGAGATCAAGTACATCAGGACCGCGGACAAGAACCGTCGAATTGCTATCAAGAAGGGTACTGCTGAAGGTGATGCCGAAGTCGGTTCCGTCGGTGCCAGATGGGTCCCAGCAAAACAACGACCTTCGCACAAGCTCAAATTCCTTATTGGTCAAAAGGTCGATACAATTGACTGGAGTCGCACGGAATTAAAGTCCATGAATGCCAAAATCAAGGAACTCCAAGCTCGTCAACGAACCGATAAAGTCGAACAGATGAACTCCGCCTTTATTGAATTCACGACCCAACAATCTGCTCAAATCGCCTTCCAATGCCTTGCTAGCAACCTCCCCCTTCACATGGCACCTCGATATATCGGTATTTCTCCCAGTGAAATCATCTGGTCCAGCTTGCGCCTCAAATGGTGGGAGAGACTACTTAAGATTACTTTGGTTACTGGATTCATCGCTATCCTGATCATCTTCTGGTCTATCCCGGTTGCTGTTGTTGGTGCTATCTCGAACATCAACTATCTTACCTGTCAGCTTCCGTGGTTGAGTTTCATTAATAAGATCCCACAAGCTATTCTCGGAGTAATCACCGGCTTGCTTCCATCTGTCATGTTAGCTGTATTGATGGCGCTCTTGCCCATCATTCTTCGACGTAAGTTTCGGCTTCTCTCTCTGATACCTTTTCAAACCCCATAATTAACCATTTTCTTAGTGTGTGCCCGAATTACCGGAAAGCCATCTCTGTCCGCCGTCGAACTGCACGTCCAGAACTCCTATTTCTGCTTCCAAGTCGTCCAAGTCTTCCTCATCACCACGCTCTCGTCCGCGATCGCCTCCTCGGTTAAAGACCTTGTTGGACTCACCAGCCCACAACAAATCATGAACCTCCTCGCTGAGAATATTCCAAAAGCGTCCAACTTTTACGTCTCTTACATGATTCTACAGGGTTTGTCCATTTCAGCTGGTGCCCTCCTTCAAATTGCTGGCTTGATTGTCGGCAAGATCCTCAGCTTTCTTTTCGATAGCACACCTCGAAAGAAGTGGAACAGGTGGAACAAGCTCTCTGGCTTGGGTTGGGGAACTGTCTTCCCTGTTTATACCAACATTGTCGTCATCGCCTTGACTTACGCCCCGATCGCGCCGCTAGTCCTCGGATTCGCTACTATTGGTATCTCGTTGTTCTACCTCGCCTACAAACATAACCTTTTATTTGTCTACGATAACGCCATCGACACGAAGGGCATGGTCTATCCCCGCGCTCTCTATCAAACGCTTACCGGTGTCTATCTCGCCGAAATTTGCATGATTGGCCTCTTCGTTCTCGCCACCGTTCCGGGACCTCTGATCCTCTCCGTCATCCTCTTGATTTTGACCGTTCTGTTCCAAATTGCTCTTACCAATGCTTTCGGGCCTATGCTTGAGCCACTCCCCCGAAATCTCCAGGTCTCTGAGAATAACCCGGCGACCAGCGATGAGGCCACTGGTGCCGACGTTGAGGCTGGTAACGGGGAGAAAGCTGACCCCACTGCCATCGCCACTGAAGCCCCACCAAAGGTCTCCATTTTCAAGAAGTTCTTCCAGCCTCACCTTTATGCCAACTACCTCTCCGCCAAAGCCCTTGTCCCTCAAGATTCGGTTGAATACGATTATACCCATGAGGAGCGTGAGAATGCCTACGTTCATCCTGCCGTATTCGCCGAGGAACCAATTCTGTGGCTTGCAAAGGATGAGGCTGGCGTTAGCGTTGAAGAGATTGAGGGATGCAAGGCTTTCGAGGTTGTCGCCAGCGATGAATTCGCCTGGGTTGATGAGAAGAGCAAGGTTCAATGGGAGCCAACTGTCGATGACGAGCCGGTGAACCCGCCTGATTACACTGAGAAGCAGCCCATGTAAACAGGATTGGCTACGCCGATTTTCTCTTCACCTTTCTAACACCACACCCCTTTTTAATGACTATGATATTTAACTTAAAAGAAAGCGTATCCTGGGACACCAGGGTGTCTTTTGAATATAAGGTTTGTTCGAAAGCGAGCATTTAAAGCACGCGATATTTTTCGGGCATTGTCAGATGTTGGTTCTTTTTTTGCGGAGACCGATTACTTACACGCACACATTATGAGAACATGTTCTCTTCTATTGCCCTTCTTGTTTATTGGCCTATGTATTTGCAGCGTAATATTGTGCAACGCTCAAAATTTTCTTTTCACGTACATCCTAGCTACATAAAGTTAATGAATATTGATAATGAAACAAAGAAATTTTTTTAAATCAACAAAAAATGCATGCAACCGTGATCCATTGTTGAGAATTACATGAGCATACGATATATCGAACATTCTCATTGGATTATTACAATTAGGCTGAATTGGACGTCACACTAGGAAGATAAGCTTTCGGTGCACTTCCCCCGAAACCTATTTTCGGGATTGTTACGATTGCGGGAACTCTTTCTTTCAAAAGGTTACACTGAATCGTTTAGTTCAATGCTTTCTTTCGTCGGGTACAAAGAGACAGGATAGGTGGATGCACGTTCTTCCGTTCCGAAAAAAAGGCTGCTAGCCGGGTTGAACGAGGGATTCTTTGGTAAGCTGCAATGCCAGCTCACTTTAGCCGGCCGAGCGAGCTTTCGGCATGGCAGCGAAGGAAAAGGTGCTAAATATGGCGGGGTAGAGGGGTCAGGGCCATTTCCTAGACAAGAACCTCGTTTCGAAGGCTCGATACGAGACTACTATACCTGGGTAACTTGGATATATATTTCTGAAGCGACGAGAGCACCTTCATCAAGACATTTTTCCCCCCCTTCTCAGTTCTGTTATATCTTACCAGCAAGCAATCATCTGTTGCATTTCGAGGTCCCAACACGAGAAAACCCAAAAAAGCTATTCCTTTCGATAAGCACTTTTCCAACAATAGTCCGGAATCCCCCCAAAAAAAAAGAAGAAATGTCGGCACCAACTTTAAAGCCCAATGTTGGCGTTTACACCAACCCCGCGCACAAGCTGTACATCGGGGAAGCATCGCCTAGCCTGCAGGAGATCGAGTCTGAGCAACTCCTTCAGCCCGGCGAAGTGGTTTTGGAGATGAAAGCTACTGGGATCTGTGGTAGTGATATTCATGTATGTTTTCGTCGCTATGTGTCTTCAGTTCTAACAAACATTTTCAAGAGTATACGTTGAATTGACCAAAAAAAATCGGATTTGATTGGATAGTTCTGGGAGCACGGCAGAATCGGACCAACCATGGTTGTTGAGGATGAGCATATCCTTGGCCACGAGAGTTCTGGAATTGTCGTTAAAGTGCACTCTAGCGTTACTCATCTGAAGCCTGGAGATAGGTAAGCCGTCGTGATTTTGATATACCTCTTTACTCGTAGAATGCAAACTTAAAAGAATGATTTATAGAGTAGCGATTGAACCGACGATACCCTGTGCGAAATGGTTAGTAGTGAAAAAAAGTATTCGAGATGATTGATTCTGGCTGATAGTAGTGAAACGACAGTGTGCCCTGTTTGACTGGGCGATACAATGGCTGCGAAGATGTACTTTTTCGGTCAACCCCGCCCGTGCCTGGTCTTCTTAGGCGATATATTGTGAGTTTGGCTGAAGATGTAAAAAGAAACTTCGGCGACTGAGCGCTAACGTTTCGTCAAAGGTTCACCCGGCCCAATGGTGCTTTAAACTCGAAGGCTTGTCTTACGAAGAAGGTGCTCTCCTGGAGCCGATATCCGTCGCCCTGGCCGGCATCCAGCGGGCGCAGCTCAAACTGGGAGATAGCTTGTTAATCTGCGGCGCGGGTCCTATCGGTCTTGTCTCATTGCTCTGCGCTAGGGCCGCCGGTGCAACACCAATCACCATCACTGATATCGATGCCTCGAGGCTCGAGTTCGCAAAGAAGCTAGTCCCCTCAGTGAACACCTTCCAAATCCCGCTGGGGGGACCGGACGCAACGCCGGAGAAGCTCGCGAAATCGATCAACGAGAGCTTTTACTCGACGGACGGACATCCGGATGTTGCGATCGAATGTACGGGTGTCGCTTCTTCGATCGCGACGGCAGTGTATGCATCTCGATTCGGCGGTACCGTCTTTGTGATCGGTGTCGGCAAGGATTATGTTGAAATGCCATTCATGGCGTGCAGTGTCAAGGAAGTGGATCTGAAATTCCAGTACAGGTATGCGAACCAGTGGCCCAAAGCGATCAAGCTGGTCAAGAGCGGCCTGTTGGGGGATGTGAAGCTGTTAGTCAGCCATCGGTTCACCCTGGAGGAGGCGGATCAGGCGTTCCAGACGGTGAAGGATAGGACGAGCAAGAGTATCAAGGTTATGATTACGAATGAATAAACGAATGAATGAGTAGGAGTCGACCTGGCGAGGCTCAGAAAAGACTCTGTCGTCCAACTAAGACAAGTCATCCTGTATATGTAAGTGGCAAAATGAGAGTTTGTTAGCTTTCCAACTTTTATTTTATCAAAGTTAGCCAGTGTTTCAGTGACACTCCAATTTCGAGAGTATGCAATAGATCCTTTGCCTGTGTGCCTGCATGCCATGCCATGCCATTGCGAATTTAATAACTAGGATGCATGTTGATGGTCTGCCAGATAGAAGCCAGACCGGAGAGAGAGCCGTTCTATCGTAGCCATATTGTAATATTATTACTTGAGCTTGACGGATATGCCGATGGAAATACTATTGGAATTACCATCCACAGCGCTTGCTCTCAGAACAGCACAATGGCTGTACCACCCCGGTCAAATTACAACCTCATTCAACGCATAGAAACCTTGAAGCGCTACTAAGAGACCGAGGGAGGAAGAGGCTGAGGGGGGGAGGGAGGGAGGGAGGGAGGAGAGGTGGAAAAGACTGTACTCTCGAGTATTGATATGAGGCTCCGTATGAATGATTGGAGGTCTTATCCACTCTCGTGTGAGTATTAACGAACAAAATATTCGTTTCGCTTCGCTGAAAAGTACCCGCAAACTTGCATAGGACCTGATTCACCTGCAAAGGAGCGCGATCGAATTTTCGTTTAGCTTTTCTGCGGTTCAAGATTTCGCCCATACTACCCAGACCGATGGTTCATACCCCGCGCTGGGGGTCAACCGTAAATTGTGGAGATTACGGCTATCATTGCTAGTTATATTCTGACCAGCTGTTTTTTCTCGTTTGGCTTGTGATGTCCAACTTCTGAACCATGTACCTTTTTTAGTTTCGAGGTGAAACAACCCATGATAGGACGCCACTGGAAGGATTCGTGCGGCTTTTTGGGATATATAACTTGCGGAATATATCAATTCCATGTTGCTCTCACAGCAGCATGCAGTTCGGGCAACCTCTACAGGCAAAGGCTGATGTTTATGTTGTAATTGCCCACACGCAAGGGCATTGGGGTTTCCCCATCCACCGTGTGACCGCAAAATATGCTCCAGTTTGCCGTATTTCATCAATGCTTGGGTTCCAGGCTTGTTGGAAAACGGGTGGGCTCGTTGCGACCCAACAATTAATTTATCGGCATCCTCCTAAACTGGAGAACCCGCTACAATTTTCCCACTCTGCTGTGTTGATACAAGAACTTTTATTAGGCAGACATAGGTATCCGGGAGCTGATGAAGGAGGTATAATGTGGGTTACGAAGCAATCCCTTTTGGTTCTATGTATGCAAGCGGTTGCCCTTTTTATGGGACTAGTCGCTCACCGAGAAAACAATTATCACCACAAGGCACAATTATAATTTTTTTCACCACTCCAAATTTCCACTCCTTTCTCCCCACAAACAAACACACTCTATAAACTTGTGCGCTCAAACTGTTACAACTCTCTTCTCTCCCCTGCACACTACCCTTACATTATTTTCGTTTCCCAGAGGTCGGGTACCCGCAGATATAATCACTGGCCCGAAGCTAACAGCCATATACACCCTGGGTCAGTAGATCCCATCTTCTTCCAACCGTTTCTCTTTCATGCTTCGTTCCTTAACATCTTTGTATAAAAAATTTCTCAACTTATTTATCAGGGCTGGGCGCCCTGAGTTCTCAACTGAGGAAAGCAAAGTTCACAAAACCCATCTAAACCAAAAGCCATCAACTATACACTCTCATTTACTTTCATCTTCCAAGCATCGACGTTGATTCCTTCGCTCGCTATAATCAATTGTTAGGGTTCGGCCTTACTGACTCGGATTTATCATATACCTTGAGAAATCTAGGAGTTTAGCAGATAGTATTACTTATAGTCATTCATATTAACGAGAGATATATATCTTGGTATAGTCTAGCCGCAGTGAGGCTTCATCTCGCTAGACTCTATTAGCCTGCTACCAGATTAAATCTATAAACAAAACCCCTATATATCTCATTGAAACTATGGGCCTCATCAGTGATGTTGCCGCCAGTTTGCTCCAGCCTAGCTGGTTTAACTTGATGATACTTCTTCTTCTGTTCTTTGTCCATAAGGAAATCCAGTTTTACAACAAGAAAGTAAGCCATAATTTCTTGAATATCAGAGAGCACCTCTTCCTTCACTAGCCGTAACGTTATAAGTGCTAACTCACTCGGAATAGGTCAAAGTTCCTGTTGTAGGAGTCCCTTTCCCTGGATACATTGGCTCGTGGTTGGGCGCTATCTGGTTCGTCCGTTACGGCCACGACGTTGTTCGCAATGCCTACAATACTGGAAAGTACACCGTCTTCCAAGTTGCCATGCTTGAACGTATGCTAGTCATCGTCACCACCAAGGAGTTGATGGAGGAGATATGTCACGCGGAACCATCCGAATTGTCCTTCTATAAAAACATTGATACAGTAAGCAACTATCCTCACGTTTTAGGGATTGAGGAATACTGACAAAGTGGTCGATAACGATTAGGATTTTCAAGTTCAATATACAATGTCAAGAGAGGTGCATACGCATACCTGGCACGTTCCATACATCCACGACAAGTTAACCAAAAAGCTCATGAAATCTTTGGACGTGATGCGAGATGAAATGATCAATGCGTGCGGCCTCTTTCTCGGCAATAACAAGGGAGTTACGGTCAAAGTCAATGCTATGGAAACATTCCTGGACATCCTTACTCGCCTATCCAACAGATATTTTGTGGGTAAACCCCTCTGTCGCAACCTTGAATATATTCATACGTCCAAGGAATATGCCAAAGATGTCGCAATATGCGGGTTTATTATTCGTGTTTGGCCCGACTGGATCAAACCGTTTGCCGCCTGGCTGTGTTCGAGGATTCCGAAAAACCAGAAAATGGCTCTGAAATACTTGGCTCCGATTATTGAGCAGCGGCGTGACAAGATGGAGCTGTTGGGCAAGAAGTGGAAGGGCCGACCGGTAAGTAGGGTGCAAGGAGTTCGGCGGCCCAGTGATTTTTACTGATGAACACGTAATTTAGGACGACTATCTTCAGTGGATCATGGACGGCTCTGTTGAGAACTTTGGGAGCTGCGATAATACCAGAGACATCATGCTACGTTTGATGTTCCTTAACTTTGCTGGTGAGTATTTGCTCTCGGTTTTATGTTAACCCAAGGGTTGCAACTAACAATTATTGCAGGGAATCACACAAGTTCTGAGACGTTCTGTATGGTTCTTTATCAGCTTGTCAACCGCCTCGAGTATATTAAATCTCTTAGAGATGAAGCTACCGAGATGATTGACAAGTACGGATACACCGCTCAAGCATTCAACATGATGTCAAAACTTGATTCTTTCATCCGCGAGTGTACCCGCTATGTATCTCTCGGTCCAAGTAAGTTCGAACGATAACCTCAAGCTCGACTCCCATTTCTAAGAAACATAGAAGAATAAATTCTAATGGGGTTTTTAGTTATCATCACACGTACTGCAAAGGTTCCCTACACTCTTGGTGATGGTACTCTCCTCCCTGTCGATACCCAAGTTTGCATGCCTCATCACTCTGTCCACAACAACCCCGATATACCCCTCTACGCCGATCCGAAGTTCGATGGACTCCGATTTCACGATACCCGCGAAGCCATGTTGAAGAAAAATCCCGAAAACACCCAAGCTCATCGGACTGAGCTCTGGACAGCTACTTCAACCCAGCAATTGTTCTTCGGGAACGGTCGTCACCCGTGCCCCGGTCGGTTCTTCGCCTCAGTCCAGTTTAAAATGGTTCTCCACTATCTCTTGACCAATTATGAGATGACGACCGATAGCAAGTCCAAGTACGAGCCCCATACTTGGCAGACGATGTATATCCCGAATATTTTTGCCAATATCAACTTTACGCGCCTGACTGACCCGGAGCCTGGAGTTAAAGAGGAGATTGCTTTTGATCTGTCTTAGGCTGATTTATTTGCATCTTTTACTCTGACCGTCTCTCGCTGTCGACTATCCTGAACGAATTCATTTATGATCACTAATATTGGATCGCCTGCCTATCTTCCACCACGGTTTTACTCCCGATACGTACAATTGCCGAAACCGAGGCCGACTGTCACGAATCAGTGCTTGTTTGAGTTTTCTATGCTACTGATTTTGAGTTATGGTGTTGTGCGTCTTATTATTTACTTGCATCTCATGAATGGCGTGAACGTATTTGTTATCTTTTCTCTTTTTATAGTTTCTTATCTTTTATATTCACCTGGTTTATTTCCTTAGCATAGGAGCCCGGAGTCATTTCGACTATTATCATTAGGATTTTTGAACAATTGAAAAATATCGAAAATGACGAATTCGCGAACAATGTCGACGAGCAAATTTGTGAGCTGTGCATCAATGCATTGGCACAAACTGTAGACATCTTGCTAGATTGAAACCCTAACTCGAACATCCGTCGTCCGGATTGTTGGATATACAACTCCGGCCCGACTCTTTGCCTTGTCCCGACATTCGAGTTCGCGTTCGCACACGGTGAATGCGAACAGCAAACTGGTGCAAAGATGTGTTGTCGTCAAAGCCATGTTCGTCCCAAGTTGGGAGAGGGAGCAAGGATGTTCTGGGCTCTGATTGGCCCCCGCCCAGTTAAGCGCAGACTCTGAAACGTTGGCCGGGTTCGCTGGAATGATAGCGGCAACCAATACAATCCCTCGCACCATCTTCACTTCCAGACGGATTCTCAGCAAATCATCACGCTGAAGCCAGAGCTCACGATCACGAGAGGACGCTTCTGGGGCGATCCAAAAATAATGCGGGCATGGGGGAACACTATCATCGAGACCGTGGAGCCGCATGGAACCCTCCGACTAGGCAAGCTTCGAATCTCGAAACGCGTCTCGATGACTGGACCTTGGGTTAGCTCGAGCACGCGCCCGCACTGAACCCTAGCATGAACGGTTTCTTAGAATCAAGCTTCCTGTCATGGAGAGAATCTGGGATCGCAATCTCGACTACTGGCACCTGGGTACCTGATTACTTTCCAATAATACACACATTGGCGGGTACCCTCCATTTTTAACCTTAGCCTCAGCGCGAAGATTAATGAGCGAAAGGTACCTATTCTTAGGAATACGGGCTTACGTCTCCGGGTATCACTCGCGCCTGGCCAGGCGACTGGAGGATCATTAAAGTTACTATGAATATATCGGAGAAATTTCTGAAGCATAAGCAATATCTGTTTTGATGCATTCGAGTTCCGAAGTGGGGCATCTTGTACGCCTCGCTTGAGGGCATGCAAGCCAGGGCCGACAGGATGTGGACAGGAGTGGGTCAACAAACCCCCAAGCACTCGTGCATCTGTTGAAGAATGCATGGGAAGCTTGTTATTGGAAGCCGCGGAAGGACAGCTCGATAGCGGCCCTGAAGGAGCACACAGCAGTGTTTTTTATTTTTTGTTTTACTTTGTGAAGACAAGTATCTTCGTTGGTTAGCTGGGTATAAGTTGTGAGAACTGCCCACCTCACTGGTCATATTCTTTTCTTCTACTCCTCATACAGCTCAGTCTGATACGAATTTCTTTTCCTGTTTCGCAAACTCGTTTCTTTCTTTTCTCTTCTCTTTCTTTATTATTCAATTCATATCTTAACAGCTAGCTGTTGACAGTGCTGCGCACTTAGTTCTTATCAGATCTCCTATATCAACAAATTTTTTTTGCGTACCTTTTTTGGTTATCTGGGCAAATTAAACCCACTTCGAAAAATTTAAGATTGCGCATTTTCATATCAGGGGAATTCTTGATATCCGAGAGATATTTCAATTACCTGGTCACGCGTGGAATCAAGAAGAAAATTATATTTCCGCTTTTTTACGTGAAGTGGAAAATATCGGAAGAAAGCTATCAACATTTCCTAGCTTTAAACCACCCATCCTTCCATTTACATCAACAACCGTCTACCTCAACTCCTCACTTCATCTTAAAAAATGGTCAACCTCGTCCGATTTGCCCGAGCGGCGCCATGCACAAGTATGTCTCAAAATATAGAATTCTAGATTTGGATCAAATTCTGCGATCAGGATAACTAATATTTCGCCTATCTGTTTTAGAACCCCTCCTAGGTTTCGCAGCCATCGCCTTGATGATATCCTTCATCTTCTCCACCGTTATAGTAACTGCTGGTAAACGGGAGAGCAACAAAGGCCTCTACATCGTCTCGTTCGAGTACAATCTCCCTCCAACTAGCCAAAACACTCTCGCGAAACGACAAGATGAAGAGACGACTACAATCATTCGAACAAGAGCTCCATCAACTGTCTCTCAAACCATGGTCGTTGCACCCAGCCCTACCGACGTTTCTCGGCCCGATGAATCTGCTACCTCCATGGCCCCAGCATCATCCACAATGATGAAGCCTAGCCCAACTCCCAATATGATGCTGCAAGAAAAATTCAAGTTAGCAGTCGAATCTCTTATCGCTGATGACAGCATGAACGCCACAATCACATTCAATCACGCTCGTGTCAGCTATAGCGGTATCTGTGTCGAAGTTACATCTATGGAAGGAATCAAGGGTTCTAAATGGATCTGCGGAAGCGTCAATACCACAGAAGTCCTCGGCGCTGCTGCTGGCGGTGACCCCTTCGATCTCATCGGAGTTGCTGCTTTCTTCAAAGATAAGATCGCCTTCTCGCTTCCATGGTGGGTTTCTACAGTTTGCTTGGGCGTTGCCATGTTATGCCAGATGCTTTTGGCAATCCCACTCCTTCCAATTCCACCGGTGGTACAGAAGGTTGCTGCAGGTCTCTCCATCCTTGGATGTATGGCACTGCTTGGAGGATTGGTATTGCAGCACGTGGCTTCGCATACTGTTGCTTCCTTAGCCTTCAAGCTTACCATGGGTACTGTCAACGCCCACGTTGGAAGGATGAACCAGGCACTCGGATGGTCTGGTTTTGCTCTGTCTTTGTTGGCTACCATTGCTATCTCAGTCGTCGTTGCCGCCGAAATGGCATTGGAGAAGGGTGAGAGGATGATGGATCATGCCGCCGATGCTGCGATCAACAAACTTGAATCGAGAGTTCCATTCGGCAGCCCAGCCCAGGGTACTAGCTTCGTTGGATCCCGGAGTTTCAGCGGTTCCACCACTGCTAGCAGCGGGTTGGGACGATCGCTCAGGGATAACGGCCCAGATATGCTCAGGGGATTGGCCAAGGCTAAGACAAGGGGCGAAGCACTAAGTGCCGTTGCTGGAGGCTTCAGAAATGAAAAGATCCAGCATCCCCACATGATGGTATAAAACAAAAAATAATAATACCTTAGAGATATCCTGGTAGGGTAGGGTTTTGCAAGATGAGCCGGTCAATGGTTTAAATCACGATTCACATGTACCCCGGATGGTTTTTAGTTTTCTTTCTTTTACTTCATTCATTCATAAAGCATTGCATTGCGTGGACTGGGTCTGTCTGTCTTGTCTCTCTTTTAATTTTCTTTAAACTTATTTCCTTTAGTACTCTGATATTCTGATAATTACTTATGTATCCTAATCTGATAAAAGCAGTTCATGGATTTTCTTCTCTTTTTCAAAGAAAAAAACAAAAACAAAAACAAAATATTTCTCATATCTCATTCCATTTCCTCGAGTTGATCTCTTGGATCACTAGTGTTCCACGCTGTATTTGAAGTTCGGTATTTCTTTGATACTAAAAAATTACCCTTGAAAAAATATGTTTGATAAAGCTGATCAAGAAAGTATACGGTATTGCCCATCTGATAAATTACTCCTTAAACCCGTTGTTGATTATAGCTGTGCCGCCATTCGTATCCGTGACCGCATTCGGAAGCGCCTGCGATACCAAATACTCCTTCATAGCCTGGGGATCCAACATCATTGCTGAACTTCTTGAAAGTTCGACAGCGATCATCCCTGCTACAGCGGGCGCTGCCATTGAAGTTCCCGACATGCTAGACGTAGAACTAGATTCAAATTCATGTTAGACGGGCACCTTGGCGATGAAGTAATTCCCCCATTAAATGCTAATCTTCGAAGAAAAACTTACTCAGGACCAGTATTAAAGGTGCTCATAATATCAACTCCAGGTGCGTGTATGGTAACACAATCTCCATAGTTTGATCCGTAATCATCCTTCAAATTCATTCGCAGGTCGTTAATATCGCTAGCTCCAACGGTAATAATCGGTAGGTCCTTGGAGTACCGTGCGGGGCGACGTGTACAAGCATCTTTGTTCGTATTCCCAGCAGAGACGGCGATGTGCACTCCCGCATCCGTTGCTCGTTTGACAGCTTCGAATTCAGCGGCATAGTCTCCTGTGTCAGAAAACGACATGCTCATGACAGAGCCTATGATCAGAGTACTGTGTTAGTATGAAGAGCTCCGTGAGGTTCGAGTGGGAGAATTATAAACTAACCTTTGAAGCCAGGAGTATCTTTACGCTGATTATGGTTGGCGAGAGCGGCGTCGATGCCTTGAATGACGGTAACGCCTGAGGCGCCGTCACCAAGTATCTTTACACCCCAAAGGTTAGCGGCCTTAGCGACACCATAGGTATTAGAACCGACTGTTCCGGCGGTATGAGATCTAAAAACAGTCGGGTAGTTAGCAATAATATTCCATGATGATATTTCTTAAGCCTAGCCAAAATTAACAACACTCCAGCAGGAGACTACATAGCGCTGTCATTTATAACTCACCCATGGCCCTTGATATCCTGACCGCCGTCTTGCGCATAGCTCCATAATACTTGCGCTCGGCCACCAAAGTCTGTATGCTGGTAATTGAGCCCCCCATCCAGAATGTAGACATCAACACCAGCCCCGTCTCCTTGCATGTATCGATATGTATAATCCAACGAAGTAACTTGGGAGTGTGCCTGGATCTTACTACCGGCAGAGATCCGTTGAAGATTCCAAGGAGCATTATCCTGTTGAGTAGTGGCGTTTTGCTGACCAGAGTTATCTTGTGGCCCCTGGTAAGGGCTCTGATTTTGCGATCCAGGGTAGACGGTGGAATCCTGTGGCGTTGGGGAGGCAGTTTGTTGGTCTTGTTGTCCTGTATAAGGTGCCGGGTCTTGGGGCGCTTGGTAGGTATTCGGGTCTTGCTGTCCCTGGTAGGGACTGAAGTCTTGCTGTCTTCGTTCTAGCTTTTGCGATACACGCCCCAGATCGAGGTCTACGGAATGCGATATCGGACGAACCACATCCACTGCAGCGACATTGGCAAGGGAAGATATACCAATACTCTGCGATCTCTTCATTTTTAAACTGAAGACACGGATGTGCGTTCCAGAGGAAGTGATGGTTCCGCCATCTTCGGTCTCCCAAGAATTAATTCTAGCTAGTTTTCCATAACTTGAAGGGTCGAAACCTGCTGTTTCAGTGGCATTTATCCCAATCGTAGCGAAGACCTCCTTCCACGGACGCTTCTCGTGCTCGGCTAGCAATACCATATAGTCATCGTGAGGATCGAGGTCAGCTGCGGGAGTCGCAGCTCGGAGTACTGGAGCTGCGAAGATAACTGGTATCGCAGTTAAGCTAAACAACAGCGAACTAGAAATAAAGTTTACAAACTTCATCTCGAATAAACGGGATCCCTATATTGGCAATCTTACATAAAATAAAATTATAACAATAAAATTAATAATAAGATATAACAAAATATGTTACGCGAAGAATCGAATGCACGACCAGCGTGAAAAGTTGGACCAGCCAACGAATTGATGATCACAAAAAGAGTGTTAGAGGAGGGGTAGCGATGATGAGTTGAAAAAGAGCAGCAGGAGAACATCCATATATTTTGTACGTTCGCTATTTCTTCTTAGCTTTAGGTATTTAGGGATTTGACAACGGCTATGTTCAACCCCATAGGCTGGATGCATATGCTCACGCGTAAATTTTGCGGCTAGTTTCGCCTTGTTTTAGCCATGGCTGCAGCCTGGTTTGAAACTTGCCGACAGATCTCTGTTGCTTCTAGAATATTCGGATGGTGTTTCTAGAAATGACATCGGGACCGAAAACTATTAGTGTCAATCAGGCAATACATTGAGATTGAATATATGTCTACAGCATATATATGCCTCTTTACGTGCACATACCATCGATTGTGATTCCATCTAGATTCCCCATCAAAATCTACGGCGAAGTATGATGACTTGAACTTATGGCACCCTAGCAATCAATTACCCGAAGGCCGAAAAATAAGGTCTTTGTAATAATATTTTACTTACATCCAAATCTCATCTGACGATGAAGCCAAATTTAACGTTAATTGTTGAAATTTCAAATGTATGTACGAAGTAAGGTACGAGACCAATGTTACATGGGGTTCCTGATGTTACACAACAGACCACTCCACAACACAAGGGGCTAAGCTAGGAGTGCCGGCGAGGTTTCCAACCAGGCTGAGTTTAGTTTTGTACCAACACCATCCCCAAATGCGAACCTCATATATATATAAGCTCATCTGCTTAAGTACTTCTACTTCAAATATTAATTGCAGTTTAGCTAGCCATGGATGCACCAGTATCAAGAGTGTATGCCAAGAACTTTTGCCGACGAACGAAGGCGCCTTCACATATATTTCGCAACCTATGGAAGATATCAAAGCTTTAAATAAAATATGGCTGTTTCAAAAGCAATCGGATATGGCTATGGCCAGATGAAGAATAAATCTGAATTAAGAATAATTTCAATTAGAAATGTCGAAGATGATAATAAACTGTGGAAATAAGTTAAATTTCTATCTTCGTGATGACCAAAGAAGGATTTCTAACTTATTCTGTTGTGAAGTACTAATTTCATTGGAAATACGAGAAAAATATCTCGCAGAAAATTAGGGTTACAGAACTCTCTTTAGGCCTGAATCTTGCCTATGGCGTGGGAGAACCATTGGTGCTCATGGAGATTATCCTAGTTGAGACGCAAAACTTGCAAATATATATCGCTTTCATGGGTGTGATATTTGGCCCATACAGAGAATCACTCGGCGGAAATCGGCACTATAAGAGAAAATATATTCAATAGCAATCCATGTAGTCTTCTATCACGCTTCTAGACTGGAAATTACAATTACTCTCAAGTGAATCAAAGATCACTATAATCCATACAAACTACGTCTGCAAAACTATAATGATTGTATTAATATTATATCCAACCACATACACATGCACTTATCAAAAATCTCCAAGATAAGCTCATAATCATCATATTGACCATCTATCAAGTATAGTTCTTATTTGACGATTAAACAGCTTTAAGATATAACCGTTCCTGCTTTCTCTTTTTTCCAAAAGAATTTAGAGTTTCAGAAGATCAAAGCCATGATATTGCCGTGCAAACTAGAGATGGCTAGCTAGTTTACGAGAAAAACTGTGCTAATTTATGCCTTGTATGTTAATATTAGTAAATATTCTTAGCACTACACTTTTTACGGTAATGTTGATTGCAATTCAGTTAGTCTTAAATCTAGCTTGTCTTATAGGTATCCAGCTACGCCTTGAATCTAGTGCTGTGTTGCATGGTGTTGCATTGTGCTGTTCCGTTGGTCAAATTGTCAAACGTGGCACAATGCTGCGGAGCTCCCAAATATACCCAACACATACATTTCGTAACCTCAACTAACGTCTATGAGGAAGCTAAAAATTCTTCCCACGACAAACTATCACAGAAAAAAATATATACAAAAATATATACAAAAAATATATACAAAAAAAAAAAAGGACTACAAGAGTGTTATATTCCGAATCCGGGAGTCGAACCCGGGCCTCTCCGGATCGCCTGCTCTGCACTTAATGAGAGCGGAGGATCATAACCGCTAGACTAATTCGGAGTTGAAGATTCGGCTCCGGTTTGGACTTTATACGGCTTGCCGATTCGTTGGCTTGGAAATTTTGCCGATTGGGCCGAATATTTACATGCTGACGGAGGGCATGTACATCTATGTATAGTCGTGGCATCTGAGGATAGGGTTGACCTTGGATATTGGAAATCTGTTCTCGTGATTTGTGCCTATGCATGTAAGCTTGCATCCCCAACAATCGATTTCGTTGAACGCCTAAATAACCTTAACTCAAGTGCTTGAAAGGTACTTCAAATTGATTCTTTACAACTTGAGATACTGAACCAGAGCTCCGTTGTTTAAACTGGGGAAGTGTGGAGAGTCTTTGAAGCCGACGACGCTATTCCTGGGAAAGGAAGGAAGCTTCGAGACTTCCAGCTTCACTAGTTTGATTTAACCCGGAATTCAGTCGATTCGGCCCTAGCTTAGCGTGGGGTGCCAATATCAAATTTTTATCGATAATCTTATCATACCCTGCATCATCTTTTTCTTTGAGGTACTTTTTCTGTCCATCTTCACGGTTGCGATATCGCGTGAGCATGCATGTGCATGAGCGATTCGAAACAAGCGAATCGGCTGTCTTGTCAGTGGCCCCAACGGCAGAGCAAAAAAGAAGCACCTTGCAGGTGCATAAATGTTGGATAATTATAATTACACTCGAGACAAGGACTGGTTCTTTTTGGCTTGTGAAAATTCTGTGATAAGTTCTGGGATAATTTTTTGACGTAGCTTGCAAGCTGGCCTGTTTGTCAAAAAAGCTTTCACAGCCGTTTCGATGAAAGAAGAATGGCGTGGGGACTGAAGCCTAAAATTGGAGCTAAATCAACCTCCAACCGCCTTTTTTGATCTGCTCACACGATCCTTACCATGGTAGAACTCGAGCTGTAGGAACCTCTCTTTCTTTCAAGATAATCTTTCAACCTATTTTTGCCCTTGAATTTCAACCTCAAGGGCTGGGAAGACTGTTCATAAGACACTAGCTACTGCGGTCTATCGTGGTAATATACTTCTACTGGTGTCATCTTCGGAAACTCGAGCGACGGACAATGGCGACCAGCCACCAGACCGATGGCGATGGTACCAACGGAAGCTCTCAGCTGCGTGCAAGAACAGTAACCTTCAAAAAGTACTCAGAAGCACCCACGACTACAGCAAACCATTCAACTATCGACCCCTTAAAAGAAAGAGTAGAAATCGAGAAGGAAGCTAGGACATATGGCCGGACTCCCGATGGCGCTGGTATGTATCCGCTGCAACACTTATCGAGTTCAGCCAATCGAGTGGCTCAAAAGTGCAACAGCTAACAACGCAATTACTGAAATTCAGTCTTCGTGGTACCGCAGACCCATGACATGGTCTCTACCCTCCTCTCCCCGAAAGAACCAAAGAACCTCTCCGATCTCCTGGTGCTTGCAGTTCTTGCGTTCCACATAAGCCTGCTATTTATCCTACCACAATCTTTACACAAACCGGTGTTTATGTTTCTCTTTCTATTCTGGCGAGCCGGTTATAATCTCGGTATTGGCTTGCTCCTGCGATCTCAGAGCAAATACAAGCAACTAGTATACTGGGCGGCCAAGTATAAAATATTCGACAAAGATGCAAACCCCAGATTGTATGCCTTCATAAAAAGGGAAATCTCAACAAAAATCCCGTCTCAAGACTACGATTTTGACAAGGCACCCATCGAGTATAATACCTGGATGGTGTTCCGTAGACTCGTGGACTTGATCCTCATGTGCGACTTTGTGAACTACGTGCTATTCGCATATGTTGCTACCGAGGTACCAACTAGTCATAAGATGTGGCTACATGCCTGCAGGTGGGCTGCGGGTGTTATCCTCTTTTTGTTTAACGTTTGGGTCAAGCTTGATGCACACAGGGTCGTCAAAGATTACGCATGGTGTAAGCTTTCCCTAGAGGCTTAGCTGAGAATACCGCTAACAAAATATCTGCTAGATTGGGGCGATTTTTTCTTCATGATTGACCAATCTCTGACTTTTGATGGAGTCTACGAGATCGCGCCGCATCCTATGTACTCAGTGGGGTATGCAGGTTATTATGTAAGGCCTTAGATCGGATTTCTGAAACCTGGCGGACTGCAACTAACTCTGCTTTAGGGCATCTCTCTATTCTCTGCAAGCTATACCGTTTTTGCAATCTCCTTGCTCGCACACGCTGCCCAATTCGCATTCCTGGTGCTCGTGGAAGAGCCGCGTAAGTTTACAAAAACTACGTCCCGAAGTCCGGTGCCAACTAACAAACGCTGTCCAGATATCCAAAAAATTTACAACGCTCCAGCCCCGAGACGTAAAGCACCCCATAAACCTACGTTGATAATTGAAGACGGAGCGACCGAGGGCATGACGGTTAATATTTCGCCTCCTACGACTTCTTCGAGCGACCTTCCGGAACTCGTCGAAGAACCGCCTGTCATTCGTCCGCTACTCGGGTATAAGAATTTTGACTTTCTCCGAACTCCAGACCTGCAGCTTTTCTTCCTGGGTGTCTACACCGTATCTCTAGCGCTTCTAGTCCCCGCCACTCCGCTTACTCAAGCTTTATTTATTGCCCACGCTCTATTCTGGCGGCTGTTTTACTCTGTCGGCCTGGGCATTATCCTTAATCTTCAGAGCGATCGAAAGTCATGGACGAGGCATTTCCTCAAGTATGGTGAGACGGTGGACGAGTCTTGGAGACAGTGGAGAAGCTTGTTCCACATGAGCACATGTATGTGCCATCTAAGTTTTGCAGCAGCTTGCTGGAAAGTTTACTCGGTGCCAGAAAATTGGTCTAGTGATATGATCTTGTTGAGGCACATGCTGGGATTTGTGAGTGACAATTCGATTACATGGTGTAAAGCCTTTATTTCTAACATGATCACTTGACAGCTACTTGTCGCACTTCAGATGTGGGCTGCCGCTTCTATTTATGACAGCGTCGGAGAATTTGGCTGGTAAGCTATCACATCCATAACTTGATATGGGGAAATTCTAACATTAGAATCACGATTTTAGGTTCTATGGCGACTTTTTCTTTGATACTCGCCCTAAGCTCACCTATTCTGGCATCTACCGTTTCCTGAATAATCCCGAACGCCTGTTTGGCTGCGCCAGCGTCTGGGGCCTCGCCCTCGTCACGTCCAACCCCGCAATATACCTCCTGGCTCTCATCGCTCACATTGCCACCCACCTCTCAATCGACTTTGTTGAGCGTCCGCACATGGAAAAACTCTATGGTACTCTGCGCGAAGATGCTGGTGTAGCCAGGACGCTCAAACGAGCCGTTCCTAAAGACCTCAACAGGCGTCTGCTCAAGATCCAAGGCTCTCTCGACAAAGTCGCAAACACAACCAGCGACCTCGTCGAAGAATTCCTCGACCGAGCGATGAAACGCCTCTCGCACCACGATGGCAGCAATGGCAGCACTATTCTACAAGACGCACCAAATTACCAAAGGCGCCACCTGGCCACTCACATCCTCTTCTCCAGCCTCTCCGACACCGCCGCCGAGATTTCCAAACTCGACGTGTCGCTGTACTCCGTCTCGATCCTCTCCGCGCATAAACTCCCAAAACCACCGGGCTCCGCCATCGACAACTTCTCTCCGCTCTCCGTATCTTACGGCTCCGCTATAAAAGTTGGCTGGACCGCCCCGAAACAACACGCCAAAGATGACTGGATCGGCTTATACCGCGTAAACGATAACTCTCAACGCTCGCTCACCGGAATCGCGTCGATGGGCCGATGGACTGCCGTTTCGCGCGGGGATTACCCGCCTTACGACGAGGAATCGATCGTGGTCTGCGACGAAACGCAACCGGTCGACGACGAGCACGGCGAAGAGTATATCCGCGGCGAAGCCGTATTCCAGGGTCATCGTCTATTCTGGCACACAGGAGTCTACGAGTTCAGATACCATCACGGAGGGAAACACCACGTCATGGCCATAAGTCTACCGTTTGAGATTGTAGTTGATAGGTTTGATGAGAACGCTCCGGTTGGTATGTTGAAGACAAAGGGTGCCATTAGCGTGGAAGAAATACAGGCGCCGTTGATGGGAGTCGTGAGGGATTGTTTCGATCGGAAGGAAGAATTGGCGCCCGAGACGGTGGATGACGAGTTTGGCAGCGTGGCAGAGATGAAGTACGCCAAGAGGATTGTATACGCCGTCAAGGAGATGTACGTGTGCCCCTTACCCCGTTTCGCGAAAAAGATATATAATTTGAGGGTTTGTGACTGATGTGACGAACTCCTGCATAGGTTTGGCTTGGACCTCGCTCCGGAGGTTGTTAAAGCCGACGGCACAGTTCGCAAACTCGCATGGCGTATTGTTAACGCGAAGAGAGTGCTGGTGAGTTAAAACTTTTATTGTTCACAGCATTAATATATTGCGGTGCTAAAATATCAATCTATAACAGGCACCATTTGCCCTGAGTAGATCATCACCATCGGCCCCATCATCACCCGTTGAAGCATAGAATTTAAGGAAGCATACTGGTTTAAACAAAAAGAAAAAAGAAGGGAGTTTTGTAAATATCGTGGTAGAGTTAGTCGCATATACGAACAAGGCGTCCTGTATTAGAAAAAGAATGCAGGTGCATTATATTAGATGTGACCAATCATATCCTTTCAGAATTACTCGTAGGTAGACGTCTCGGTACATACAACTATATCTCGGCCAAGACTACTTAGTACTACTAAAGACGATACGAGAATGTTAAGATGTTGGGTGGCTTCAATTTAATAAACCGTCCCATCCTGTCCTCCCTAAACTATAAGTTTACCAGAAGTAAACAATACCTGCAAAGAAGTCCTTTCCACGAATACCCAAACTAAGAAAAAAGAAAGAGGAAAAAAAAAGAAAATCTGGGTGGTGATAGCAAAACACGAAAATTCATACCAATTCATACTCCATGCGCTCGAAAGGTATACACCAAAGGAGAAGAAAACGAGAAAGAAAAAAGGGCAAATGAGACACGAGTTTTTAATATAAGCCTCAGCGGAATAAGGGCTTTAAGTAAAGAAAACAGAGGTTAGTTGAAGAAAGAAAGGGTCCAGTGAGAAGATGAGTAGGTGGTAGAAAATGACAAGGAAATAATTATGTGTAGGTTTTGGGGTAGATTGAGATATATACACAATTTAGACGCTGAATTATAAGGAAAATTAATTAGTATATGTGGGTATGTATAGACTGTACCGTACTGTATATACGATTTCGATCTGTGTAGTTGGAGATCAGCCGTAAGAACTGGAGGGGGGAAAGTATATCGAATGCACGCTATGCATCGCAAAGAAATGGCGTAAAGGAAGGTTCGAAAATGCACAAGCGGCCGTAAACGAAAATATAGGTGCAAATCGACAAATGGACATCGTAGAAAGCGAAGGTGGTATTGTGCTATTCTAACTTTGAGGGTTGTCGTAAAAAATATCGTGAAACCAAGTAATAAATGAAGGGGTGAAGCGTATCAAATAGAACCGAATTCGTGGAGAAGGTTGAAGAAAGGGTGTTGAGGTCGACATAAGCAATCTTTCGTAGGAATCGAGAATGCTGGTAGAGGTGAGGTGTAAAAGTTGTTACGTGGGCATTGTAGGACGGGTATCATAATAAGTGAGTTCCAAATACGGGTATCAAATTATGGTTGAGTTGGTAAGTGTCTTGGAGCTCGAGACTGTTGGGTGCTCCGATATGTCTGAGGTAGAGTTGAAGATTACTCTCTTCTTCTTTTGTGACTTTGAAGTGACGATGCCACCTGGTAGGGGAATCGGTTCGACAACATCTTCCTCCCCGTCGTCATCCTCCCCTTCGCTACTGCTATCAAACCATGCGGTCCACATGGCATTGCCCCGGCTCCTCGACCTGCTCTTATTTGGTTTCTTTTTCTCAAGCCCGGTAGGTGCAGCAACTCCCCGACCGCGGCTATGCCTTTTTCGATCCCACCTTCGAGATTTTCGATCCCAGCTTTTGGGTCTGGCACGTCGACTGTCCGGTGCGACTGCTAAGGTGGCAGCAGCTAAACCAAATATTCCCGAACCGCGCCTGGAGGAACGTCTACTGCTGGTTGACGTATCTCGGTCCCGGTCACGGGAGGATCGGGTTGGGGTTCCTGGCGGCGAAGGGGTGGCAAGATCAGATCGGCCTGCAAATCGAGATTTATTACTTGAGTCCGTGGATCCAACGGTTCCAAAATCTGGTAGTTCGGGTCGCGAAGTTGATTTTGATCGTGATTTCGAGACCGTTGCTCCACCGCCAAAAAATGCGTTTGGTGCAACGGAATACAATGGGGGTGTTTCCTCAAAAAACATATTACCCGAATTCTGGAACCCAGGAGCCCTTGGCTGGGTTGGTCGCGGATCCTCTTGTAAGAGTGTAGATATGTTGTCATCTTGGACAGATTTGTCAGAAGTAGATAGGGCCATGCCGATTTTAGAAATCCGATCGGCTGGTGGTTGATTCAAAGAACGGGAGAAGTGATCACCATCAAGACCAGGGCTCCTAAGCCCATCCGTCGATACCGATTCGGGCCGTAGATTTCTTAGATGGTGTGGAATAGTTGCCGAGTCCTGTGCCGTTGACCGCCGAAACATTGCCATGGCATGTCGCTTCTCATTTTCAGAGCCGTTCGGGCCCAGTTTGCCATAGTCGCTCTGTAGTAAACCCTCCCTCGACTGAGAGGTTCCCTTGCTAAGCGACCGGTTTCTCGCATGAGAAGGATCGATATTAATGTCAGGAACAATTCGGGATGCAGTCTGAGACGCTTGTTTTTCATTGGTGCCACCGCTTTTCCTCGACGCTCCTGTGCCGTAGACACCTTCGTTGACACTGCCATATCCCCGTTCTATTTCATTCACGACTTCAGGATCTGGCTCTTCTGCTTCTCGTTTGTGCTTTCTCCTTCGGATGCAATATCCGAAGAGGAAAGCGACAATGATGAGAAAAATCGCACCGCCAACTATAGCAGGGACTAAGGCCTTGATATCTATTCCAGAACTTGACGGATTCGAGGCCGCTGCACCTGTTGTTGTTGGAGACGAACTCTTCTGGGCCGTTGTAGGTGAAGTCATGGCAGCCTTGCTGGTGTTAGATCGTGTGGCGTTGGGGCCGCTCTGTGCCGATGTAGCTGCCATTTCGTCAGCTAATATATTAGACGTCGAAGCAGGAGCGGGAGGAGCGGGAGTATAGTCCTCAGAAAGTGTCGAATTTGGTTCTGGTTCTGATTGGGGTGGAGGGGTCGGCGCAACCGTTACAATTTGTGTCAAAGTTCCGGACGGAGTCGCTAGAGTCTCTACGACTACAAGCGTGGTGACACCAACTCCTTCAGAAGAAGGCACATCCTGCCGTCGTTGTGGTTGTCGTCTGATATCTTTTGCTTGTTGTGAATTCTGCAGGTTCTGTCGTTGTAGTCGTCGTAAGACTTGAAGAATTGGATCTCCGCCAATCGCAGCAGCCATAGGTCTCGATCCGGTACCTGATTGTAAGTATTTCTTGCTCTTTCAGGACCGTTGTTGACTCGCAAATGTGTTTGCTGCTTTGTTTCCTGCAAGCCAAGAAGCAGGAACAGGTTTGTTCCCGATTCCCGGGTACGGGTTGCTCGCTTGCCTCGGTCTGGCTATCCCGCTTCTCTCCTCCTTCTTATCTTAGTATTCCTCTGTCCGTCTCCGGAAAGACCTGTCGTCCAAAGGTCGCTGAATCCAGAATATTTCAATGGAGACTAGAGAAGAATATTCGATCAAGAGGGAGCAGGAAAGACCTCATCAAATGGTTCTCGGGAACAGTGGCAACCACACAGCCAATTTCGGGTTCGTTTGTCCAGTGGCGTGGTGGGAATGCCCAGACCGTCTCTATGTACGCTTTGACTCCGAGTTCTGGTATCCTTGTCCGCACTCTGCACACATGCACAGTTTACAATTGTAATTCTGTACGCCGTACGAGGAGGTGTCCTTCAAAAACGTGCTCTCCTGTACCTTAAGATTTTAGCCGGCTTTCGATCGCAGTCGGTGCATTTTATTCAGTCCAATCGTCTGGGGAAACTAGGTCGGCAGGAGAGAGTCTCAGTTGATGTGATAGGGATCGAAAGGGGCTCCCTTCTAGCTCACGAGAGAGAGGGGCGGGAAGCACATATATTAATTAGCAAGTCCTCAGCTATTGCAAAGTCTGCATGCAGCTGTGAACTGGAACTTGAGCGATTGCCCTGGATGGAATCAAAAAAAAAAAAAACATCCCCTTTTGAGGTGTATCCGAACCAATATTGTTTTCTCCTTTGTGGCCACACTGAACCAACGAGTCGGTCTGGGGACCAGGGCATCTTTGATAGCGAGGGCAGGGGGGACCTGGTAGGACACTCTCGTCTGCAACGGGTGTATTGGTCGATTGGGGTGGTAGAGATTGGCTGACAGCCATTGCACTGGGACAGCCTCTCAGCTGCGACGCCGTTGGGCGTTGGGATATTAGAGACGGATGATGTCTTTGATTGCATCCTCGAGCTCATCTCGTCGATTAATTAATCTCGTTAACAATCAACTGACGACGTAAAACGCTTCCGAGTTGTGATTGACACTGATCAGCACCGTCACCAGCAGAATTCGGAACATTACCACAACAAGCAACAAGCAACACCCAGATCGATGGACAGACATATGCTTCCGCCAACACGCGCCTTGTTAACGAGACTAGTGTTTGTTGTTGTTGATACAAAACCAAGTGCTTATATTACAGTTTATAGTTGTATATTATAATTATATTCTTCCATCCCGTGTCGCTGGTTTTTAGGTTTCAATATTTCGTACCTTCGCATCTCTTTCCCTTCACACAGTGAGAGTTTGTTTAGTATAACCGCCAGCCGCAGCAGCCATCGCTACACTTCGTACACGGCATATTTCATTGGACTTTTACATATCGGCTCAGCAGTTAAAACGTCTGCAAAAAGGTTTGCCATTCCAAGACCTAGAACTAATATAATGCATGTCATTATTACTATGATACTTACATATACCTCTCCGACTGTGGAGCCTTTGAGGGGGAAAACAGGAACAGGAACAGGCACCGGAACAGACCGGCCCCGTCCTTTACCCGGACTCTTCGCAATTCTGTTAAAATACAGTTTGACAGTTACATGCAAGAGGCGTGCATAAAGCACACAACGCAGAGCAATACGCAGAATCCAACAAATACACCCCCTCATTTCACCATCGGCCTCGTGCGATATCATCCTTGCAAGATGTTAAATCTTTAAAGGCATGGCATGGCTGCCTTATCCTACAAGCGTAGGATCCAAACTTCGCAAGACTACTTCGTAAACTTCCTATAACTAAGAAAAATACAAATATCAGACTATCAACTTTTCGTAAATAGCAGCTAAGATTAGATGGTATTGCATGTGCTCATGTGTTCAACTACTCCGATATTTGTGTTCGACAATCGGCTCTCAATCCATCCTCCAATTCTCAAATAATTATAGATTGCCTAGTATATTCTATACGCTTAGCGTTTCGAGAAATCTGGTATCACCCTCCCCCCAAGGCTGCTCAACGCTAACAACGTTGATCAACTCTACATGCTTCTCACTCCTTGGGGTGATGCTGCACTTGTACTTTGTCGGATGCGATATGAGCCCCGGCGTCGCACCTACCTCGGGATCAATCTCGTTCCCAGTCTTCGCATCAACCATCTTTTTAATTTCAAACACAGCTAAAGTCTGAGCGATGGTAAGGTAAACACTGGCATCAGCCAGATTCCGCCCGGGACAAATCCTTCTGCCAAACCCAAAGTTAAACGTCTGTGGTGCGGGCTCCGGATTCAGACCCAAAAACCTCTCTGGATTAAAGGTCTCCGGGTCGCGGTAGACACTCGGGTCCTGTGAAAACCAGGCGATTGACGGCATCACGATCGAACCCTTCGGAATACGGTATCCGCGGAACTCATCCTCTTCGTCAGTCGTGTGAGGTACACATATTGGAACTACTGAAAACCAGCGCAGCGTCTCCTTGACAACGGCCTCAATGTACGGTAGGTTCGGGCGATCTTCAAACCCAGGTAGTCGCTCACCACCTACCACGCGGTCGATTTCCTCACGCGCCTTTCGTTGAACCTCAGGGTACAGCGTCATGGCCAGGAACCAAAAGCTCAACGCGGAGACTGTAGTATCTGCGCCGCCACCGTATAGCGCGATCGCGCTGTATTTAATAAGCTTCTTCTCCGCCGCGTCAGGGTCTCCCTCGAGAAGCCCCGAGACATACGATGGTCGATCCGTACCCAGCAACTTCTGCTTTTCGGTGAAAGCATAGGGCAAATCCATGATATCCTCAAATGACTTTCGGTATTGCCTAGCAGTTTCCTTAAATCCCATGCCGGGTAACCACTCGGGCAAATGACGAAGCCAGGGAATCAAATCAACGAGCCAGGCACCAGCGCTTGTAGCGTCGGCGAATTCTTCCATCAATTTGTTAACCATAACAATGAGAGGATCGCGGCCGCTCGGGCCAGGCCTGTAGCCATACATCATGTCGAGCAGAACGGAGGCCGATTCTCTGCATCGTTTCAAAGAATCCGTAAATGATATATTCCGCACCCAAAAAATTATAGAGAGTGGAGGAAGAAGAAAAAAATGTGCTGACAAAGAGAGTAAAATACCTACACCTGCAAATTAAACACCAAGTCATCAGGAGCATTCAAAGTTTTGAACAAAAATCGTCGGACTTGAAGATCGACCGACGGTTGGAACTTTTGGATCGAGATTCTGGACCCCAGCTGCGCAGCCGCTAGCTTACGTTGCCGACGCCAATTCTTGTTATATCCCTGAAAGGTCAATGCGTGCCCATAACCGCACCTGTAGCAGCGAAAACCATTAGACTCTTTTGAAAATAGTTCAGTATCACAATGTTAATTAAAAAAGACAGCCCTACATCTCAGAAGCGAATGGGAGGTACGGCCTAGAAGAAAACTTGGCGGATCTTTTGTCCAAAAGCTCAAGCGCAATGTTTTTATCGTGTATCAAGATTATCGTCTGGTTGAATACAGTCACAGAGCTGATGGGTCCGTAAAGATCTTTATGTTTGATCCAGTGATGCCATTCTACTGTTCCCGGTGGTGGAAGATCCGTAACGTTTCCAATGAGTGGTAGACCCTTCGGCCCAGGAGGCAGAGGGAGCTTTGACACAGAGACAAGCTTTCGATAAACCCACAGTAATACAGCGACAGTTATACCGCCGTATAGGATTGGCTTCCTAATTGTGGAGTTGATTGCCGAATCCATATTTTAAAGTTTGCGGGTCAAATGACCTGATTTCGGACGCTTCGGTAGGGATCGTATGATATGGCTATGTATAGTTTGTCTTCGATATAGGTATTTGTCTCGACTTGATCTCTGTACTACCAATTTCAGTAAACCTTTTCTCTAGTCGGGATTCTTGTGGAACCCATCACGCAGATTTAAGGTCTCAATTGACACCTGGGTGTTCACGTTGTTACTGACCTATTTCGAAGATTGGATATCGTTGCGTTGGGACTCTCGAATTGCGTTAATGTATCTGACAACGACACAATTGACTAGGAATGACACTGCAGGAAACAGAATCTGGAGATGGTTTGTATCGTAAAGTAAATTTCGACTGAGGGTTCTAAATGAGGGGGCTTGTAGACTTGTTCTCTGCGGCTACACCTGCCTATATAGCCAAAGTAACTCAATTCACTGATAACGTTTACAACGAGTGGAGAGCGGCTCGCTCCATTATCCATGCACGAAATGATTGGCCACCCTCACGCAGAGCCCCCACCTCGCCGCCCAAGCGCAACTGCAGGACGGACCAGAAAAGTGTATTTGAACAAAATTGACTAGAATCTCATATCATTATGCAAACCATACACGCTATCAACGCCCTGTTTTCGCTCTATCCTAGACGACCAAGGATGCCCAGACATGCAGCTAAACGAACGACAACCCACAAAAACGGATATTCCTTTACCCTTATCTCTTATGCGTACTTCAAACTCTCTCTAATGGCCTTCGCCAATTCTTCTTGTTCTGCATCTTTCGAGCTATGGGAAAGTGTATTGTTAGCGCACAGTTCACCCGCAATATTATAAAATCGGGTTTATAGGGAAGATAACTCACCTCCCACCAGCCTCAGCCCCATATGCCGAACTCGCCCCACCATCGTCCTCCCGTATTGGGGAAGCTTTATAGCTTTGCTCCGCAATGCTCATCCTCATCACATATTTCATGACTATCTCCTCTTCTTCCTTCTCCTTTCGTTTCCTCTCATCTTCCTCCTTCGACATCTGCAACGCTAATTCCAAATCCTGCGGTTCTTCAGGTGGATTCGCCACCTTCTTACTCTCTTCGATTGCGAGCGCAAGCTCATCGGGGTCAACGTCGTGCTCGTTTCTGGCGTGGGTCTCTGTTAGACTCTTGGTGATCGCGCTTTGGATCGCGTCAGCGTGTGCTTCGTCGTTACCGTCGAACCCGCTAGTCGTGGTCAGCGATGCTGTGATCGCACGCTTGAGCACCAGATCGTCGTCTTCCTCAGGATCTTGGTTCACCACCTCCACGAGCGACGTTCGGATCGCTTGTTCGATCATTAGGTCTTCCTCCGGGTTGCCTCTTGAGGTCTGCCGGACAGATTCATGGATGGCTCGCTCGAGTTCCTCGTGGTTTTCAATACCCTCTAGCGTCCTTATAGTTTCGGGTCGTACTCGAGGACGTGGGAGTGGTGGAGGTTGGCGTTGCTGCGGTGGCATTGCATACCCGGCGGCAGACGAAAGAGAATCCATGGTTTCACGATCAATCGTCGGTTGAATAACAGGATGATATCGGTTTTCCGGTGCGTCCTCAAGCTCATCTTCGGCTCTCGCTGTTTCATCCGCAGGCGGCTCAACCGCAACTTCGTCTTTTCCGTGGCAGCTAAATCTCTTCTTTTTAGGCCCAACTTCCTTCTCCTTCTCCTTCCCCTTGCTTTTGCCGCCCCCATGCTTTACTTTACCCTTCACTCGCTCAACATTTAGCGCATTCCAGCGTTTCAACATGGTATCCAGCTCGGCTTGCTGGTATGTCTTCAACTCCTCAATACCCTGCGTTATCCTAGAAGCCACAATGTATCCATCAAGATCGGTATTCGAGTGCTTCCTGATCTCTTCGTAGATACCCTTGAGCGTATACCCCGTTACTCCCCAAATGGCGGCTCCAGGTTTCAAAACGAGACCACCAACACCCTTCCCCACTCCCTTCCAGAGCCCGAGATGGCCTTCTTCTCTGGCACCTTGGACCGGTTGTGTAACAAGCCCTGAAACTCCATCGTAGAGCCCCAAGGCAAATTCTTTACCCGCAACACGTAACCCGCTGCCCATACCAGTGATCTTGTCTTGCTTTCTCACCGTCGTGTCACCATATAGCAATGGAGCATTGTGGAATCCCTGTGCGAGCGCTAAAGTAAAATCCAATGGGGATTTCATAAGAGCGCCACCGATTCGACCTGCGCCTTTCCCTGCACCAAGCCATTTATCCATCGTCATACCTTCTTTATCTTTCTGCGACTTGATGCTAGGTGTACTTGTTCCACTAGCTTCTCCGATGGAATGAGTAGATCGCTCTTTGTGTAGTTTATGTGGCTCCGAACCCTCCTGTGGCATGGTCCGTCCTTTGTGAAGCTTCTTAGACGATGGGGAGGGTGATCTATCCCGAGCCATCGGATTTTCTGAGTGTGACTTTGCAGATTTGGAATGCATCAGTCTCCTTATTGGCGAGTTCGATCGCGACCGGTGGACACTATTCAGTGAGGCCATTGCCGAGCGATGAGATCCCAGGCTGCTGGTCTCGGGGTTAGACGTTGTGGGATGGATGTTAGTGACATCGTGAGCTTGACCGGCAGCATGCTGGGGTTGTGGCGGCGGCAGGATGGGCAACTCGGGCAGACTTCTATTTTGCCATTTCTGCTCAGAGTCGAAGCTTGAGAGCGAAGTAACCTCAGAGTCCTTCGTAGATTCAAAAGAGGTTTTCCGACTGGGAGTCCCCGAACCGGAAGGAACTGATTGATGGATGCTTTGTGCAGAAGATCCTGGCGCGGCAGATGTTGGAGTGGCGGCTGTTGGAGTGGCAGCTGTTGGAGTTGTTGTCGAAGCAGCATCTGAGCTTGACATACTACCTTCATTCTTACCTGACTGAGAATGTTTGGCAGCTTTGAAAATCTCTTTCGGAAAATCGCCCACACCCATGACGACACTACCAATTGTACCGAGGAGTGCCGATGCGGCACCCGAGATAGGTTCTATGGGCCCGGTTGAGGTTTGCCATTCTTGATGTCGGCACCTGGTGAGGTTGTTAGCAATAAGCGATGTCCATTATGGATGTTCACTAACTCACAGTTTGAGATCGCTAAAGTATAACAAGCCTTGCTGCTGAAGGAAAGCAGCAGCCACTGATGAAAGTCTGACCTCCGTCCGCTTGACTCTCCAAACGGCAGTCCGTCTTGGATCAACTAAGCATCGAAGTTTCTGCTTATCCAGTGAGGCATGGAAGCTATCGGAGCCAGTAAGGGTACCATCCTCCTGCTTAATCTTATCAGCAATAGTACCCGCCGCAGTTTGAGCCTCAGCAGTGAGGGTAAACTTGATAGACTCCGCAAGTTTCTGTGCAGTTAGTTCCTTGAACGGGACAGGTTCCGGTCCAGCTCCAGCGCGATGGACCATGGAGCCCCAGAAGGGCTGGTCACCGAAGAATGGGACAATAACGGTTGGTTTCCCTAACGCAACTCCGATTGCAGTTGTTCCAGCTCCACCGTGATGCACGACACTTGCCACCTTCTTGAAGAGCCAATCGTGAGGACAATTTCCCAACATGAAGATATTCTCAGGGACGGCCAAAGAATCGCCTCCTAAGCCACCCCAACCTTTAGATACCAAGGCCCGGACACCTGTGATCTTAATAGCCTCAAATATCATATTAGTGAGATGATTGGGATCGTCAACCACGATGGATCCGAATCCGATGTACACCGGTGGTGGACCGGCAGCCAAGAACGCAGCCAAATCATCCGGAGGGGTGTAGTTATTGGCGAGGTCGAGGAAGTAGAAGCCCGATAGCTTAATGTGCTCACCCCAATCTTGGGGTTTCGGGATAAGTGCTGGAGACCAGCAGTATGTATGCGGCACTTTCAATCTCTGGATCATCCCAGGTGCCCACATAGTACTGACAGGATCTAAATTGAGAGTCTTCTCACGGAACTTGTTAACAAGGTCTCCAAGCCCTTGCCATGTCATCATGTCGACCATTGTATAGGTCAGGAAATTTGTAACATTGGCTTCGGTGTTCGAGCTTTTGATATTCGCTAGCGGATGAGGGAAGCTCTGTGTCGGGGTCCAAGGCATTCTAGAATCGGATATTAGTATATTATACTCTGATAGTTTATTGGCGAGCTATAACTTACGTAAACATCAAATGCAGTGGTACGGCCAACCTCTCTGCACAATGTATATGCGCAAAACTCGGTGGGTTAGCAATAATTGCATCAGCGACAAAGCAACCCTCGGAACCTGGCTGACCAGGATGGGGGATCGCTTGGTTCGGAGCGGTCAAACCGTTGCCACTTTCGATGCAACTCCTCCAGCAGCCAAGCAACATCTCGTACATGGCCTTTCTCCTCTTACCGACATCACCTTGCCGCAAGCTATCCCACCCTGGCATCAGCCCAGGGTTCTTCACCATGAACGCCATGAGCTCAGCGGGATCTCCACCAATGGAGAAGAATTCAAGTCCGTTTTCTTCCACAAACTTGTGAAAGATGGCATGGGAGGCTATTCTCACTCTATGGTAGGGTGGGTTGTTTTTCAGCACTTTTCCCAGAGCGACAAACGGTTGCACGTCACCTCTCGAGCCGATGATCTGAATGACGATGTTGAGTTTGGGAACATCCTTGCCCTGCAAACCTCTCGGGACATCAAACTCTGGTGGTGAAGATAGTGCAGAAGCCGGTACATGGGACATAGTCTGGTTCAGAGCAGGTAAGAGGATGCTCGAGAACCTTCTCGAGCGCTGGTTGATGCTGATATCAATACGACCATCATCTATGTATTACGTTTTCGTTAGCTAGAGACTCTAAGCCGTGTAATTTTATGTTCAAAGGAGGATATCGTACCAAGGATTGTGGCTTTGCTCTGAAGTCCATTCTGGTCAATCTCGAGAAAACTTTCTCCAACCTCGGTGTATGCAGGTGGAGGAACAGTTTCAATATAATCGGCCTCTGCGGGTATTACATGGTGACTAGAGCTATTAGTTAAAGAGTTTCTACCTCCCGCCGAAAAATTGGTTGAAGAAGGTGATGGCAAGCCACTATTGTAGTTGCGGAGGTCCGATGTGGCTGTGGGAATTTGAGAAAGTGGCTCTGACGGCCAACCGTCTGAACTCGACTTGACATCGGATCGATAGGATTGGGATACAGAGGCTTCTTCAGCTGGTTCTTGTGAGATGTGATCAGCGTACGACGGCAGAGAGGCATCCGAGTCTAATTCTGCGGCAGTCTGCGGTTGTCTTGGCTGTTCTTGAGAAGGTTGGGGAGGTGGTGGTGGATCTCGGGCAGGCCCGGCATTTTGCTGGTTATCAGACATGTTGGAGGGGTAGGGTACAGATAGATGTAAGACTTAGGACGGCGCAGCCGTTAATCTGGTCGTAAAGCAAGAAATAGGTAAATTCGTAGCCCTTGCCGCAGGCCCGGAGCTAAAGAGCAGACGGGAAGATATTGAATATGTCCGGAGGGAAGGAATGTGGTGGTGGGGTGAATATCGTGATGTCGCTTGGTGGGTAGGTGGACAACTTTATAGAAGCTGCTGGGTTTGATTTGTAGCTTATTACTCTGTTTAGAAATCGAGGTGGAAAGCTCCGTGACGCAATGACGATTGAAGGCGGGTGTATGCAAGAACAACGTTAGTCAATGGACGAAGAGGGAATGTAGCGATGGATACTAAGATTTGTCGAAGAGACAATGCAGTATATTATATATACTGTTTTTTAGCTTTATTTGGAGAGACAACATATAGTATCAGATACAATATAACTCTTTGAGGCTCTAGCGTAGTAAGTTAAATCCCCACCACAAGAAGCTTAAAAGCCGGGCATGATTTTGAGGGGGGCTGGCCGCAATGGTGTTGGACTGTTCTCACACGAAACCAGATCAACCAAAATAATAAAATACAATTTGGCCCCTGCCTGCGCCCGTTTATACGCTATACGAAATAATACAATAGCGAGAGGTCTCACGCTTAAGCTTGTTACCTCATTACCCTCTTGCCTTTTTTTTCGCATTCTTAACCCCGCTTGCCAATGCGTGTCCGTCTGAGACCAAAAGTACCAAGACTCGCTGACGAATGCTTCTTCGTTCAGATGTGCAATAGGTTACGCGGCCATGCCATTGCAAGGTTGCGCTTTCACCAGGTTGAATCTCGTGGAAAGCATACGGAAATTAAAATATGAGTTCAATGGAGAACCCGAGGAGGAGGTCTATTGGTGCTTCACCGATAAGCACGCAACCAGGTCAACTTAAAAATAGATCTACAGAGAGAATGCACCGATAGAGACTTGAGCCTGATGATTAAGGAATATTGAATCGCCATACCTTTCCTGGCCCTTGGCAAACCTCAGGGCTTGCAGATGGCGGTTTCGGAGATTTGTACAGATGCTCCATGCGAACAGCCAACCGAGCTGAAAAATAAAATAAAAGTAAATAAAAAGTAGAAAATAAATTTCGCCTCACGCCACAGCAAACTAAGCCATTGATGTGCTTCTTTATTTTATTTTAATTTTAATTTTTTCTAAATTTTAATTTTTGTTTGTACATTTGATATTATATTGGTGTTTCAATAGTGCATTTCGTAGAATTTTGCGATTTTGAAAAGCAATATTGATTCCTCTAATTGTCCTTTTTCGCCAATTGATAGGCCACCCCGATGCGCATGTGCTGATGGTATACGTAGAGGAATATGCTAAAGGGTTAAAATTTTGAGAAACCGCATGGAAATGTTTCTTGTCAATAAATCCGTCTACCTGACCGGTGAAAAGCGATTGGAGGCCGGACGAAAGACTTCATACGCCGCCAATAGATATGCGCATGCCGAGTCGGAATAGACCTCTGGCGATCGCTGATCATTCGTAATGCTTTATTCATACGGAGAACAAGGCCAATTCAGCTCATCGGGTCCTTCGATCTCTTAGGGTTCCTTGACTGCCTTGGAGGTGCTTACGTATGTCAACCCTTTATTCGTGCCCCAGGTTGTGTTAACTATGAAGTGGCGGCTGTTGTTTGTCACGTCGCGAACCTTCCCAATCTTCCACTCAGGAACATTTACTGCGACCGGGCTCCTGGCTGCGGCAGCAGCATGGTCAGACAACAGCCAGCCAGGCTGAACTGAAGCCCGGGACTCAAACGGTTTAGCGAATAGAGCACCTACCAGCTTACTCTGACTGGCTGACTCGACTGGCTTATAATAATAAGCTTATATACAATTAGTCTTTCTGGTCGCCAGTTCCCTTTGTGTAACATCTTGCTCATGTTGAAGTTCAACGACATGCAACACATCCGCCGTTTTCCCCAACAAACGGAACCAACCTCCATCCAACCGAATAACGTGCAGCCAAATATAGCTAACTCGAGCAGCTAAGGACGAACCTTTTTATCCGATCCGAATCAATTCCGACGATTCTCACCGAGAAAGCGCCCCGGCTTTTTATGGCGCACTGCCCAAACAACCCTTAAAATGGATGATCAAGCCCAACTGTGTTTCGAAATCTCTTCTTCCGAGGGTAAGCTCGGTTTTTCGAGGTAAAAGCTTAGGCCCAGAACCTAAACTGACCCGCTCGCGCTCTGACCTAAACGGCCTCCCGAAGGTGCGCAGGTGCGTGGCGAGCTAGGATGCCATGATATCGCGATATCGTCTGACACACCCTCTTCCTGTCTAATTACCCTGCTTCTTGTCGCCTGCATTCCTGTCCCTCGCGTTTGAGCCTGCATGGAACAGTTTGTTAGAGTTCAACGGGGTTTTTTCCAGGATTTTTTTTGCTACAAATGGCGAGAGGATATATAAGCGAACCGTCTGCTGCTCCCCTGTAGTTATGCCTGCCTTGCTTGCTTTATAGCTTCTGGGACCTTCGATTTCATCCCGACTACTTATCGTACATATTAAAACAAATTATAAACTTGAAAATATAAATCCCATTTATTTCATTTATCAGCTTGACCTGGAGAGCGTCTAAAATTTAACCAGAATAATAACACCACCTGCCGTTTCATTAAACCATGTCCTTCGAGAAAAACACCACCTTCTGCGTCCCTCTGTGGATTAACGGAGCCGTCCGCTGCCCAGAAGACTCTCCAAAATACGACATCACAACTCCTCCATCTCAGTCTTTCACTTGGACCGCCTGCGCCGCTACCCCATCTACTATTAAAGAAGCTATCTCATCCGCCTCGCAAGCATTCCCATCATGGTCCAAAACCGCACCGTCAACTCGCATCTCCATCTTTTCCAAAGCCGCAGATATACTCGAATCCAAGACCGATGAAGTACTCTATTATTTTCAAAAGGAAATCGGTGCTGGTGAGGCGTGGTCTTCGTTTAACCAGAAATTCTGCGTCAAGGCCTTGAGAAGTATTGGCGATGTGCTCGAAGATGCCTTACGCACTGAGGTTATCGACGGGAAGGATGGCATGCAGGGTATTGTTAACAAAGTACCCTACGGTGTCGTTGGTGCCATAGCTCCATGGTATGTATCTTACCATCCCTAATACTATATAGGTGAAACCATCATGATTGATAATAGTTTCTTCAACTACAAGGAATGCGCCTCTAATCCTCGGTCTCCGTGCCATCCTCGCCCCGATAGCGGCCGGAAACACTGTGGTAATGCTCGCTGCACCCCTCTCTCCTCTGACCCATCATTTCATAGCTCTCCTGTTGGACTCCGCGGGCCTCCCTCCAGGAGTTCTAAACGTTCTTCCCGCCCCGCCATCACCAGAAAATGCTGCAGAAGTAGTGGAAACACTACTCGAACATCCTTCCGTGCGTTATCTCAATTTCACAGGCTCCACTGCCGTCGGTAGGAAAATCAACGAGGTTGCAGGGAGGTACGGAAAACCCGTCACCATGGAGCTAGGAGGTAAATGTGTCACTCTAGCGCTGAAAGATGCAGACTTGGATAAACTCGCGCATGAACTGGTCATCGGCGCCTATTTGAATGCAGGTCAAATTTGCATGTCGACTGTGAGTTAGCTACTATACAGATCGTATCAGTTCTACGGCATGCAATTAACGGCTTGATTAGGAACACGCTATAATCCCTAGTGTTATAGCCCCAGCTCTAATCGAAAAGCTAATCGCCACGGTTCCAAAAATATTCCCACAACCCTTCCCTCTCATAACCACAGGCTCCAAGAACAAAGTCCTAAATCTTATCGCAGACGCGAAGGAAAAGGGTGCCACCGTTTACTCTTCCAGAGGTGAAGAAACAGAACATAATTTTCTCGAGGAAATTACCTCAGACACCAGCTCCTCTCTACCCCCGTTCTTTATAAGTAAGGTAACAAAAGATATGGCAATATTCCATGCTGAGACCTTCGCACCGGTGTTTTGCATTTTAGAGTACGATGGCGATGTCGAGGAGGGGATAAATTTGACCAACGAGTTGGAGTTCGGGTTATCCGTCTCCATATTTTCGGCGGATGAAAACGAGGCGATAAGGGTTGCTGGCGAGATTGATTCTGGGTGAGATTTTTAAATTATATAAACTTTTTATATAAACTCAAACGAGAAAGCTACTAATTAGATATATAGTGCGGTGCACATCAACCACATGACGGTATATGATAACCCGTCTTTCCCCCACGGTGGCGTCAAAGCCTCTGGGTATGGCCGTTTCGGTGGTAAATGGGGGATAGAAGAGTTCACATATATAAAGACAGTGACAAGGGTTATTTGAAAGGCGAATCTTCACTACAAGTACATAAATCAGAATTATACACAAAACAATCCTACAGTATATAATTATATCTTCGCTTTCGCACGTATATTGTTAAGTTTTCAAAAAATACTTTTATATCTTTCGCAGAACATGAAAAAGATTGATAAGGGAAAATATCTCGAGATCAACTGGAAATATACATAGAAAGAAGACATAGAAGAAATCCCCGATGCACGGGAAATTAGAAAAAGTATAATAAATACAGTGAAAGTCGTCACGCACATTTTTGATTTTCCAAGAAACAAATTACTCCCACTGAGGGGTTTGAAAAGCGGTAAGAAATAAAATAAAAATAACGTGAGAGATAACGCCGTATAATGCATGATTTCCACGCTGTGCTAATACTGAAAAAGACAGGTACAAAAATTATATGCCGGTAAATATCAAGCAAGTACGTAAGAATTCGTTAGATCGTGATCAAGCAAGAGCAAACAAAATCAGTGGGGTGGGAAAGAAGAAGCGTGGTTCCATCAAAAAAAGCCAAATAAATGCGGAGAGTAGTAAACCAGGGAAACAGGTATGTGAAATCTAAAAGCAAACGAAATGTAAAAATGAATATTTTAAAGAAAAACACCCTCGATAGGTTCCCACGGCATCGGCGAAACCTTGAAAGCGTCGAGAGCATAGACCAATCTCTCCGGGCTCATTCGCACGCCGGTATGAAAGGCCACTGCTACACCGCCACCGACCTTCAGAGATTCGAGGTAGGGGTATATACGGAGGAGCCAGGGTATAAACTTGGCAGATGGGAGCTTTTCGATATTATTAGCAATGAACAATGGTGGTGGGCTTAGGCAGAACAACACAAGGTAGGCGCAACTTACAACGTCTCTTGTTCTCATCGCTTGTAATTTGGCTGCGCTTGCATCTCGGTCTAGGGGGATCGACATCGAATTGACGTATTCAAACGGACGGACAACGGAGACGTGAAGGCTTTTGAAAGCATGGTAGCCTTCCAGAAGGCGTTCAAAGCCAGGATTTTCCCGATAGCGCTGCATGAAAGTCAGAAATGGTAAAGTCCAAAGGTGTCAACAAAAGGAGAAAGCTTACCCATAGTAGCCTCCAATACTTCCAATCCCAAGGAACGTGGAGCTCCAAGTGTCTGAGAGACTTGCACCTCTTTGGAATTTCATTGATCTTGCTGATTTCCCATTCGATTCCAGGTGTGGTGCAGATACCCATGCGTAGCTTCACCAGCTTTGGTAGCATAACTAGTTTGATGTCCACATTTGGGAATTCGATGTCCAGTTCCATCAGCTCCTTTCGATATTTCTTCAACAATGCGAGTTGTAGATGGCTGCAGTCTCGGACCAACAATTTCCCATTGGACCGGTATTCGTAATCGTAGAGGACCTTCTCTCCAGACATAAAATCGTTGGTGACAGAATCTGGATCCATACTTCTTAAGGTTGAGTATTTGTTGAACCTTCCATTCGAAGGGGAGTCAAGAATGGTGAGGGACGTAACCCGAGGAAGAGTATGCCCCTTCTCGAAGAAGTCCCACATGCCATCGGAGTCTAAACCAGTTACGCGGAAGCAAAAGCTGCTTCTTTGTCTTTCCATAAGTTCGTGGATTTCATGTAGCAGGTCGCTTTCGAAGTCAAGTTGTGTTTTCGTCGCCGCTGCGAGTTGAGCTCCGTTGGCAGTGAACAATAGCGGAGCAGTAGCGGTTGCCGGATTATAGACTGGCCGCATCCTCAGTGACAAACTATTTAGTGACGGGGTATTCCGTAGTAATTCTGTCAAATCCCAGCAAATGTTCGAAATTTCTTGATATGGCTCGAAAACCCAACACTTCTCGGAAAGCAGATTCGGAAGGGTCAATGTCAGGGACTTGAGCCTTGTGCTGGTAAGCATCTGGAGAGAGAATTGGCTCGGTTCATCTAAAAGAGGCGGAGAATACCACGATTGATCCGATCCTGGGCATAAGTCGAGTTTCCGTAGCGTTGGATGGCGCCGTAAGGCTAACAAAATAGCATTATCAATATGAACACTTGTGGACCATCTGTAAGCGATCCGTCAGCACTAGCACTTATCTCACGGAAGAGCCTTTATAACAAATGCCGCCTCTAAACTGGAAATCCAAAGGAAATATGGTTAAGGGAAACTTACTCAAAATTTTTCAAATTGGTCAGTCGTGGTAAAATGTCCACAACTTGTGCTCTAAACCTCGTGCAAAGTTCCGTAAGGTACCGAGCAGAAGCGTCTTGATGGGCTATAGGAGTAACCGGGCTAGCGGTTGGACTTGTCCCCCGAGAGCCAAATTTACTCGTACTTGACGAAGATATTCTAAAACTTCGCACACAAGAAGCATGGTGCCGTCTCCGGTCCATCAACACCCTGACCGCAGTGTTGAAACGAGGGTGCGGAGCAGACTTTGTCCTCAGATTTACGTTCCTCCATAAGAAGCGTGAGCCCACATCGTACATGCTCTTATCCACAAGGCATAATGCTAAAAGTGAAGTTTTATCGTTTTCTAACTGTTCAAAATGCCAAAATGACAACCCGCGAAGGATTTTGTTGTTGTCAGCCGCAGCTGGTTCTATATTGATAAACCTCAAGGGAACGACATCTCCTTCTTTCTCAGAAAGACGAAGCTGAGACTTACGTAGCTAATTATTTCATGCCAGATATCATAGTTCCGAGAAACGGACGGCATGGTATTAACGCTCAAAGTCGCAAAGTCGTCAAAGAGAAAAGACGATTCAGCAGGATATGTCGTTCGAGTCTGGAGAATGTTGTATAAGGAATGTTGTCTAGTCTTGCTATCTCTGGCCACAGCATGAAGCGGCCTCGCTGAATGTGACCATGTGAGACTTCTTAGTCCTTGGATCTTGAAAGCTGGATCGGTTGTCGCTGCAGCTATTTCAGGGCAATAGTATGCCATTTTCCAGCCACGCCGGGGTTGGGGTGTGTCTGGTAGGCGTAAATCGTGGTATATGCAAGGTTTGCCGCGTTTGAGGAATATTGGGAACTATTAACTGCAGTCGATACAACGGCGACTTGCTATATCGAACCGAAGTGGTTGCCAAAACTTGTTTGAATTCGGGTGATATTCTTCGTTTAACCAGTTGCAGGTTGTATGCAAGGCCTATTATGGAAACGCCCTGGCAAGACTGAAGCTCCCTTGGGAAATGCGAGAAGTATATATAAATGTGTTGAAACCTAGTCGCAATCATTACGCTAAATGTCAGCCGTTAAGTCAACCTTACCTCGACGAAGGCTCACCAAAAGAACCGCTCTCGTCAAGCTCTTGTCTTCGATGTTAGTACATAGAATAGCGATGAGTACTTACGAACGGATAATACCAATGCGAAAAAAAGTTACGCAATAAAGAGGGGCGTCGTTCAGCCCAAAGTTCGAAATCAACCTTAGAAATGTCGTAGGGCAGCTCGCTTCGCAAAACAACTGGCGGTTTGGATGCTCAGACGACCATTTTGTAATATTTGTATTACAAAGAGCGTTTCAAGATCGGGTAGAAAGGTAGGAGGCGAGGAGCAGCGGCCTTAAAAATATATAAGATCTTCTAGAACTGCTAAAAGAAGGAAACCTGCAAAAAATCCTAACAGGGCAAAATCCAAATGTAGCAACGTTGGCGTCGAGGCTAAGCGTATTGTGCCCGGCGCACGTTTAGAGAGCTGACAGGCGATCCTGCGGCAACCTGCAAGGGGCAAGTGGAGGATGCATGAACAAGGGGCTTGGGATAGTCGACTTGTCGAAGGGCTTCTTTGGCTTTTTTCTTTCGAATCTGAATAAAGATTTTGGGGGCACTGGGGATAAGGCCATCTTAAATCGCTTCTTTTCTAACGGGGACCCTAAGGCACCCTTGGGACCAGTGCCATGGTGTTGGGTAACCAGATCAAGCAGGCAAAAGTGTATTGTTAACTTCCTGCGAACCGACTTCAGCCGCACAGCATGCTGATCTCATGTGTTACTTGGGCCCTGGGTTGAACGGCACCCTATCATGAATTTGAATTCAGTCTTCAGGGTTTGCACACGTAGTCGAGATAACCGCAGCTGACGGCTTTGTTGCGATCCTTTAGCCGGCCTAGGCTGCGGGATAGATCGGGCGAGGCCGTATTACAGTTGCTCCGTTTGAATGATCTTGTAATATTTGTCTATGAGTGACGAAGAACATCTTGAGCTGAATCAGCACGGCGACAAATGCACGGGAGCCATAGATTTCCCTAGTGTGCAATATCCACTATTGGCGTGTCCGTGGAGTTCCTCATGCTCCCTCTATTGATAATGCGATCAATCCGAAAGGAGGCAGCCACTGGCCATTCACCCGGGGTATGGTCAGCTAGCCACCACCTCGTCCGATTTGAATAGAACTGGTCCACTGTCCTGCGAAACCCTCGTGGGATTCATGGGTCGAAGCAACTGTAGCCGTGTAGGTGAGTCCCGTTTCGTTCAAGATACCCACATCTGCCGCTGCATCAAAAATTTTCGCTTGCATGACATTTCCTTTTCTGGATGTCGAGCCCGGCTACACCGTCGCTAGCACACTTTGGATGTGGCTGTACAGCTGGAGTTGTGTGAGACCTGCTTGTTAGCGTTATAAGTCCATTTCTGTGCCTGCAGAACCCTATCATGCAAAACGTAGGCGCACATATGTACATGTGGGTTTGACAGTATCCGTCGTGAATGGCGACTTGCGAGCAGCTGACTGGTAGCGGAATACTGATGGCTATCGTGGAGTCGGTATTTCGGGGACAGGGTATGTTGGCGCCGTCGGCGTCCGGATATCAGGCTCTTCTTTCGACCAAATGTTGCGTCGAGGTAGATGGGCAGAACGACGTTGCGATGACATATTAGCTGAAACCTACCACATTGTTTCATGCGGGATCCGATTCCGATTGGCATGAGGTTCTGCGGCATCGTAGCTTGAATGTAGCATACGAGAAACAACGAAAACGACCAATATCAGCAAGCATATATACGAGCCAACACCCTGAATACTAATCTGTAGAGCCGCACCCACATTAAGCGCATGACCTTATGGTCGTAGAACATCCTTTTAAGGAACCCGAGGTAGTCTGTGGTTTACTATTTGTTACGTATCATAACTATCTCATCTTGGAGCAAATTACTTAATCTAGAAAATATATTGTGCATTAAGAACTGGACGCGATTTGGAATTGTGATAACGCCACATGTTTGTTTGAAAAGAATGCCTGGTATAGGATAGAATGCAAACGCTCTTGCGACTTGCTTAAAGGCAACAAATTTATATGCACTGCCTTCAAAGGTGGTTCACTCGGCTATCGTAAACTGCAAATATATATACTGATCTCTTCATTTAGCGAATTGGGGGTACCATCGGCGATAATACAATATCTATCTACTTAAATAAGTATTTATTACAGCCGCTCCGTACTTAGCATTTAATATCGCCGTAAGCGATCAATAGCTCAATAGAGATCTACGGGGTTTATATTTCCTATATTTCTAAAACCTGCATTCCCCTACAATTGTGCAAAAGTGAGGATATGTCCTGCGGTCTCATAAACCGGACCCCCCCCCGCTTTCAACCCTCCGCATCAACGGCATCATACGAGTTACTCTATAATATTTCAAATTAGTCAGCGTTGCCATTTGCTGCAAGTTGCGCCATTATGCATCCGAGGGAACATACCTTATGTTTCGGGATAAACTTGAAATCCTCATTCGCCTTCCCCAAATACATTTCACTAATCTTTATCCAATCCCGGTAATTATCACTTGCCAATAGAGTCTCAAGTTCGTTCCTGCCTTTAAACCTAGGTGGCCTGTCCTGAAGTCTAGGCGGCAGCACCTCTAACAGCCCTACCGGAACATACCGATGCGTAAAACTCAAATACTCGCATAAAAATCGACGAGTGTTGTTCACACCCATTTCATCGCTTCCCCAGCAGTCAAGTCCGTACTTTGCAAACTGCTCGATAAGTGCAAGTCGCTCGGTTGCAGATTTGTCCAGGTATTGTCTCGAATGTATCTCCTCAAAGATCCATGGTTTGATTAGGGCTCCCCTCGCGAGCAAGACAGAGTCCACGTGGTGGTCATCTACCGCACGATAGTAATCTTCATAGGAGAAACAATCTCCATTGCCAATAAAGTACGGTACTAGCCTTCTAGGCTCACTCTCCTCTTTGTCATCCTCAGAGGTATCCATTGCGTTTTCCTTACCTTCTTTCAGACGTTGGATGAGAGCAGAGCACTCTGCGATATACTCCCAGTCAGCGTCGCGAGAGTATCGCTGTTGCCTAGAACGACCGTGAAGTGTAATGGCTGCAACATCCCCTTCATCAATTAGTCGTCGGATAAGCTTTTGGGCTGTGGGGTATTTGTCTGTGCATCCCGTTCTGATTTTGACTGTGATCGGGATCTCGCCGCTCACGTAATTCATGCCTCGCATCATTTTGCTCAATTTAGCTTGCTGTTCCAAAAGTGCAGCCCCACCACCGGATCTGTAGACAAGATCAATGGGGCACCCAGAATTCATATCAATGAGATTAAGCGACGGGCAATAATGTGCGAGAACCTCTGCGGCTTTCAACGCCTCCCAGGGCTTCTTCGCGGATATCTGCACTCCAAATTTTTTCTCTGCATTGTGAGCTCGAACGAGTGCCCACTCGCTCTTTTCACCCTTGATCAATGGAATGGACATCGCCATTTCTGAATATGTGACAGAAGCACCCAAAGAGGTGCATAGTCTTCGGAATGGTAGGTTACCCGTAGTTGTAAGAGGCGCGAGAAGAGGCGTACTAGCGGATATATGAAGTCGCCGTTTCTCAGAGGGTTTAAATGGTGCCTCTTTGTACGACGCATTATTATCTCTCTTCTCGCCTTCTTCAACATTAGACTCTTTCTGCGGTTTACCGCCAGCAGTTTCATCGAGGTACTTTAGGAATGAATCACTCTTCTTGTAGGGAAATTTCTTGTGCATCAGATATTTCTTGGTCTCCGGTGATATCTCGTTCTTCATGGTATTTTCCGGGCCAGCTGCTACGATGTACCCGTTATACTTGTCTTCGTCGACGACCAGTTGGAACTCTTTCCTCGTCCCCTCTACTGCTGGATCCTCTAGAGGAATATCAACTTCTTGCATGTGAGATTTGACCCATTTGCACTTCCATCCGACGGGGCACTTCCCTCTCTCCGCCCAGACCGGACAGACGCCCTCATTCAGATTCTCTCTGTGATCGAGATAGCCCCGGATGTCGTGACTTTCACGGCATGTCTCTCCGAACTTGCAACCTTCGACTGAGAACTCGTTCACCAGAGCGCGTGAGCGACACAATCCGGCGTATTCACCATACTTTCCGAATCTTCGAGCCTTGTTCTGCCCTGTTCGAGCTTGTTTTTCGGCCTTGGTGAACTTGCGTCCCCGGGCAGGAGCTTCCGAAGCGTCTGCCGCATGGGTCGATTGGGGTCTTGCTTCTGCAGCGTCGTCATCTGGAGCTGGAGGCAATGGCTGTGCGGAGCCGAGTTGGATCAAATACCTAAGATCGAGAGGCGCTTCGTCAGGCTCATTTTCAGATCAATAAGGCTATTTACTATGATGTCATACTCTGCTTTAATTGGAGCAATCCCTTTGCGTCTCTCGGTCGATTTTGACGAGTCTTCGGTCTTGATTTTCTTAGAGGCAGGACCATCTTCAAGCGTCGGGCCGTTGGAGGTGCGTTTGGTATCATCATCAGCTGCAGGCGATGCAGGCCGCTTTGTGAGCTCCGCAATGGCCTCATTGTTCGACGGCGTGTCCGTAGGATCCATGATTAGTTGGGTGGTCGGATTTGATGATGGCAAGTTCAGGCGACAGCAGATAGGTTTCCGCGGAAATAAGAATTTTGAGATCTCGATATGAGAATATATGGCTATGATTGGATCTGGTAGCGAGATGATGCAGGTTATTCAACCAGCCACAGATGCACAGCTGTGGCTGAGAGATGGGACGTCAATGCGGCGCAGCACTAACATCTCTGTCAACACATTTCTAGGTTAGTCTCTTCAACCCGCGTGGCTTTGCGCAACTCTTCATTTCCACTACCACCGTGCTTTCGCGGGAAGGTAATAATGGCGTACGCACCTGACATATCAGCAATGGATCTTTCTCTCGAGTTTGCCGGGTTTAGGAATTCAGTGGAGAAGCCTTATAACTGGGGCGTATAGCTGACGTTTTCTGTTTAGGTGGGCGGAGAGACACTCTTTCTTTCACGGTATTTAATTGAGATTGGCTCCTCTCTCCTTGACCTCGCTTTGCATGATGCAGCCGATAGATATGTCTTCTCTAGGATTACTCGAATATCATACTAAAGAGAAAGAGATTTCTAGAAACCTTGGACCAGCTTGCAGAAACGCAGGTTCCGTTCCTGCGCTTGACAATGGGAATGCGAGGTAATGGTAGCTTGGTTGAAACGCTAAACCATGCCGCTCTCCTTTCTTACCCAAGAAAAGCTCGAACATTTCCAGAGGAGGGCAAAATGAAAGTGAATTGCTTGATACTACATAATCTGTGCGCCCGTGTTTTCGGCACTCTGGTGGATACCCAACTTGTATTTCTTTTTTCCCCCTGCTGCACAGCGTTTGTCCTCGGGACCACCTGATGAACATGCAGACGGTTCCCAATGAAAAGACGGGACGAAATCAAGACGCGGTAACGATATCGATTTTTTTTTTTCTTTCTCCACTTCGTGAGAGCATCTTGGGTCCTTTTCCCACACGCCGGAATTGAGTGACCTTTCGGGTTTGCAGCTACGGATGCGATGCCCCTTGATTACAAGAGGGGTAAGCCGATTGATAAATGGCAGCATTTGGTCGCAATTCGAGGGATCAGGGCCGTGGTCCACCAGTCGCAGTTGAAATTAAAATTTGAGGCTCGCGCGATGAGCAGCCCTGATCCCGGAGCCCTGTTTGAAAGAAGGAAAGGCCAAAAGTGCCAACACATACTCCCACACCATCTTCACTATCATGATAGTATGGCTTGCCGCAACGGTACAGGTACCTCGACTGAGATACACGGCCATATATCTCTAACACGAACTCAAACCGAAAGATGTACCAACTCTGACGCTGATGCTTATGCTCAGGCGAGTTTATTTGCTGCATCAATTATTTGCAGGTAGTTTGTCATGCATCCCCGTGTGTGGTTGCCCCCATCGTTCCGTTAATTTCCAGCGAATGCTTGCTGGCTGGGTACATTTCTCGCTACGGCTTCATATACGCACATACGCTACCCCAAGGTACTTGCATACATTATTGCTGGAGGATATTGCATAGCGAAGAAAAAACGAGACAAGAGAGAAGAACCTGGGCTGAAATTTTGCATATGCTGCGCTGTCAATCAGAAAAATTTCCTTCAACAGCCCTAAATTTTTCTTTCTCCTCCTTCCATCTCTTATCAAACTCTCGAGATATCAGAATCGTTTCTTTCCTTCCGATTGATTCGATATTCGCTACCGTCGCCACTGACAACTTTTATTCGCACATATACGAAAAGCAATCTGGTCGGGCGTTATCCTGCTGCACCTGTTGCCTCATCCTCACATATCAGCCATCGGACGGAAACAGCGCATCGCTGCTGCTGCAAGCATTCGAATCTTCGGCTTGCGGGTTTTTTGTTTGGAAATATCTGGACGGGGTTTTCTGCCGAACAAGGCCTGCTTGTCACACTGCTGGAAGCAGATACAGTGGCAGCAGCAATATTTACGAAATATCTTACGAGGTCTGTTAAATTTGTTAAAATTGGATGTTAAAAAAGTTGACGCTTTGTTTCGGTGGATGTTCTTGTCTGCTGGCTCGGCTGCACTTCTCTGGAAACGGTTACCGCGCAGTACGTCCGTTTCTCAACTGGGACCGAGAAAGGGACAGACCGATGGTACGGCAGAGAAGGGGGGTCTAGTCCCGACTCGAACGTTGTCTCCGTATTACCTGCACGAATTATCTTACCTTTGTATCCCGTTTTTGGTTTCTCGTCGCGACATTTGTTCTGTCAAGTTGTCAAGACACAGCAGAGACGCAGGAGAGGAAGCCGTCGATGAGAGGGATTTTCATCGAATCGCGGCTTGAACCTGACTGGTGACCATAGTTTAGTCCTAGTTCCGCTTCTTTCGTTTCCTCTTCCCGCCCCTTCATCGTTTATTGATATTACCAAATCGTCTTGAGCCTTGCTTGTCTCTGACCTGCGCGGTTAGTTGCCCTGGTGCGGTGGGTGATGGTGGGTGGTGCCTGAGGGAACGAAAATAATAATATCATATTAATTAATTACTTAGTTTCTTATTCTTTCTTGACAATTTTGCAGCAAGAAATAACAAATTACGATACTCTTTCTTCGTTCGGGCTGTCCATCCATCGTTGTTCCTTCCTTTTTGCACTTTCCTTCCCAAACGCCGGCCCTCCTCAAGGCGTTAGTTGCTTGCTGCTGTCAGTCAGACCTTGCGGCAGAAACTTTGATCCAGGAACCATCACAACCACAACCACAACCACAACCACCATCCCATTCCATAACCATTATCATATTTAATTTCTCCTCCCAAACACGCAAACACCCAGATCAATATCAGAGGACAAAAAGAAGAGGAAGAAGAAGGGAAGAAGAAGAAGAAGTTCATAGTTAACAGTGACGACAGCGATAGTTACTTATTTACTCCTTTCTGGCGACTCCTCGGACATTAACGTTAAACAACCGTGCCAATCCCATCTCGCTGTTATCTTGGGAAGCCTTATCCCAGCCGCCGTACCCGGTCGCGAACGGATTGACCCAAAGTCCTCAATTCAATCAGGTCAGAAGCCGGCTCGCCAACAAACAACCAAACCAAACCAAGCCGAACCAGCCATTTTGTGTGTGTGTGGGAAGGGGGAAACAGAACAAACAACACCATCTCAAACCAACTACGTCTCCGTCTAACAACAACAACATTAATCACTAATTCCAAAGAAAAAAACAATCCTCGCATCATCCTCATCGCCATCAGACTAAGCGATCAACCAGATAATCCGCTCGATCGACTATTAGGACCATTCATCGCACAGACAGTCCACATGGACGTAATACTGTAGGGCCTCGTTCCTGCCATCTCATCCACTTGCGATATTCCAACGTTCCGATCGCCTTCTACCCCCTTTTCCCCCACGCGATTTCAGACGCTGCCCGTCGCGAATAACCCCGAAACCTGTCCACCGTTGAGATTTCGTATATATCGTATCGCGACTACAAACACAATTCTCCTCCGTCATATTAAATAATGTCGGCCGCGACATACCTCCAGCCGACAATGTCACAACCAACCCCCGCCACGTCTTCAAGGCGACCTGCACATCGACCGACGACATATTCTGGTTCTGGGAATTATCAATCCCAGCAGCCCCAGGCTGGGTCTACTACAAGTTATCATCATCAACCACCAATCCAACCTCCGCCGAGAACAAGTTCGAACAAACACCAACAAGTATCTGCAAATCCGGCATTGCAACCAGTATCGGTGTCCGCGAATTCGAATTCGACATCAGGTGCCACTAGAAGTGCATCCACCAGAGTCCAACCCAATGAGAGAGAGAGCAGCAAAACTGCCACGGCCACCACGACCACCGCGCGTAGAGAAGGAGATAAAAGGGCTGTATCCACAAATGTCGCTGCTGGTTCTTCATCGAGATCGGAGGGAACGGTTCCTGTACGAGCCGAAAGCACCCGGGAACCAGCGAGAAGACAAGAACAGGAACAGGCCAACAGTGCAGCCCAACAACCACAAACCAGACAAGAGAGGATAGATGCTGCCAGAGCGGAACGCAATGGCAACCAATCGTCGTCGAGAAAAGAGACGCGATTTGGCAATTATATCCTGGGCCAAACCCTCGGCGAAGGCGAGTTTGGTAAAGTCAAACTCGGCTGGAGGAAAGATGGTGGTGTCCAGGTATGTTGAAAGCATTCATCGTTTGTGTGATAGATAGACATCTAATACGTGCTATACAGGTCGCTATTAAACTAATCAGGCGAGATACCCTTGCCCCACATCCCAATCGGTTGTCGAAGATCTACCGAGAGATTTCCATTCTACGAACTCTGTCGCATCCCAACATTGTCAAATTGTTTGAAATGATCGAGAACGAACGACATATTGGAATCATCCTCGAATATGCCTCAGGAGGTGAACTCTTCGACTACATCCTCACTCATAGATATCTCAAAGACCCACCCGCCTGTCGATTGTTTGCCCAACTAGTCTCCGGTGTTGGCTATTTGCACAAGATGGGAATTGTCCACCGCGACCTGAAACTCGAGAATCTTCTGCTCGATCGAAACAGGAACATCATAATTACAGATTTTGGATTCGCCAACGTCTTCGATCCATTGGACGACATTGGCGAGTATGAAGACCGTTTGGATGATCCGAGCGTTTTGAAAGACTTGGAAAGAGGAGTTGGTGAGGATGGCCGTGGCCGCCGAGGCGATCTGATGGCGACTAGCTGTGGAAGTCCCTGTTACGCTGCCCCTGAATTGGTCGTTAGTGATGGTGTCTACACTGGACGAAAAGTGGATGTTTGGAGTTGCGGTGTTATACTGGTAAGCATCTGAATTGCCTTGGAGGACGGGATCCCATGGTGCTAATACATAATCCTGAATAGTACGCCATGCTGGCTGGATACCTTCCATTTGATGACGATCCGGCCAATCCTGAGGGCGATAATATCAATCTTCTGTACAAGTATATCGTGTCGACACCACTAACCTTCCCAGAGTATGTTACACCGCATGCTAGGGATCTGTTGAGGCGGATCCTTGTACCGGATCCACGGAAACGTGCAGATTTGTTCGAGGTTGCTCGACATAGCTGGCTCAGCCCTTTTGCAAACGTTGTTGGATTGATTACCAGCTCTACAACTACGACACAGGATATCATGACGACAACCGTTACAAGTGGTATGTGCTCTCTAGATCTTTCAGTGGGACTAGGTTCTATGTGGAAGCAGAATCAATCCCTTTAAACTCTATTAGACTGGCGGAAAGTGCTAATGGGCAAAAACCATTGAGTAGAAACACAAGAACAACCAGTTCTAACACGTTCAGCTTCAGTTCGCGAACCCTCGACGACAACTCATGTGCATTCCTCCCCTCAGAGCGCTCGGCAGGAGCAGTCACCGTCTTCCAAAGCCTCGGGTGACACAAAGCGGAATACTGTGCAAGTTGAATATGTGCAACCGAAAACTCAAACAAAGCGTGGTGATCGACATGCATCAGGCAACGAGCCTGAGAAGGCCTCTACGTCAAAGAAAGAGAAGACTCCTGTCATTGAAGAGACACCGACGAGATCCAAAGGCAAAGACAAAGAAGTTGAACAACAGTCGCAGCCATCCACTTCATCGGCAACTGCATCCAGATCGGCTAAACCGGCTACTGTGGAAGACGCACGCCCGACACACAAATCGTCAACATCAGGGGTTCCGCGTGTACAGGCTGTCGGATCGGATACCGGAAAACTGCCAACGAAGCACCAGCAGCGAGCCACAAGTTATCAAGGCCCTACACCGACTCATGGAACTACTAAAATCACTGTTGGTTTACCAGTTATCGAGACGCACCCCATCCCCACAACCACAACCACAACCACAACTACAACCACTCAAACTCGACCGATCCCTGAAAGCCAGGATCCTCAGACCGTTGGTTCCTCGTCATCGAATACAAACCTACCCGTTCCCCAAAGCAGCAATCGACCAACATCCTCGGAGACCGCAAACTCAGGTGTCTCTCGCTCCCAATCCGTTCGTCAAACATCGTATACCGGCACTAAAACATCCGGTTCCGCTACCGCCTCTGCCTCTGGCCAAAGCAAAGTTCCCCAGCCGACACAAAAGAAACCCTATACGATATCAAATCCTCTCCCTCAAGATCCTGATGCTATCACAATGACAATGTCTAGCTATGCTCCTGCGAACCCTCGCGACTCGAATTCCGACTTGCCGAAGGGACACAAGAGAGCGAACACGGTAGGGGGGCCCAGCGCCAGCTCCAAGATATTTGATAGAATGTTTGGGTCGTCCGATAAGACGGCAGCCCAAAGTGGAACATTAAAATCGCAGCCATCTGTGGATCGACCATCTGGCCAGAATAGTGCCGCTCAATCTCCGACACCCAGACAATCGATTGATCAAGGTGGTAGCAAATATGAACCGTCATCAAAAGGAAAGCGACGGTTTAGTTTGATCCCGTCGTGGGCCCACAAGAGCAATGACCAAGGTGCTTCACAAGGAAAGAAATCAGGTCAGGGTAAGCTCACCAAGCATGATCGTCGTCTTTCGCGGTCAGCGGGCAATGCAACTGACCCTAAGGGTCCTACAGTGCGAAACGGCGAGCCTCCACAATCATCGTACACGACAAATGGCTCCTATGCGAACATTAACCCAGAGCCTACCAGCCAGTCATTACAATCACTGCACCACGACAATGGAAGCAACCATCCAGGTGATTCTGCCACGAACGTTGCAGGTCTTACCAGCAAGAACCGCAAGTTCGGAGATGCCTATTCGCACGATGGCCAAATCTCTGGAAACTCCGGTAGCACTGGAGCAGCAAGAAGAGTCATGGATTTCTTCAGGAAAAGGGCAATCGGAAGAAGCAAATAGTCTAAGCTTCTTCCTGGACAGTCTTTCCCTCTCCCTCGAATTCATTTCATGTTGAGTGTCACACGACACGCAAACCGACGAGCTTATATCAAGAAGCTGCTGACTCAACCCCACTACTCTCTTCCTCCTACATGCCCACCAACCTGAATACGCTTGTTATCAGCGCAGCGACGTCGGTTTCCAGAATCTGAGCGCCTTTTTATTTTTTCTCATTTCTTGTTCAAACATCAGCATATAATTTTTTTTAATTTAGTAGCGCAAGGCGAGAATTATTTGAGACGGAAACCGATCCGGTAATGGCAAAAATACCTTTCGACCCTGCAAACCTCCACTCATTCTGATTCAACTCTCATCGAAAACCCACTCCAAAGCGATTTTTCTGGATCGAAAACCTAATCACCACCAGTTCCTAGCGAGAGGAGCGTGCATTATTGTAATGTTTTAGCGGTGGATGACATTTGAATATAGTTACCTTTCGACCTATTTACGTATACCATTGCCTGTAGCCGACCTACCTTGTTTTGATCCCCCTCATCTTGATTTTTTGCTTTGCCTGATTACGAGCTTTAGACATGATTTTCCTTCCTCCGAACATCACGAATACTGCTTGACTTTTTGTATTCCTTTCTTTCTTTTCTTAATTGGTGTTCTTGTTCTTAATGCATACTCAATCTTGTAGTCAACTTTTATATTTCTCCTGAGCAATTGACGCTTTGTCTTTGTCCTTTTTTTCCTTTCTCTTACCAGGCGGAGTATAGCTACTATCGCGATCCATCTTGAAACATTCGTGTCGCTTCTCTTTTTCTTGATACAACGGGAGGGTGTTCTTTCTTATTATATTTTTCATTTCTTATCTCTCGTTTGGATGCGTGTTTATACACTATTACATATTTTCAATACATTTTTATTCGTCAAGACTCTTGCTTTTATGACTGTGATTATAAATTTTTGGTCCGTCAAGGCGAAAAGTTCAAGATGAAGATATTCTCAAAATATTTTACAGTACAGATCGGTTTTTTCGAACCAATGCATTACATTTATTTACCAAATTGCTTTGAATACACATCTATGCGCACACATGTATTGCAATATTGGAGATTTAGCGCTAAATTCAATGGAAAGGTTAAGCTCAAGACTGACTAATCCCTTAAGCTAAAATTTTGAATCGAATGTAAACCTTGTCGTTTCGGTCACACCTGAAGAAAAATATATTTATGCTTAAATTTGATAAAAAAATTTTAAAACATTTATTTAAATTCGAATGAGACGGGCAAGGCAACAGGGAGTTCTTGTCATCCCGATGATAACCTTATACAAAAGGATGCCGATGTCGCAGATATCATTGGCGGAGCTGACTGGGGAACGGAGCTCCCCAGTCAGAATTACGGGTCTCACAGCCGTGCCGATAGATTTTTGCCTCTGACCATTAATTTAATGAAAAAATTTTGCTCCTCCTGTAAAAACCACGGATAGCCTTTCGCTCTCTTTCCAAAGTCGATAAATCTGACCCTAAACTATAGAATTTTTTTCATCACGTATTCGATCGGCGATGGAATGGGAAGCCCACCCAAAATACAATAATACGGTAGATATAGCTTCTTTTTTTTTGGCTGTTAGGGTCTGGTGTGTGTGTCTACTAAGAATACGAAGTATAATCCAAGCCTTGAAAAGAAAAATTTCTTTTCTTTTCGGTCAGGCGAGAATGGTTCTCGCCGATGGCCTTAATCTGTGAGCAGCTCGGCTATGTCCCTTCCTGCATGCTTGCCTGTCACCCTTGCCCTAGTAACCATTTTATTTAAACAAAAATGTACGCACATGTACCCGGACATGCAATGCAAGTCGAGTCGATGGCGCAGATAGGGAAACGAAAAAGAAAGAAAGAAAGGGAAAAAAAAAGAAGTGTGTATGATAGTAAAGGCAAGCAAGCAGCTCCGGCCGCGGCGAATCAGAGCCGGCTTCCCCCACGTCCCGCCGTTATCCTAGCTACTTTTCTTTTATTGGTCCGGGAGCTCATCGATATCGTTCTAGCTCTTTTGATTCCGAGATTTGAGAGTTCATGAAGAAAAAGGTCATATGAGCATCTTCCCTTTCGGATAACTCCAACCAAAAAAACTCGTTTTCCACTCGCAAAGGCCCCTCTGATTTTGAAACCCCGATGCGAGTGAAAGAATGTAAGAAAGTGCCTGCTAGTATAGCATAGTAAAAAAGCGACTTTTGTGAAATTAATAGATACTAAACCGTCATGGGCATTTACTAGCTAATCTGCTTACTCGAGTAACTACCTAGTACGTAGCTAGTGGCTGTAATGTAAGTAAGGTCTTAGAAATTAAAAGAAAACTTGCGAGCTCGAGGTGAAAGGATTGGAGAAGAGAAGAAAGAAAAAAAAAGATTTAGTTATGCGGATGGTGTCACACTAGCACATTGACAGGTTAGGTACTCGACGCCCACCCGCCAATTTTGAATCAGACGGCTTCTTCTTGAGCTAGCTCACCTTTTAACTACAACTTCCTTCCCGCCTTCTCTGTGCGGGCCCTTTCTTTTGATTTGTTTTCTTTCTCGCTTTCTCGCTCATTTCATCAGATATTCATATCAAATTCCCTTTTTTCTTGTTGGTGGTTTCGTTCGACGATGCCATTGATAAGGCAGTAAATCCGAATCGATATCTGACCTTGTTTGCATCCTTTAAAACTCACCGCACTGCAATGTCAACACACTCTTCCATCATCTCCATTCTTTCCAACGTCTTCCGCCCCACAAACGACCGTTACGACGACCACGACCGTTATCGGAACCCAAACAACCGTCACGGCAACAACGGCAATGATCCCTCCCCGAAAGCCTCTGCATTTATCTTTCTTTCAATAGTTCTTTCCATCTTTCTGCTCGTCCTCCTCTCACATTTTTTCTATCTCTACATCATCCGCACCGAACCTTACTACTACAGCGTCCAATCAGACATCGACCCCACGCTCTGGCACGTCGAGCGAATAATCCCGCTCCGTGAACGGTTAAGAGCGTGGAGGGGACAACCCAGGAGTCACAGCGATGTACTTCGCGATGAGGACCTGGAACGGGTCAGGCAGTTGTTAATGCTCCGCGGATGGCGGGGCAGAGTGAACAGCGACGGAACACCCAACAAGAACCACAGAGTCGTCGATGATAGGGCGGCTGTAGGCTTTGGAGCCGGTGGTAGCGCGGCTTGGGGCTATAGGGATGAAGAACAAGGCCCTCGACAATATGTTGAAACAGAGGATACGCCGTTTTGGAAAGAAAGACAGTGGGGGTATAATTATGGTACTTATGGTTTCGGGACTAGTCCTAACGATAGGAGGAAGATGATGTATGGGTTTCCTCCCATGAGTCCCGGTTCGCGGCGAGGGGGTAATGTTATCCCCGGTATGAGCAGCAGTCGGTGGCCGACAGGTGCGGTCACGCCGGTCTTTGGCAGTCTGGGGAAGATGGCGGCGGGTGGTGACAACGCCGGGTACGGACTCGCTGCGGCGTTTTCGTATCATGCGTCACCGAGAAACACACGCTTCGTTACCCCACCGATCCGGGCTTCGAGTAAGATTCTCGAAGAGATGAAGCATACCGGTTTGAGGTATGCTACGGATCGAAGCGCGAGATTCCCTGATGAGGAGCTGCAAGAGCATTACCAAGGCTTGTGCGAATCCGAAGATTCAGCCTTGAAGGAGCTCGAGGAGGCGAGGAACGCTGCGGCGCTGGAGCAGACTTTTGGATCGGTTGCACAGCAGGAATCAGACTACGCACAACGGGTCATCGAGAAACTCATAGAAATGGAGAAAAGATTGTTACACGCTGTTAAGAGGCGGACCCTGTTCGCGGAGAGGTTCGCGATGAGAGAAGAAGAGGAACAACGGGGAGAGTCCAGCCGTGGACCTTCGGTTTCCGAACCACCACCGCCATATACTGATATTGATGAGAGTGGACTGCACTTTGACGAAGATAACTAACCAAACGGTAATACCAGCGGGCGTTAATTTGTTTCCATCTGAATTTTTAATTGCTGTAAAATTTTGTTTTCAGCGACTGTACGCCACGCTTTTTATTTTATTTTGGAGCTTAAAATGTCTACGATACCCACGGATAATGCATTTCTAATCTTGTTCTTATTTTTTGTTCTTATTTTTTATTCTTGGTTTTGATTGCCTTTCTGCTGTTATATGCTACATTACCATGATATATGTTTTTATGCATATATTGTAGTTAATATTAGAGATCAAGAAATAGCTTTATGTCAAAAATAAAATAAATATATAAGAGAAACCGCTAATAAGACGCCTGGGTACCAATACCTACGGATAATAAAACCCTCTCCTTTTGACCATCAGAAAGTGAATGCAATGCTAGCGAGCACGATGAAGATGAAGTATGCCTTCAAACACTAAAAAATTACATCTTTCTCATCGTCATCATTTAGAATGTCCGCAGGCCCGTTTCCATCTTGTCCAGATATCGTCACTTGCTGTCCACTTTCCTCGAGAGCCTTCTCGCGGGCTTTCTGCTCAGCTTCAGCTTCATCCAACGCCTTCTTCTTGTTGCCTTTGACCTTTTTGAGGCGGTAGAACTCTTCACGGTCACTGCATTATGAGCGTCAGCTGGAGTATAACTTGGAAGCAGGATGGATTTCATACAGTTCGTCGAGCTCGGAGTTGATGTACTTGATGGTGTTCTCGGTTCTAGGTATGATGACATGCTCGATGGCGGCGACACGGCGGTTGACAACCTAAAGTTTACAGTTAGCACTAGCCTTCAGGGCGAAGGGATTGATAACGGTTACCTTTATAACGTCGTCTAATATCACGAATGCTGTCTAATATCACCATCAGCATCTCTTATCTACCAAAAATAAGATTATCTCAATCTAACCTGCAAGCTAGCCAACTCCACCAACGTTTCTACAGCCTTTCCGTATACATCTCTACATTTCTGCACCTGCTGTCCACCTCTCCCCAGCCCTGTCAACCCAAAATCGTTATTCTCTTCCGTTATATAGCTCTCAAATGCAGGTAGTTGGACACCGGACACGTTCTCCTGCTTCGAGCGTATTCGAAAACGTGCTGCTTTCACTGATTCTTGGACCTGGTAGGCGATTCCGTTGCCGCCGGTTGCGTAGGTGACTTCGGCGAGGGAGAAGGCGGCGATTTGCATCACACGGCCCATTTTACGCTTCGCTTCGTCGATGCGGCGGGTTATCTCTGGAGTGGGGGGTCGAGGCGGTAATTAGGTATCATTTTTTAAATAAAAAAAATGTCGAGAACGGGAATGTGCAGATCTACCTCGGAAACGCCTGTGATAGATGTGAATTAGCAAATTGACCAAATGTAAATGTCTATATAAGCGGTTGCTTGTTTGTGCGTATATCCTATCTTACTTAGTGAGAGCTTCGGACTTGCGCTTCAGTAGCGAGTGGCCGGTCGTTGCGCCCTTCAACTTGGCCTTCATCAGTCCCAAGGACTGACGGGTCGGGAAGACCGCCTCGCGGTTCTAACGGCGAAGGAATGGTCAGTTTACATGGGCTTTGCATTACAAGTTCGTGAGGTTCTTACTTACTTGGGTTCCAGACATGGTGGGGGAGGGGTGGATATAAAAGTGGTGGTCGTGGCGTTGAGGTTGGAGGGACGTACGACGAGACTACGACGTCAAGCTCCACCGCCCGAAAGCGTGCAGTCCGATGCCCGACAGATGTGTTGCCCGTTTCTAGTTCTGAAATCTGCGCCGGTTGGCTGAAACCAGCGCAGATTTCAGACGCTGCAGAACACGCCGCGCAGTTGCCGCAAGATGAGTTTGGCAGTTCGAGTCGCGCGAAAGGGAAAAAAAGTTCGAGCTGCATTGCACGACCAGTCATCCAGACCTCTCTTTTCTTAAACCTCGACGGCATCGGCATCGACAACGACAAACGGCGACCGCGACGAACCGGATTAACGATGAGGTAGCCTTGAATATCGCGCACCTTTCCCATCCGTCTTCAGCTTCGGTACCCTTTGATCGTCCGTACGTCCACTCATTCAATCGATAAACAGACTCCAGCCCGTCGCATACCGTATCGTTGACCAGCACAAACCTCGCGATGCCTCCAAAGAAATCAAAGGCGAAGGCTGAACAGGCAGCAGCCCCAACTCCAGCTCCAGCTCCAGTTCCAGTCAAAGCCGCAGAGCCTACACCAGCTCCCGTTCCCGTTCCAGTTCCAGTTCCAGTTCCAGTTCCAGTTCCAGTTCTTGTATCAGCGCCCGCTAAAAATGCCATCGATTTCTATCTGATAGTATGCAAACACTCCTGGTCGCTGCCACATACTCTCCTCAAACGCGAGAAGAATGCTAACTCAATTCTCACCCCGTGTTACTAGACCGACGAAGACGTGCTATTCGAACAGGACATTCAACGAGACCAGGAACCTCAATTGAAGACATGGCTGCAGTACATCAACCACAAGAAGAAGAATGGCAAGCTGGCGGAACTCGTGTTTGTACGTTTCATCGCCAACCACTTGCATCCTATAGCGAATTGTCCGCTAACTGATGGAAAATATAGGTGTTCGAACGGGCGGTTAAGGAGATGCCTAGGTCATATAAACTGTGGAAGATGGTAAGTTCAAAGTCGTTACGCTGTTTTCCATGCAAAAAGCCCATGCTTCTGGAAAGCATCAAAAATCTAACGCATATCTCCAACAGTACCTCGACATTCGCGTTTCCCACGTCGAAGGCCTCAATCCTTCCAAATACGCCACCGAATACGATAAAGTCAACGATTGTTACGAGCGTTCCCTCGTCCTTCTCAACAAAATGCCCCGAATATGGACCGACTATATCGCATTTCTCCTAAAACAATGCAAAGTCACACATACACGCCGGACCTTCGACCGAGCTCTCCGCGCGTTACCGATAACACAGCACAACAGAATATGGGAGCTGTACGTACCGTTTGCGAATTCAGCATCCGGAGAGACAGCGATCAAGATTTGGAGACGGTATATGCAGGGACACCCTGAGGAGGCAGAGGAGTTTATTGAGTTGTTAGTAGAGCTGGGGTACTATACCGAAGCGGCGCAGAAATATATCGATATTTTGAACAATCCGAAGTTTAGGAGTAGAGTCGGGAAGAGTAATTTCCAACTGTGGATGGACATGTGCGAGCTGATGGAGCACCACGCGAGGAAGATAAAAGGCTTACCCGTAGAAGATGTCATCCGGAGTGGAATCCATCGATTCGAAGATCAGAGAGGGAGGCTGTGGACTTGCTTGGCGAATTACTGGACAAATATGGGAGACTTTGAGAAAGCGAGGGACGCTTACGAGGAGGGGATCACTACTGTAATGACAGTACGGGATTTCACTCAGATCTTCGATACCTACGTCGAATTTGAGGAGACGGTTATACAGCAGGAGATGGAAGAGGTGACAGAGAGGCAGGCGGCAGGCAAGGTGGATCCTGATGCGGACCAAGATCTAGATATGAAGATGATGCGGTTCGAGTACCTGATGGATCGGCGGCCGTTCCTGGTTAACGATGTGCTATTACGGCAAAATCCCAACAACGTGATTGAATGGGAAAAGAGAGTGGGGCTTTGGGGAGATAATAAGAAAGAGGTGGTACAGACATACACTGATGCCATCGCGGCGATCCTGCCAAAGAAAGCCGTGGGGAAGTTTAGCGATCTGTGGGCGAAATACGGAAAGTTTTATGAAGAGGGTGGAGACCTGAACACCGCAAGGATGATTATGGAGAAGGCGGTCAAGGTGCCCTTTAAGACTGTGCAGGAACTCGCTGAAATGTGGGTCGAGTGGGCTGAAATGGAGCTACGGAACGAAAACTTTGATCAAGCGATGGATATTATGGCGAAAGCCACTATTGCGCCGAAGGTTTCAAAGGTAGATTACTTTGACGAAGCGCTGACTCCGCAGCAGAGAGTACATAAGAGCTGGAAATTGTGGAGCTTTTACGTTGACCTGGTGGAGAGCGTGGGAAGTGTCGAGGACACAAAGGCAGTTTACGAACGAATATTTGAGTTGAAGATTGCTACTCCACAAACAGTTGTCAATTATGCGAATCTGTTGGAAGAGAACAAATACTTCGAGGAGTCTTTCAAGGTAAGCCTCAAAAGTAGACCTAACTAAACTATGAACAGGTGTATGAACGCGGCCTTGATCTTTTCAGCTACCCAGTCGCATTCGAGCTATGGAATCTTTACCTCAAAAAAGCTATGGATCGAAAAATCAACTTGGAACGTCTTCGCGACCTCTTCGAGCAATCGCTAGAGAACTGCCCCCCCAAATTTGCAAAAGTTCTGTATATCATGTACGGCCAACTAGAAGAAGAGAGGGGCCTTGCACGCCACGCGATGAGGATCTATGAACGTTCTACACGTGCGGTAGGCGACGAAGATCGCTTCGAGATGTATGAGATGTACATTATGAAATCTGCGAGCAACTTTGGCCTCACGTCAACGCGTGCGATATACGAGCGTGCGATCGAGGTGCTACCAGACGCGGAGGCGAAGAATATGTGTCTCAAGTTCGCAGAAATGGAGCGACGGCTCGGCGAGATTGATCGCGCGAGAGCGATCTACGGACACGCCAGTCAGTTCTGCGATCCTCGTGTTGCACCTGAATTCTGGGCACACTGGGAGAAATTCGAGGTGCAGCACGGAAATGAGGATACGTTCAAGGAGATGCTGAGGATTAAGAGGAGCGTACAGGCGCAGTATAAGTATGTTCTTTTCCTTACTTTTGGGATTTGTTGGTTTCTCATGCTAATATTTTATATAGCACCGACGTCAACTTCATCGCCGCCCAGGCTGTCGCACGAAAGGAGGCCAAATCTGGTGGAGCACCGCTTGATGAAACGGATGGGAATGCTGCCAACGGGACGAGAGATGCTATGCAGGCTCTTGATAAGGAGTTGCGAGCACCAATGGGCTTCGTCCCTGCGAAGAGCGGTGGCGTCGTCGGTGGCCAAGGGGCTCCGAAAGACCAAATCACTCTTCAGACAACCGCAAACCCGGATGCCATCGATATCGACATGGACGAATAGGCAGTCGAGTCTATCGGAATCACTTTCTGCATCGAGAGAGATCGGGTTATCTATCCAGCTTTTCTCGCCTCATTTTTGCCTCATTTACTTCTGTCTTTTTTGCTTCGATATCTCCTCGGTTTATACATTATGGGTTTATACATAGGAGTTGGTGTTTCACATTGCTCAAACGAATGTTGAAGGCTGTTTTCCCACTTCCAAGCATTTAGTATTACTGGCGGTCATAACATAAAGATTGTATTATAGGATATGTTACGAGATATTGGCTGCATTTCCATTTTCCTCCAACCAAATTAAACTCTGAATTCGGAGGCTTATCCCGGTTATCGTAAAATTTAAGTAGCAATTGATAATCTTCGTAAGAACGTGTACCAATTACCAGCTATGAGATTGCTTTGTGGCATTATGCGAAGGACAACGCGAATTCAATGTTGGGCTGGGGAGTAGTTAGACCCACAGCAGCTTTTCTTCATAGACGATACTGCAGGAGTACTTGGTAAGTGCTTATCCGTCTGTAGCTGGGTTTGCTTTCTTCTAGTTGCAATAGCTCTCCAATGAAATGGATGGCAACTCGATTGATTCGTTGGGATCCATACCCTCTCTCAGAGTATCCCGTCTTCCATTATGAAAATATAAAGCAGACAGGGTTCCGAATAGATTAAGTTGTCCAGGTAGACCTCTCTAGCTTATTATCCGCCCCCTCCTGAGCAGAGCACACTTCAAGTTAATTTGATCTTTTCTAAGAGCGGGAATTCAGAATTCAGAAAGCAATCTTGTTAAAAATCTCCAATCCGAACTAAAGAGCGTCGTCCGTAATCCTACGATACGGCCATACAGTTGGTCCTATTTCACGATGAACAAAAGAGGCAAAGAAGACTTGTACGTCAGCTCTAGTATATCTATCTGTATAACCGTGTTATGTGGTCACACTAAAAGCCTATATACAGAAAAGCGATCCAAAGTATCGAAAAGTTCGAACGAGAACAAGCTGTTCGAGAGCTCAACGAGACTATCCGCCAGATGGAATTAGAAGCGGAGGAAGCGAAGAGAAAGAGAAAGCAGAACCGGGCCAAAATGATGGTCAATGTTATCACCACTGAGTTCGAAGGTGGCGGGGATGCAAAGGGAGACAATGGCTCAAGAGGTTGGAAGTAACAGGCTGCAGGGCTAGCATAGCTTGACGAAAGAATGCTATGGAAACCGTGTGATAGATTGGAAACTTAGAGAAGCGTGAGCTTATACAATCATTCGTTTTTGTTTTGTTTTTTATGGCTAGGGAGGCGGCGATGCCCTGTGTAACGTGCCGCGCAACTGTGTAACAGTCGGCAACACAAGGGCTACCGGATAAGGCAAGCGTCTGAATAAGGTTGCGTCGACGTGGGTCAATGACCTCATGCACAAACATGATCGCATGATCTCATACGAGCGTAATTCGGAGCTACGTCCGCGTAGCCTAATTCTACCAAAATCGCCGATTTTCCAGATTTTCTTCATTTTACGTAAGGATGTTCAAAGGTCCTTATATAAACCACGTCCGCTCTCGTTTAATCTCATCTTAAAATCTTAACTTCCTCTTTTATTAAAACAATCTTTAATATTAAAACAAACTATAACCCCTTCTACCGAACAAAAAGCTATACAATACATATATTATAGTACACTCCGTACAACCTTATCAACAAAATGAATACCACGTAAGCTGTCTGTTGTCATTCAACTTTATCTCGCTAGCTTCTAACACAACCAATAGATCCACAAACGCAATCGCCGGAAACCCAGGCATCGTCATCCCTCCCGAAGATACCCACGAGGACCTGCGTCAGCAGAACACCAAAGCTAAGGAGGCAAAGGCCCAGGCACAAGCTGAGAGAGAGAGTAAGGATAAGGAGAACCCACCTCAGAAAGCTGAGTCAAAGGGCTCGAAACCAGAATAAGGTTGTTGGCCACCGATAGGACAAGGCTAGGTAATTTTAGATGGGCTCTCATGAGATAAACTAGATAGAAATGAACCTTGTATGCCTCTATAGAATACAGACTACTGCGGTACTTGCCTTGTACCACGGATGTTCTTTTCTCCTGATAGTAAGAACTGCCATCGCTTAATGTCTCAGTTTCCTATAAGTTATCGAGACTCTGAAGTTGTGGCGATTGTAGAATGAATTTTTATAAATTGTAGCTGCGTTATTTGCGGGTGACCTGTTACCTTACCTTTGTGCTTGTGAAATAATTGTCTTAGGCTTGTTTGCTAGATTAGCTTTCGGCCAAGTACGATGGTGCTAACAATGCTAATAACTTCGTTTGACCAATCTCTCTTATGATAGCGTGAGAGGCCAACAAATCGTAAATATAATATAATGGATCTATTCCTATTATAAACTTTCCAGCTGTACTTGAGATAATCCACAATAAGGACAGACACACTAAAACTCAAATGCAAATAAGACTACATCTCAACAAATTTTTTTTAGAACAGTCCATCTTTCGTTAAAAGACCCACCAACGGTAATTAGTATTGGGGTAGTGGATATCCTCTTAATTAACACTCAACGGAAACTTGAAGAGCCTCATTGTCGAAGATGTCTAACGGAAACCCTCCGTATGTCATATATTCCTTCTTTATCAAATCTCAAAATTGTATACCTCAAAAAGGAGAATTATTGGACACGCATATTAATATTGACTGCTGAGTTTCTTGAGTCTAGGTCAAACTCAAACCCAAACAGTGCGGATTCTTCGAAGGGCTCATCGAACTACAGTAACTATAACGGCACGAACGGGAACCAAAACCCAAACTGCGAACCCCGCTATTGGTCCTATGCCCCACCGATGCTTGAATTTCCCCGCCGATATTAGTACGCACCGGCGCACCCGTCGCAAGCTATAATCATAAATCACCTGGAACTGCTACGGAGTATCAGTGCGAATAACAGCTCACCATTCGGCCCCTTATGTCGAAATCGACAGAATAAATCTGGGAATAGAAGTGGTATTAGTGATAACGGAGGAGGTGGTACGGGAAGTCAGAATGGAGATGGCAATGGTAAAGGTTGTTAAGAACTGGACTCAGGGGAGGATTCGAGTTACAGTGGGCAGCAGAATGGGTATCGACGGTAGAGGTCCGAATCTACTCTGGCGAAATAGATATCAATGGAACTGAATTGCTTCAAAAGATAAGTTTTCTAATATACTGCGTAATGCGAGAGTCAAGACCTTCCCTCCTCCAATGTCAGATTGGCTTTTTCGAGGGAATTCATATTCGCTGGAACTCCACCATCACAAATATATATATTTTGGGCAGAAAATAGCATCTGATTTCGAGATCATTCTCGAGGTAGAAGTTTTGGTGGAAGAAATTTTATATTGAATAAAATACTCTCTCGGCAGCATCTTAATAGCTCCTGATATCAAACTTCCTAATAGGTACGGCGTGGATGTATATTATAGCACCTATCTCGGCAGGCTAGCTATTCAATATATTATTTCTTGCCACGAACTTTTGCGATTCCCTCTTGAAACTCTTCCTTCTTCACCATCTTTTCATGCACCCTCTGGTAGTCGCTATCCTTAATCGATATATCAATTCTCTTGGTTCGTAGAACCTCCGTTTTCTTAGTTGCGAATTTACGACTCACTGCACCATGACACGATCAAAGTCCAAGATTAAGTCAAAGTCATTATCGATGTTAGAGGTAGAAAATTTGATGAAAAAAGACCAAGTTGCAGGTAAAGAAAATGATGATGGTAATATCAGCAGTCTTTCAATTCGGTACGTATAATAAAACTTCTCTGGGCCTGAAGTCTCAGCGCTGCCAATATGTATATATTAGAGGGAGATAGAGAGAGAGAGAGAAAATACATTCGAACAGCTCTACTTTAGGTTATTAACAAGATTCTACCAGCCACAAGCTTAGGCAATCCATCACGAGTTTCGCCAGCCGCCTGACCTCAAAGGACATCAAAGTTTCTTTCCCAAAGCTTTCATTGATTCAAAGCGAACCGGCAGCCGCTATTCTTGTAGCTGAAAAGATTTCTAATGCTCCGCGAAATCCAAAATCTGCTCCAGCAACTCCAGCTAACAGAAAAGAGAAGAGAGACTCAATCATCTCTTTCAGCTCTCTAGACGATGAGGTCCAGGTTCAGGATGGGGGTTCCAGCTCTACCGGGTCACCTTTGATCGGTCTCGTCAAAAGCCTTGAACATGACGACCAGGCTGATGACTGCCAGTTTGACTATCAATTTGATAGTGACAAGGTTGATGACGAACAACTTGATGGGTACCAACCTGATGACGAACTTTGCGAGGACCAACTCGACGAGGGCCAATTTGACGACTACCAATTTGACGAGGACTCATTCGGCGCGAATCAATTTGATGATGACGAGTTTGATGAGGACCAGCTGGATGACGACCAACTCGATGTTTACCCTCTCGACGGCTACCCGCTGGATGATTACCCGTTCGACGACTACTACTACCAATCGGACAACGACCAGCTTGATTACGAAGACCAAAGCAGTTATAAAATCTCCCCAAGGTCTTCCGAAGAACTTATCATGATCACTATCCCACCCACTCCAGAATTTCCATTCTCTTCTTCCTCCTCACCCTCGTCTGAATTTGCAACCTCATCCGATCTTGCCGCAGCAGAGCTCGCCGAAGCGTCTGTTATCTCACTACCACTCTCTGATGACCTTCTCCCTGGCAGCAAATTTACCCACATGATCGACAGACTGTTGGATAGACTTGCTGCAGGCGAAACTATTGATTATCAGCTGCAAAATCCTGAGGGATACCATGATGCCAACCCGGAATGTACAGAGGTTTTGGTTGCTATGGAGGAAGAAGAGAGATCTTTGGCTGCGGCTTCTCAATTTGTTCCTCAACTGGCTTACGTAGAAGAAGTTGATGATGAGCAAGCTGGCGGTCGAATGAAGTGGGACAAGTATTAAAATCGATGAGATGAGATGAATACTTTTCAAAACTGGGAAAGTTGATAACTATTTTGAATATTAAGAAGGAGAACAAATGAAATGGTATCGAGCATGTGATTGATTTATCAGAGATGTCCGACAGGGCAATCAACGAGCCGGTGGATGTTAGATAGAAAAATCTAATAAAAACTACAATTCGCTCTTAATGATTAGTAAACGCTTCATAACTTTTGATCTGATAAATAATCTTTTAACCTTTTAACCTACAACTACGTCTCGATAAGATGAACCCTGGGTGGTAGCCAAATCCACATCTTCTAGAATTAATATAAAAAGGAGGGTTACGGATGGATTTGATATCGCCGGCCTGTGTAACAACCAGATAGGTTGGTCAATGGTCGAAAATGTCTATTTCCGCGCGGATATACAGCGCACGTGCCTGCTTCCAATCGTTGCAGATTCGAAATACGCGAATTATAATTAAACATTAATATTCTCGGAGTTTACCTGTCTGAACATTTTGTGAAAATAAACGGACGGTATCTCCGATTCTCCCTTTTTATAACCACCCTTGGAAGACCTAGCTACGTTCGACCGTCCTACTTCAAGAAGACCAATCAAAATATCACATGATTCAAGTCGATTTCCAATACAAATTCAACTACTTGCAGACTACGAAAAGATCAAAACTAGCATCATGCCTCCCTCTACCCAAGCAAACCAAGAAGACCAAACACAGGCGGTATTGATTTTTAAAGACGACAAAGGTGAAGATGCCATACGGCTTCCCAACGACGAACGAAACGCTTCAAGACCAGACTACGGTCTCTACAAACCCAAACCGAGGCACAAGTATAAGAAAAAGATGCCGGAACAGGTAAAAAAAAAAAGAGAGAAGAAGCATGAAGGGATCTCATTCTGGTAAGAGCCCGACCCTGTGTTTGTTTTACTGAGAAACCCATGAAATCTGAGAAGACTGATAAATATAATTGTTCATCATGATATAGCCAAAGACTAGGATCGTGTATCGGTCGTAGTTGCGAGGATTACGGCGACTTTTTATCTCGCGGGCAAGCTCGAGATACAGCAGGGGTGTACTAGCAGGTTATGAGGAAGGAAAACGATAAATACCAAAGGATGAAGATGAAGGTCTCTCCGGGTTTTTGAACAGGTCTTGCCCATTGAGGAGTGGTAGTAGCTAGTGTCACCTCTGCTAAACTTATGACAGTTGGGTGCATCTCAACCACTACATTCCAAGATGGAAGATCGACCAAAAGTTAAGCTTAATAGCTGAAGTATGTTATTTCACAATGATACGGGACTTTATGTGGTCAAGGATAATTGTGCTCAATGCACCTACTTCACTAAGCAATTGTTCACCACGATTGCATCTTGCTCGATTGATAGATTAAATTCTTCGATTCTCTTTTTTATATATTATTTTTTAGAAGTATATTGTATGCATTCCTTCCTCATGCTAGTAATTCCAACATATCCCGACGTCCCACAAAGCCTCTAGGACCAGGTAGGTGGACAGCTTAATACCTTCTTCGAATGGTGAAGCGTCTCCTGCTAGAGGAAATAGAGAGTTATGAGAAAATGTCCTATCTTACAATAGCCTTCGGTAGTCATCATGACATCAAAAAGAGAGAGAGAAAACACAAGAGCAGTTCGCCAGAAGGATGGGAATAAAGAAAAATAATCCAAAAGACCGATCAATGGGCCGCCAAAAGAAACCTTCTCCGGAGGTAAAATAAACCCGTGGCGTTGAAGCATAATACACGTAGCAAAAGAGACGGCAGAACACATCTCAAGCACCTTAGCAAAACGAAGCGCAATAAGGAAAAAGAAAAAAAGGAAAGGACATTCGTTTCCACTCCGCAGCTCCCGATTCCGTACTGTTTTGTTCCCTTAATCGTAAAAGTCGCTTTTGTTTAAAGGTAACGTGGTTAAAGCAAAAAGTTGAAGTAAAAGAGAGAACCTCCGCCGAAGAGGATAAAGGGTATAGTTAATTCATATCTTCTGCGGGGTCGGTGCCGGCGAATTCTCAATGAGACGATCCATCTAGGACTGACTCTTTCTTCGCTCCTTGTTGCCTTTGCTGAGCTTCTCAAACAACGCATTGCGGTTGTTACGCTCAATGTGGCCGTCACGGCTGGCTGGTGTGGCATGAATGCTGCCCTCACGCTTCTGGAATCGGGAGGGTGGTACTTTGCTTGCATCCCATTCTTTCGACCTGAAAAGAGGAGGCAAAATGATATGTTAGCATCAGGCATCATCACGATGACGTCATTATAGAGCGGCATGATCATAAGCGACAGGGAGGGTATAATAGGTGTTGCCACTTGTTTTGGTATTAGGGAAAGCGTGCTTACATTCTGCGATCTCTCTGGCCGATGGGGATAGGTGCCTCCTGAATGTCGCCGCCTTCAGGTTTCTCAGTACCGAACATATCGTATTTGAAAGTGGGCTCTCCGCTAGTCCGTCGGGGGCTGACAGGGGAGGAAGCGTCGTCTTCGATGGCCTGTGCGTTCTTGAATAGCGGCGACTCGGCCTCGGGTATGGTTTTTGGGTCGGTAGACATATTGGTCTTTAGGAAGTTCATGATGAAGTAGGTTAGGACCGAGGTGGACTTAAAATATTGGTTTGGTACGAACGAGAGGGGTGATATTGGTATATGATAAATAGGGCGAGGTGAAATTTACTTAGACTTCAAATATTAAATATCTCGAGGTTTTGATAGATAATGTTTGCGTATTGGCTGTGCGTATTTAGAGTGTAAGCTTTTTATTTGGTTTTTTGATAAATATCAAAGTTTAGAATGAAAGCATCGACAAAGAGGAGGGCCACAGCGGGATCTTTATACCTTTGGGAGCGTTCTAGTAGTTCCGCAAGCAACTAGCAATCGATGAAGGCCCAATCCGCGAACAGGAAGGGAACAGCCAGGAGTTTGAATAAGTCAAAGTCACCCAAGTACAGCCCTGAACCAACGATTCTCGAACGAGACTGGTGTCTGCAGTCGATCAGAGTTTCTTTTAGTTTGGTACCTTCGAGGGAGAAGATGCACCTGACTGGAGCTAGACCGGAATGAGGGGCAGAGAATGACGCTTGCTTCTTTCTTCCTTTTATTTCTTTTTTCTGTTGATATCTTTTAGCTTGGTGTGTCTGCGTGTGTGTGTGTGAGTTGTGTGTGTGGTGTCTCTATAATGGAATGAGTACACAGGGTGGTAACAGGGTACGTATACTCTCCCGGTACTCGCAGACTGGGCTATCTGGGCTATCTGGACTATCTTCGCAAAATGAGAGTGGCTGCCGGAGATTGGAGATTATTGTTTTGGAGGCTGGCTTCGATATCCTGCGAAAGGATGAGGTTGGAAGAAGTCTTTCGATCGTTATAACGATTGTTTATATATGTCATTGCATCGTCGTTTTACGACTCATGCAAATATTATTAATTGTATATTTCATTATTTATATTTTATTATTTATATTTTTACACATCGGTTTCCACGTAAGCCTCATTGCGAGTATCAGACATTCTTATTAACATGACAATATTCTGGAAGTATCGGTACACGGTAACTTGCTGTACTTGCTGTACTTGCTCTACTTGCTGTACCTGCTGTGTGAGCTGCGAGCTGTGCAAAAGCTGTGCTGTGCGCAGTGGTGGTTGGTGGTGTTATCAGTCTTCCGGGGTACTCGGAAATATATGACGAACCTTCATGTTTGGTGTGGCACACATCTGGGACTCCAACAGGGTCTTCCATCTTTTAGCTCTGAGGTCTCGCTTGGGACTAAACTGTGTCTTTTCAGCGTTGCTTCGCATTTTCCATTACTAACCAGCTGAAAGGAGAGACAAACGGCATGCGGCAGCGATAGGGAGGTCCAAATCCTGACGCTTCGAATGATACCATCCGTATACCTACATCACATCACCGTGCAGCAGAACTTCACGAAAGAACGACGACTCTAAGCCATCCCCATCCCTCGGTGCTCCGGGGGTTGAAGGATATACACTGCAGTACATATATTCGAACTGTACATGTTTTCGGTCTATTCCCTGTTGATATCTGCAGCTGTCCACCCTCTTCTTGCATCCAACGGCGCATAAACGACTGTCTAGACATCGAGTCGACGTATCTCGCCTCTCACAATCCTTGCCAGCCATCTTCCATCCGTCGAATCACAAGCTAAGGTTGCTGTGGGTCTCACCTTGGCTTCTTTCGACTTCCCCACAGTCTCAAAGTCAATGGCCCTCTTCCCCGCCAAGCTTTGTCGCTTCGAGCACCACTTGCACAGCCTTGTCTTGTCCTTTCTCTTCGCACCATCCGTCCGTCGATAGACACTCTTTTCGAAGCATATCTTTTTTTGATTCGAAAAGGCTACACTTACCGATCCAATCACTTTGGAAAGATTATAACTTTTTTAACCGTCGATGACAAAATGCCCAGCTTCGATGTACCAGATACTTCGCCAACCAAAAAAATAAAAAATAAAAACTTGAAATACACCGCTAAAATATTATTATTTTGCGAATTTGCTGCGGTTGGCAGAAGCGGGCAATTGCATCCCATTCAGCTTCTTTGTTGCTATCTTTTCCACTCCGGATAGCACGCCGGCAAGCTTTCCTGTTGAAACACTTGATATACTGCCTTTTCTAGTAGGTCCCACAATCGTGCAGGATCCTACCCACTCTACTTACTTAGCTTTTTCAAATAAGAAAACAAATGAAAAGAGGCGTCGACAGGCGTCGACATATGAAAGCTAACGGACCCTAGCGTTTTACCCTATATGACTCCCCTCACGATCTTCGGTTCAGGGCAAACAGGAAGAATCCCAATCACAATCACAAGCTACAGACAATCAGGGAAGGCCAAGGGCTTGACCGACGGACAAACAAGGCCAAAACATCGACAAGTTTTGAAATCTCGTTGGAAATAATGTCATTTACAAGGTTTCGCAGGGGGCCAAGACGGCACATCACGAGGGTCGGTGGCGATCGATCGACTCGTAGGTACACCACTCACGAACCACTCTACGGAGTCCTCCAGAAAAAGTCCGCTAGCCTTCTCTCTTGGGACTTCTCTTTGCTGACGTTTTCAGCTCTTGACATGAAAAAAAAACCTGACTATTCCTTTTTTTGTTTTCTTTTATCGCGCTAAATTAGTGGCAAGCCTGTTGAAGCGGCATTTCAAGATGAGATCAGGACGGCAGGTCGAGCGACGAGCGACGTTATGGCGTACGGATTTTCGAACGATTTTCGAACGATTTCGCCATGTCAAAAAGCTTAGTTTTATGCATTTTTTGAAAAGAAGCACAAGAAATGAGAGAAAAGAAATATAAAAGCTATATAAAATATTAAAACAATGAAATAGAACCTAAAATCTTGGAATTGGCCATGTGCACCCGAATCACGAGATTACCAAACAATCCTTGTTTGGCGGTCTGACGTTGATCTCAGAACTGTAGCTACCAATTTTGCGCCTCACCTGCAACCGCCTAGACCCACCCAATTCGTGTTAGCTATTCAATCGCGACATCAACAGTTGCTGTGGCACTAGAATCTTCTTCGACTGAACACTAAGCTAAGATTACAGATCTTTTACCCATTGCTTACTGAAACAAAATGCTTACCTACCAAGTAACAAAAGCAGTCAAGCTAGTTAGCTAGCAAATACTAAAATCAATGCGTCCCTCAAACGGGAACACCAACATCCGGAGGGCTGTGATGGATCAAAATTTCGGCTTCAAAAATTGAGTGAGGCATATAAATACATTCTATAATTCTATTAGAGACACAAGTCTCCTAAGCCGTTTAGTTCTAGATCTTCCAGGACCAGGGATTCCAATCATTCCGAACTTCCGTGCTAAACTAGTAAGGTAGATTTATAGAAACACGGAAAGGAAAAAAAAAAAAAAAAAAAAAACATCAGACGACATATTTTCATCGTGGAAGCCTCAGCCACTGCATTCCACGGTACGCCAAATTAATCCACAGTTTCCGTCATTCCATACCCGGCAGATATTATAAAAATTTGCCAAGACGCGTTCGGTCTTTCTATGGCACTTGACCATCTATCTACCTGCATCAGGTAGCCAAGCTCCACTGCCATCCGTAGACACGTATCTGCTACGAGGCATTAAAAACACTTTTCCCTTCTACCATTCCAGAGCTCTCCCTTCTCATATATCATCACCGAGGACAAAAAAAAGCCTCAAGCTACGCAGCACAGCCTCAGGATAAACCCCACAGCCCTAAATGAGAAACCTTAAACCTGATTCTTCGCTCGTCTCGCTCGCTTAAACATACATATCCCCAAAACGTTAAAATACGTTCCCCTCCTGCATGCATCTGCAGATCTTGGAATTCAAGGGTCCATCTCAGGAACGATGGCGAGCGAAAATGCCGCATTCATTCCTTGTTGCAACTGTTGCATTGAGGCTTTCTTGCTGGCCTTGCATGTGACGTTGGTCACCAACTAGCAAGCATATGCTGAGGGATAAGCTAGTGGTAGGCATCCAAGCTCGTAGAACTGGTATTGTAGCTAGCTCTGAGCAAGCTCAGGCACCAATTCCTGCGGGGTTGGCAGCTTTCGATATCCAGTGGAAGTGCCCCCACTCGTTCTTTTGTTCTGTGGTATTCTGGGTCTGGCTTTCTAGACCAAGCCCCCCCACCTAGTTTTGAATTTGATTGAGAAATTACCATACCCGATCCGATAAGCAGGAACATAGTCTCTGCATTACAAGCATCGGTTTCAAGGTATAGTAGGCCGGAAAAATAGCTAGACCGACGACGTCTGTAGTACTGACTCCCTCAACTTCTGCTTAAACTCCTCCAGAGCTTCCTTTTCCTCCCTCTCCATCTCCCTATCGAATAACTCCTTCCGAAGCCTCGAATCCCGCGTGATCGATGCATGGCTCCATGCCGAAGTCTCCCCGTCAGGCTGGCTCCCACCTGCTAGCCCTCTCAATTTTGACCGTAGCTTTCCCTGTCTCACGATGTCTAATAGCTGCTTCGTGTCAGAAGCAGGGTCTTTAGTGCCAAAGGCAATCGTAGATTCTTCAGGTGCTGCCTCTTCCGCTGCGGCATTTCTGACAAGCGTTCGAATGGTAGCATCAAGTTCGACAAAAACAGTGCCTAGGTCCGATTTTGCATTGAAGAGGGAATCACTTTCCATCAACGGGTCTTGTGACGATGCAAAATCGTTCAAGAGAGGGGTCGTAAATGTTGATGGAGAAGGGACGATGAGAGGCAGAACGGCGTTCTGGATGTCCGTGAGTTGGGCTGAGAATGACGGCGTAGACATTTTGCGCCTATACTTCTATTCTTTTTGGACCAATGTTAGTTCATCCTGGTACACCCAACGAGCACGAAGCCAGGCAAAATAATAAGTGGTAGATATATAGATATAAAGTTTATAGGTTCAGAAAAGCCGGTTTACTCCTCGCTCATACACTCCGATCGTACACATCCAGCACCGACGTTCCTCGACGACCGACGAACCGGCTGGACTTCCAATACAAAGCCCGTGACAACCCGCTGGAACCCAAGAACGCTTCAAAGCGAACCACACCAGAATCAAACGTCCAACTCAAGACCCACGAGTTTCTCCGGGTCTGAATCATGATACCCACTCCCATGTTATCCGTCCTCCCAAATATACAGCGAGAAATATCTGTAGCTGGTCGGGTAGGGAGCTTGGTAGGTATCATGTGAGGGACATCCAGGTGGTCGATGAGGTTGATGGAGCGAGAGTGTTGGGTGGAGAGAGCATTCGTCGAATGGATTGACTAGGTGTCATCATGAAAGATATCGGGGGTGTGGTGTATGTTGTCATATATGAAGGGATGTGTATCTAACCTTGAATTGATAGCACGGATAGACCTAAATGATTGGTAGGCTTTTGCATGTTAGCTATATATCTTTATATATCCGAGAAAAAAACAGATATGTGAAATTAAGAGATAAATAGCAATATATATTATAGTAATCAGAGTTAATTGTATCGTTTGGTTATCGTTGGCTTCAGCTTTTGGTTCAGAAGCAGAACTGTATAATAGATGTTTTTCTCATCATAGAAAAATATATAGGCAATAGGGCAGAAAGAGCGAATAAAACAGCAGATGGAAAGATCTGGGGGTATTTAATACATACGTAAGGTAGACGCGTGTGTCTTCAATTCGGAATATAAGCTGCTATCATCCCGAGATGAAAGGCTCGTATTTTTTCAACATCTGTAGAAATTTCAACTGGGCAGCGGCTATGTAGACATCGCTGTTGGTCAGAACGACAGATCACCTATCGCTGGATTATGTTAGCAAGGCCCGGACAACAATTGATTGGGGCTGCGGTAGACATGAATCCATTGCCAGAAAGATAGAATCAGATGGTAGTGCATGTAATAGTTCAATGGCTCATGTAATGCGAACTAAATCGCTTCGCCGGAACATTGAATGTGAAGTATTTCCTCATGTGAAGTGACAAGATAGAATATAGAACATGGTAGAAGGGACCGAGGGAGAGGGCACACACCTGTTGACCAGAAGTTTTGGAGTTCTGATACCCGTCTGTTGGGCGAGCGAGTGAAGTTGGCTGATGGTGGAGGAGAGAGACAAGTGAAATTAAATTTTCGTTTTTTTATACAACCACAAAAAAAAAAAACCCGAGCGGACAACCACACGCAACGCGCGACACCCTGCAACCTCAACCTCAATTGCTCGAGCTTGCTTCGTATATCAAGTATCGTCAGACATGGCAGCTAAAGCGCCAGACAGGAGGCGGAACAACCCTCCTTCCCATGGAACCACCCCGCCGGTCTTCCTCTCAACCTCTTCAGATAGCATAAAGCGAGAACAGTCGTCGAGGCCTCCAAATGAAATCCGCAAAATCTGTATGTCCTTCAATATAAACTATCAAATTGACCTACCCCAATGATTAAAAATCGCTAATATATATTGTGCTTAGTTCTCCGCACCGGCCTCATATCATCCGTCACCGGTTCCTCTTTCCTCGAAATCGCTCCTCTCAAACTCTCCGTTTCGGTTCTCGGTCCCCGCCCCCTCCCACGCACCTCCTCCACTCCTTTCGCCGCCCAGGCAATCATCACCACCGAAGTAAAATTCGCGCCTTTCGCATCCACCGTCCGAAGAGGCTATCTCCGGGACTCATCAGAACGAGATCTGGGTAGCAGACTATACCAAGCGCTCGTGGGCGCTATACGGCGGGAATTATATCCAAAGAGTAGGATCGAAGTGGTCGTTACCATACTGGATTCAGAGGATGAAGGCGACGAGGTTAATACCGTTTACATCGAAGAAGGGAAAGCTACAACTTCCGAACCAAAGTTTTGGGATGTAGGTAGGGCGGAGAGGGCATTGGGGGTTGTTTTGGCTGGCTGTATCACTGCAGCTTCAGCAGCCTTAGCGGATGCAGGAATCGAGATGTTTGATTTGGTCAGCGGTGGAGTTGCAAGTGTATTTGTGGATGAAGAAGGAAAGGGGAAAGGAAAGGGTAGTGGCGATGTAATCAATAAATTGTATGTGCGAGATCCGTCCGCGGTACCACCAGAAGGGAAGACGCCGCAGGCAACCTGTGTTCTAGGTTACATGGCAGCGAGAGATGAGATTAGTGAATTATGGATATCCGGGAAGCTAGGTACGAAGAACGGAACCGCGGAGATGGATGAACTGGTAGACGAGGCTATTGCGACCGCAAGGTCTTCGAGAGGGGTGCTGAACGAAGCCGCGAAGGAGAGAGTGCAATTTATAGTCGACAAGGGCAAGCCCGCCACGCCATCGACAAGTGAAGGTAAAGATGTCGACATGACTGGATGAAGGATAGACTTAAAGCGAATGTAATTATAGTGTATTTGACATAAGATTAACATGATACCCTCAATATAACGCCATTATAATGCTAATATCCTGCTGTATATGGCTCGCTGCTTTTGTGCCCTTCCTTGATCGTAAACCTAGGTACCTGACTGGCGTCGAGTATAGACTATCTATCACCTTTCAGTTACATCCTCCCCGACTAACTCTCTGACTTTCCCCACAACGTCCATCAATGCTTTACACGCCGGCGAATCCGGGTATGCGTCGAAAAAGCTTTCTCCGTAGTCACACGCCATCCCGATCCTCGGATCCAAGGGTACTCTCCCTAGGAATTCCACTCCAAGCTCCTTCGCCAGTGCCTCCCCGCCGCCCGTCGTCGGCCTGAATATCTGGCTCTCTCCCTTACAATTCGGGCACACGAACCCGGACATATTCTCCACGATACCCAAAACTCGTATCCCCGCTTTCCTACAAAAGTCGATTTCCTTCCTCACATCCAGTAGCGCCACCTCTTGCGGGGTGGTAACTACCACGGCGCCGCTCACGCCGGACTCCCGCATGTACGTGTTAACGCTTAAATGCTCATCGCTCGTCCCCGGCGGCGTATCGACCACCAACCAATCGAGCTCCCCCCACTCCACGTCCTTCAAAAACCGCTTGATCAGGCCGTTCTTCTTCGCCCCGCGCCATATGATCGCATCGTCCGGATTCGGCAACATGAACTGAATACTCATCAAACAAAGATTATCCGCTACGTACACGGGACTCCAGCCGGAACTGCTGACGTGGATGCTCTCGTTTTCAGCACCCAGCATTTTGGGAATCGACGGGCCGCAGATGTCAATGTCCATTATGCCGACTTGGGTTTCGGACGAGATGGAGGCGAAGGCGTGGGAGAGCATGGTGGAGAAGGTTGATTTGCCGACACCGCCTTTGCCGCTGAGTACGAGGAGCTTGTGACGGATGCTAGAGAGACGGGCGGTTATGATGGGGATGTCTGGGTCCGGGCCCTTTGGAGCGGAAGCGCATATTTTTTGGTTCGGGCAGCCGGCACAGGCGTCCTGGAAATATATCGTTAGAGATAAATCTATAGAAAAAGTTTGGGATTGAAGAATAAATCGTACTGAAGTGCCTGCAGCTTGTGATTCAGGGCCTGGACAGTGCTCTGGATAGTATGATATAACGTTAGTGATTGACTGTCGCTTGTAATATTTAGAGATTGAGAATGCTTACCGGGCTCCGGTGCTACTAACTGCGGTGCTACAGCTGGAGGATCTTTGAGCGAAAGCTCTGGCGGCGGTTCAAATGTGACCATTTTGAGGTTGATGTCGAGCGACAGACTGGGATATTGGATGGAGGTGACATTGGGCATTATTTGAGTTGCTCATATTTTGGCTGCCTTACAAATACAAAAAATTCGAGCTTGTAACTAGCCCAGACAAAACAGCCCCGAAAAGAACGACTTTTTAATATATACTCTTTCTGACAACAATTTGATAGATTGTATAATATAAAACATTTGGTATGAAGCCAGAGATAACTAAGTTTTCCATTCCCATTTTGAAGACATTAAACAATTGATCAGGATCTATTCAGCTTTTCACGCTGTGCCGTTAAGAACTACCCTCCCAGCCAAACTATCCAGCTCTTCCTTCCGTGACTTGTAAATCATCTGCGCCTCCATTTCTCTCTTCTGTACAAATGCTACCTCGTCTCTCAACGCCTCCAACCGCCTAGGTATTGCGGCTTCTTCAGCAATTGCCAATGTCTTGAAGCTATCTAACTTGTTCTTAGCATCCAGGACCGCAGTGTATGCTTCAGTAATCTTCTGAGAAAGCAGACGTTGACGATTCTGGTATCCGCCAAGGGTCAAGCCGAGCTTCTTCTCTAATTTATTACCAGCTTCCGCATTTTTAATGAGATTGTTTTGGACGGCCTATTCGGATGACTGGTTAGTAATTTATTCCTTGGTTCGTCAATAGACATCAATTCAAGCAACTTACTTCGAAAATGTTCACCATAGCAAACTGCTTATCGGCTTCTTCATCTCCATATCCTTCTAACCCTGGTAAACCCGTTGATCCGTAAAAGGCCTCCCATTCAGTCTCATAAGTCTTGTTCATAGACTGGCGCACGCCATCAGGCAATTCCACCATAATTTCCAGGCGTGCAAGCTCTAGTCTTTTATCGTCCACATCTGTCAACGGCTTCGGAACGCCAGTGACCTTACCACCCTGCACAGGGAACTTCAGCGCGTCCGACGCGATCAGCAGCGACATCTCATTCTGAACAAGCTCCTCAGCTGACGTTCCAGTCGAAGAGAAATTCTTATACAGAGCGTCTATATCAAGTACGGTGGGCCGTGGGAGGCCACGCTGGATGACTTGTGTTCTCCGCGCAAACTCGAGTCTCTCCTGCGCCTCCCTCATAGCTTTCAACCGCTTATCTCGTTCTTCAGCGTCTTCCTCCATAAGCTCCGCAGGGCCAGCTTCGCCTTCTGCATCTTCATCGGGTAACTCGAATTCCCATTCCGATTCCTTTGGCTTTGGTAGACTGGCGAACCCGCTCTGGAGTTGCGATTTGAGGGATGAAAGTCTCATCTTTTGTTCCCGTGGGGTTTCGCCAGGATACGCGCTGTAGCCATTAGCGTTGATAGCAAGGGTGTCGCGAGGAGTACGCATGGGGGTTTGGCCGGGTCTCAGAGGTGTGGCGCCTGGCATTCCAGGCCTCATAGGTGTAGCCATCGGATTCGGGGTCACGATGGCCGATCGCCTCGGAGTCATGCCCTCGAAGCCGGTAGTGCCTTTGCCCTCATGCAAGGGTGTATTCTCACCACCAAGGAGAGAAGACTGTGTTTCCGTCAGGGCTCGGATGTTACGAATTTCATTGGCAATATGATCTTCCTGGGGTGGTGCCCGTGGAGTTCGGATGGGCATCCCGTTGTTGAGAACATTTGTGTAGTCTCCGACCAATCCTTTTGTAGACTCGTTTTCGCTGGAGGAAGCTAGTTTATTGGCATTGGCACCGGCGAGGCTCATCTTGACGATATCCTCAAGTTCGGAATCTCCAACTTGCGGCATAGGAAGAACAAGCTGATTTCGTTTGCTCATTTGTTCCTTCTCCCGGATATTTTGAAGTTGTGCTGCCTTCTTTGCGGCCGCCATATCGGCGTTTTGACCTTTCTTGCGACGTTTCGGGTCGTTTTCATCATCCTGATCGCCCTTGCGCTTAGATTGGACAACGGCTTTCCTAGGATCGAATGCCTGTAGCGACCTCTCGTTCCTCGCCTGTTCTTCTGAAGTATCGTAGAATCCCATGGATGGCTTCTTTTCGAATGGAATATCCGCGTTGTAGTCCATCTGTCCCTTCTTCCTGTTTGTGAGTTTAATGTTGATACCAGCATGTTTCAGCTCACGTCGTTTTTGTAGCACTGCCAGTCGCCGTGAAGCTTCAAGCTGTCGTTCTCGAGCCTTTCGTTTCGCCTTTTTACCCTGCGTGTTTGCAAGACGGGCACGTGCTTCGCTCAACATCTCCTTCTCGTCCTCATCCATATCGATGGCATCGGGTCTGCGTCATGTTAGTAGTTTCCTCACACGTTGTAATTACATCGAGAGAGTATAGCCGTACCTCGCAGGCTTTGTCTCCGGGTCCGGATCCATCTCTCCAGGTCTCAGCTTCCTGACTTGGTCGGCCGTGGGCGCCGACGTCTCGCCGCCCTCTGGGCCACCAAGTCCAAGCTCCTCATTCTCCTTTGCCTCTGCATCGTCGAGAAGCTTTTGGTATCGTTCAAGGCATTGGGTGGCAGTTCTACCGACGAGAGGAGCGATGGTTCGCCATTGCGTGGGCATCAACTTTGCCAGGTGGAGGAGTTTCTCGTCTTCTTCTTTGCTCCATTCGATCTATAATTTATTTAAAATTAGATAAAGTGCTCTTGTGCAAGAGGAGAAGAGAGGAACCAAATGCGATTTGGGGAGGAGTCTTTCGGTACCTTGCGAATTCCTGGATCCAGCCATTCTAGCCATCTCGCCTTGCATTGTTTCGGAGTCTTTCGCGCGAGAAGGGAGGACACACGGGCCCACTGGTTTAGTCCGTATTTCGATACCGAGGCTTTGAGGATTTCATCTTCGACGTTGGTCCAGACGCCACCTAGAGAAGCCGAAGATGTTAGACGCCTGCAACGCCCATCGCGATACGAAAGGAGATGATCAATTGGGAAGGAAAACACGTGCCTTTGACGACCGGCATATTGACGGTTAGTGACGGAGAGTTGGAAGTGGTGTGGATGTGCTGACGCCAGGGCGGTGGGGGGTCTGGATGGGCGATTCGCTGAGACGCGACGAGGATGTCGATGTCGATGGAGTTAACGACGATGATGGTGTGCGAGTTGATCGGACCAGGCCAAGAAGAGTCAAAATTCGAGACGCCGTGTGAGTGGATGGCTTTTTCGTGGTTGCTTTTTTTTTCTGATTGGACAAACGGGACGACGAGGGCAACACAACAGCAGCAGTCAACTGAGGGCAAACACAGGAACCCAGCACAGGAACCAAAGCACTGCAAGACTGGCAGCACACCCTCACTTCAGGCGTCTTTTACTGGGTGCCCCGCTTCGGTGCTTAGAGCGCAGCCAATCAAGATGGAGGCCTGAGGCTGGACAATACCATCGCTACGCTACCATGCCTGAATTCTCACTCTGCGGCTGCAGCTATCCGTGCCGTCCTTGGCCAGTCATAAATAAGAAGCACAAGAAGCAGAACAAGCACTCGAAAGCCTCTTTTTGTATTTTTTATTTTTTATTTTTTTATTTTCCCTTTTGTGTTGGATCTGTTGCGGTTGTCGAGGCACGAACAAGGAATAAGCCACCAAGTTTTATTTAGATCGGATCTAGAACAGACGCCTGATCTTCTTATCAATCCCATCATTCATATTCATATTCATTCACATCTACCGATCAAAATTACTACCGACGGCGGTCTGGTTTACGAGACATATATACGTTCCCTTCTCTCCATAGCTTTTATGGTAATATATTTGATCTTATAATCCATCGCTTGTTGTTTTTTGTTCCGTGCATGCTAACCGTTGTCGCCGTTGTCGCCGTCGCTGTCGTCTAGGGGAAAGGAGCGTGCAGCACAGATTCAAATGCTTTGCTAACACAACAAGAACGTCGACAGCCTTATTCTTACTATTAAGACTTTGTTCTTATTTCGTTTCTATATTCCTTGTTCTTTCCCACTTCTTCCCTCTTAATCCTTCTTCGTATTCTCGCCACCGTCCCCCATCACCATCACCATATCTATCGCCTCCCTCCAATCCTAATTTTATACATCTCTCATATAACATCTAAATCAAGTATTTTCATTCTGAGACAAACCTACTACTTCCAGAGGTTTCCACCCGTCTCTTTTCTCTTAACCCTTTCTCTTTCTCTGAACTCTCCTGTAACACTTTCTCCATGTCGTCTGCCGGGACACCCTCAGTCGGATCAGATTGGGAGGAAGTCATGATGTTGGATGCTCCCGGAGATCCTATCACTTCTCGCAGCGACTTGGAACAAAAACTCAACAAGCAGGCTCAGGATTTTGCGGATAAGCTTCCACAAGACCCCCTGTCCAGCGTCGATGAAACAGCAGAAGACTCCCCATCTCCACCCCTTCTTGGAAATGATTATTCATCGATCGTCGATGAAGTAGTCCCTACCGAAGAACGCGAGGATCGAGAAATTGACGATGATACTGAACCCGAAGAATCAGATGATGAAGTTGTTGTCACTCAAGTTCGACGTATCAAGAAGGCTCAACAGAAGGAAACCTTTGAGAAATGGTACGCAAAACCCCCTTCAACCAGTATAACTTGAAATAGCAGGCACCTTGAACTAACTGTCATTTCAGGTTCTCAAAACAAACTTTGGTCATCAAGACAACCCCAAGGAAGTATAACGAAGAACAAGATGAGTTCTATTCCGTCAAGTCTCTGCTGTCGAACACTACAACGAGCATTATAGCCGACCCGAGAGAGTACCAGTTGGAGCTCTTCGAAAAGGCAAAACTGCAGAACACTATCGCTGTGCTAGACACCGGATCTGGCAAAACTCTGATTGCTACCCTCCTCATCCGTTGGGTCCTCGATCAAGAATTAGAAGAGCGAGCCAAGGGTCGTCCCCCAAAGATATGTGTCTTTCTTGTATGTCCGAGCTTCCCCCAAACCTAATGTGTTACCAAGTTTAATGCGAGAGACGACAGGTAAACTCGGTTACCTTGGTGTTCCAGCAGGCTGCTGTTCTAGAGTGCAATCTAGACGCCCAGGTTGGTAAATATTGTGGGGAGATGGGAACAGACATGTGGAACCGAAAGCAATGGGAAGCAAAATTGGGCATAGAGAAGATCTTCGTAGCTACCGCAGATGTTCTTTTCAACTGCCTTACACACTCCTTCCTCAAAATGAGTGACATATGCCTCCTTGTTTTTGATGAATGTCACCATACGAAGAAACAGCATGCTTACGCAAGGTGGGTAGTAGTAGTGGTGACTTTTCTATGAAATTGTTAACTGCTAACCGACTTTACAGGATCATGAGAGAGTTCTACGAACCGGAAAGAGAGGAAAACCGTCCTCGAATCTTTGGAATGACGGCTTCTCCCGTCGACGCCCGCGTTGATGTCGTCAAGGCCGCACAGTATGTAAATCAAACGCATGTCACATAAGCTGCAATCTGCTGATCATATCCCTATAGACAGCTGGAGCGTCTGATGCACAGTCGCATTTGCACAACTAGTGATCCTGCCCTCATGCGGAAATTTTTCCCGAGACCTGAGGAATTGACACTCGAGTACGAAGGGGTTAAGAATCCACCTGTCACACAACTCAACAAGAAGTTGTACCCTTATAGAAAGGCCAAATGCCTCGCCCCTATCTTTCGTTTTATTGACGAAGTTGCCAGCCATGACTTGGGTGCTTGGTGTACGGATTACATTTGGGAAGTCAGTCTAACGGAGTTGGAATCTTCTCGTCAAGAACGCCGTGTTGGTACCCGGGCAGCGATAAATCAGCAAACTCTTGACAATCTTGACGACCTCGATAAGGAGATTCAACTAATCAAGGAAGCAAGAGGAGTTGTTGAAAAACATAAATTTGGAGAACCCAAATTGAGCCTTGAGTCCTTCAGTCCAAAGCTCTACCTCTTACTTCAATATCTTGTCAACACCTTTGATAAGAACCCAGACTATAAATGCATTATCTTCGTTAAAAGACGATACACCGCACAATGCATCGAAGCAATCTTCAAGAAGATCTTCCGCAGACATGGGAGAGATCACGCCATCCGAGTTGGGGTCTTGGTAGGGTCCAACGGAATTCAGCTTGGAAACGACAGCATGACCTTTCGCGCACAAACTATGGCTCTTCACCGCTTCAGAAAGGGGCATGTGAACTGTTTGATTGCCACCTCGGTAGCTGAAGAAGGCCTTGATATTCCTGATTGCAAACTGATAATCCGTTTCGATTTGTATCTCACTATGATACAGTACATCCAGTCAAGAGGACGAGCAAGACATAGTGCCTCCACATACATTCACATGGTGGAGCATGGGAACTGGGCACATAAACAGTCTGTACAAGATGGCCAAGAAGCGGAAAAAGTTATGAAGGAATTTTGTCAAAAATTGCCGGAGGATAGGTTGCTTGACAAGGAGTCTCCTCCCGAGAATCTTGAGCCTGATCCAGCCGACTGCTTGACCTACGTCGTACCCAAAACCGGAGCTAAGCTGACATTGAATTCGTCAATGCAGATACTGAACCAATACGTAGATCACCTGGTAAGGCGCGGTCATGCATCTTTTTACAATCAAAAATTCAATCACTAACTCGTTGTTTAGGTTCAAGGCAAGGGAATGTCCGCCGAACGTGCAATCTATATTATTGAATCCATCCCTAGTGGCGGCTTTAGATGCGAAGTCAAGCTGCCAATGCCGTCGCCTGTGAGGTCTAAAGAGGGGCCTTCCAGCAAGTCCAAATCGAAAGCCAAACAACTAGCTGCCTTTGAAACTTGCAAAGACCTGCACAAATACCAAGAATTAGATGACTACCTAATGCCGGCCCCTAAGGTCCACTCTCGGCCCGTAGGGGCTAATGCACTTTTGGCCGCAGACTCTCATAAAACTACCTCATACCCATCCCTAATCAAGCCTACCTTCTGGGAACGCAGAGAGCCTCCGGTTCCAACAAAGCTATGGGCCACATGCCTCACCCTCCGCGACCCGAAGCAACTAGAGAAGGCAAGTCAAGGGATATGTCTTGCGACCCGGGAAAAACCACCGAAGTTCCCCTCTTTCCCCCTTTACTTCGACCGTGGTGGTCAATCTCTAGTCGATTGCATCACTATGGACGAGCCAATATATTGCGATGGAGATAAGATCGCTCGGTTCAATAAGTTTACGTCACGCTTCTTTGTTGATATTTTCAATAAGGAATTCGATATTCGGACCGAAACCCTTCCCTATTGGGTTCTTCCCATCAAGCTCAACAAAACGGTTACTGCAACATCCTCCATAGACGATATGATCGACTGGGAGCTCGTGGAAGATGTACACAAAAACGACGAGATCCCTTTCGACATCGCGACGACACCACCAGAGTTTTATTTTGGTAAATTCGTCATCGATCGCCGCCAAGGTTCTCGCAGATTCTACATCTTAGATTACGAACCAAAATACCATCCTTATGATCCTATTCCTGATGGTGCCTCAAATGCCCCTCATACATACAATATTATCGACTACAGTTACTCTGCCGGAAAGAAAGGATGGCAAAGATGGGTCGGAGAGCTTCCTCCAAACCAACCTGTTTTGATTTCAGACCGTGTCTTGCACCGTCTCAATTTTTTGGAAAGACCAACCGAGCGCGAGATGACACAAAATACAATGGCTTATGTCGTTCCATCCCCCTTTCGGATATCCCCCGTAAGTTGCTTCTAGTCGTTGATCATTCAATAGCCTGCTCTAACCTATTTGTATTGGTAGTTGCCAGCTAAGTTCTGTACAATGGGGCTCCTATTCCCAGCAATCATCACGAGAATCGACGCCTACCTTCAAGCATACGATGTCTGCAACCTCCTGGGTGTGCAGATGGACCTTGACATTGCCTTGGAGGCCATAACCAAGGACTCGGACAATACATCAGAGCACGGCGAGGAGCCGAAGCATAAACGCCGTGGTATGGGGAACAATTATGAGCGATTAGAGTTCTTGGGTGGTAGGTGATCTTCCAAAACTTGACATACCTCTTTAAATGATTTCTAAGTATAGTATAGATTGTTTTCTCAAACTGGGTGTCACCATTGCGCTCTTTGCAAGCAATCCAGAAGACAACGAGTTTGATTACCACGTGAAAAGGATGCATCTAGTTTGCAATTCGTATCTCTTTAACCGTGCGACAGAGCTCCAGCTATACAAATATATTCAATCGGAAGGGTTTTCCAGGTATGATTTCATATGTTATGCCCCGAAAATACATTATAGCAACTAACGGATATGGGCACGATAGACGTCTGTGGTATCCGATGATAACGCTCATTCGAGGAAAAGCTGTCGGCAAACAAGAATCACAAAGAGCTCACCGTTTGAGTGACAAGTCTGTCGCTGATGTCTGCGAGGCATTGATTGGTGCCGCTTTGTGCAATGGTGGTCTGAATATGGCTGCTCGCATGGTTACCGTTTTGCTTAAGAGCGAGGGTCACCAAGCTGATAGCTTCAAAGACTACTATCCTCTCTATAACCTCCCTGAATATCAGACAGCTGCGGTTACAGCTTCGCAAAAGGAACTAGCGAATCAGATTGAGGAATCATTAGGATACAGATTCAAGTATCCACGGCTGTTGAGATCCGCATTCACGCATCCTTCTTTCCCAGCGTCGTGGGAAAAGATTCCTTGCTACGAGAGGCTCGAGTTTTTGGGTGACGCTTTGATTGATATGGCTTGCGTCGAAGACCTGTGGGCGAGGTTCCCTAGTAAAGACCCGCAATGGTTAACCGAACACAAAGTAAGAATCAATCATCCAACATCTTTTGCGTTGTGCAAATATTGACATCTACGACTACCTATAGATGAGTATGATCAACAATAGGTTCCAAGGAGCGCTTTGTGTCAAGCTTGGGCTGCATCGCCACCTCCGTGCGATAGGAGCGCACATCAATATTGCCGTTCAAGAATATGTCCAACTTATCACCGAAGCTCGAGTTGCCTCGAACAACTCCGTCGATTATTGGATTGACATCAAGGCACCACCAAAAGTATGATAGCCTATTATTGTCCAATTCGGGGTTGAGCATAAGATATACTAACAATCATGTTCTTAAAGGTCCTCCCGGATATGCTGGAAGCTTACGTTGGTGCCATTTTTGTTGACTCTGGGTTCGATTACAACGTTGTTACAGAATTCTTCCGGGCTCATATTCAACCTTTCTTCATCAACATGTCTATTTTCGATAGTTTCGCTGGCAATCATCCTGTCACTCATTTGACAACCACCATGGGAGAGCTCGGGTGCTCCGATTTCCGCATTTTCTCACAAGAATACAGGGATCGTGAGAGCAGCTACATCTTGAGTGGTGTAATGATCCACAACAAGGTTATAGCGCACGGTAAGGCTGCATCGGCAAAGAATTCGAGAACCAATGCAGCGAAACACGCACTGGAGGAGCTACGCAAGATGAAATCGGAAGACTTTTTGAGGATTTGCACTTGTGACAAGTTAAGAAAGCTCGAGGCGGAAGAAAGGGCGAGGGAGAAAGAGAAGAAAGAGATGGAGAACGAGGTTAATATGGGAAATGGAGAAAAGATGGATATCGAAATGGAATAGGTAACTCGCTTGCTTCCGCGGATTTGGGAAAAAATCCTCATGGAAGTGCGAATCGTTTGTTTCTCTGTTATTACAAATTGGTTTTATGGCATGCTGTCTTGTTAATTGGCCTAGGCCATCTTCATTTAGCGCTGGAAGCTGAATTATCAATGTCTCTGGGATTGGGGGTTCTGCTTTGAGCGGGGGAGTGGGGTTTGCGGGTTAATTTGGAGAGACGGGTGTTTTTTTATAACGAGAATCAGATGTAACCAGCCCTGTACCTCTTATATTGACAAGTACCTGGGTAGTAACGGTGTTTTCGTTTACCAAGTTCCATAGACATATCATCTAACATTATACTATGGGTGCGGAAGAAAATGAAAATATTCATCTCACACGAAACAAAGTTCTCGGTATGCATTTTACGACATCATTCTCCTGCATTGTTAGTGGTTTGGTAAAATTTGGTGCTCCTGGCCACCACCTGCCGGATATCAATATAAATTGAGTCCAACTTTGTTGCTCGAACAGCTGCATATACGATAAACAGGTAGAAGCGGGCTATATTGGTTAAGATAAGACGGAAATTATTTTATATTTGCATGCCGATATCATCCAGCAGCTGTCATACAACGCATCAGAAACGATCCCGTCTGTTGCTTTTTTTCAGACCCAGAATTCAACACCTGTTCTAGCGAAGTATATCAATTCACAGTATCAGGCGTGGGAGGATATTAGAAGATTTGATCCATCGTGGCTTTCCCTACTGTTGAGAAAGCAGAAGGTGCAAAGCTACTCATAGTATACATTTAATACAGCATATAATGATGGTAACAGTGGCTGTATAATTATACATAGAGGATGAGGTTTGTTCTGGGGGTTTTCATTTACAAGAAATATTACCCTTTTTAATACAAGGATCCCTTAATGAACAACGCTCCTTGTCGTGTCGAACGAGCCAGTGTTACTTCGAGAAAGTGAGAATCAGTCTCCATAGCTTGAACCACGAACCAAACTAAAAATAAAAATGCAACAAAGTCGATGTAGTATCGACTATCTCAACCTACTTTTGGAAAGAGGGCTTTACGGAATTAACGACCATAGACCTCCGGTATCGGAGAAAGCACGGCTATAACGGCTATGAACGGGCAGAGGATATTTGGATCCTGTTCTCACTGATATATATATATACATTACCTCATTCTTAAGTAGTATCAACCGGATCTGTCGTCACGTTAGTCTAAAATTCAAACAAAGTACCACATTTCAACACAGTTTGCACCACTTACCACAACATCAATATCGAAGCATCAAAAAATGGCCGAAAGCTCAGAGAAAACGTACATCCATGGCCACCACCCTTCCGTTCTATCATCTCATTCCTGGCGCACTCTCCAGAATTCTGCCGCATACCTCATCCCCCACCTGGCACCGTATGTCACATCTCAAACCCGCACTACTCTCCTAGACGCCGGTTGCGGCCCGGGAACCATAACCTGCGACCTAGCAGCCCATCTACCCAATACACAGATCACAGGTATAGATTACGTGCTTCTCGAATCCTGCGCTCCTCTCGCAGCCTCTCGAAATCTGCAAAACATCACGTTTCAGCAAGCGGATATTTTCAACCTCCCCTTCGAGGATAACAGCTTTGACATCGTCTACATGCACCAAGTTCTCCAGCATCTGGCTACGCCGCCTACCGCCGCTATCAAAGAGTTAATAAGAGTGTGCAAACCCGGCGGGATCATTGCAGCCCGTGAGGGCGATTTCGGTAGTTTCACGTGGTTTCCGGAATCCGATGAACTTGAGAAGTGGAGAAGGGCGTATATTGCTACCGCAACGGCTTCGGGAGGTGAGCCGCTGGCCGGGAGGAAGTTGCATAAATGGTTTATGGATTCTGGGGTGAAGAGGGAGAATATTAATTGCACGAGCAGCTGTTGGACGTATTCCACGCCATCTGAGAGGGAATGGTGGGGAAATTTGTGGGCGGAACGGACTCTGAAGAGTTCGTTTGCCGAGTTGGCGGTTAAGAGTGGAGTTCTGGGAGGGGCGGAGGAGTTGAAGGCGATCTCCGAGGCGTGGAAGAAGTGGGGAGGTGAGGAGGAGGGGTGGATGATGGTACCAAGTGGGGAGGTTGTGGTCAGAGTGGTGAAAGATTAAATAAACAGTAGGACGCTGACTCGCAGTGATAATGATCACCATTCACAAGCTACGAGATTAAAGATACACTTTACGAACTGATGTTATCAGAAGATACGATAATAACTGCAGAGGAGATATTATCATTAGCATTATTATGGTTTGTTACCCTGTGCTTCCTCCAACAGGTAACAGGGACCAACGTAATATCTGTTAGCGCTTCTTCGTGGATAATTTTTAGGTTTAAGCCACAGAAGGAAAACAGTATGTAAAATGCGTAAAAGCCGCAAACCAAATACAGGTCCAACAACATTGGACAGTTACACCGGAAGGAAAGGAAGAGAAAGTGTACAGGGAAAGGGACTATGCCTTTCGTGTAAAACAATGGCGGCCGTAAAAGACTCGTAACAGGAGAGGACGGGAAAGGTATAACTTCAAATTAAAACCTTCCATCTTCTCCAGCAGCCAGGTCTCCCGCCTGATAACATAAAAGAGTTTTTACAAATATTCTTCTTTATTCGCTTGTTTGTGTCGCAAAAAGGTCGCCGGCCAATCTACCAACAGTCCAAGATGCCAATAGTAAAACAATGTCGCTTCTCCGAGACAGCAAGGAAAGAAACAGAAAAATTCAGTTAATTGGGGAAAAAAAAAGGAAAAAAGCGAGAGTAGACTCCGTGTTCCCCCTTGTCACTCAAGACACCAGAAAAGAAATTAGCAATGCACAAGAATTCGGTAGCCCAGCTGGCAAACCCCATCATGGGCGTGATAATATAAGGTAGTGTGTTTGGCGGATTGTTAGGTTATCTGTCACGGTAGCCAAAACAAGTTGAAGGAGTGTAAAATTAGACGATAATATCACTCTTCTTCCTGTTCTGATCCAGGCTTTTCCTGAACTTCCTCGGTTGCTGTGGTACAGGGATTTGCCTCGTCGACCATCCAATCGGACCCTCCCAATACCTCTTGTTGATGTTAATCATCCACTTGCCGAGGCCGCCTTGGATACCTTCGCCATTCTTGCCTGTGAATGGCGGGTTTGAAGGCGTGGCAGACTCTCTGACAACTTGACGTGCGTAAGCGAGGACGACAAGGCAAAAATAAGCACGGATGATCCATAGGCCGAGGATAATTGTCATGCTAGTCATCGATTCCGGTTGGTGAAGGCCATTAGTGAAAGCACCGACGCCGATGCCAGACATGCTTTCAATATATGATGGGGCAGGGGTATCAGTCCCATCTGGCCCGCCGGTAGGGTTGAAGGGACCGCCGGATAGCCCGGAAATGTCTTCGATCATCTTTCCGGAATCACCAACACCCGGAGCAGTGGTTGCTGCCGTGACAATCTGCGACCGTCGGGGTTCCGAGATGATCATAAACCATGTGATGGCGAAAATGGTGGTATAGGTGGCATTAATCACAGAGTCGATGAGATACCAATACCCGAAAGTAATAACGGGGAAAGGTGTTCGTTTCCGGATGTGAGGCTGAACCCATGCGATAAAGAATACGGCGAAGACGGAGTAGACGTACATCGATACCTGCAGGGCAGATATCTCAGCACCTATTTTGATAATGAATCAGTTAGCGAAATATGCAGGCAAATGCCTTAGTGGCGAGAGAGGGGTAAAAAATACCAGTAAAAATTGCCAATAAACCGTAGAAGCCGGAAGCCTTGTTGAATAATGAACATAGCAGGATGAGTTCCGCTCCTACTTTGAGGTCTAAGAAGCCTAAAAAGTGCTGTAATCACCACCGAAAGCCAGCCTGTTAGCCCTATTTCCACATGACAAAAGCCACATCGCAGCAGAGCCGCTTCGGCGACCGGTAGAGAACTAGAATTTGGAATATACCTTCGGACGCGGCAACAATACTCGAGAAAGTGACAACATGGCGGGCGTGGGAGAGACGAAATAGGAAGAAGTATGTTGTGAACGTGCTCGATATCTCGCTCTCTCTCTTCGATGTCGAAGGCTTTCGGGAGAGAGTAGGCTCGGCTAAAAATAGTAAATTTCTAAGGAGAATCGACGCAGATAATCGACGCCCGGGATGTTCGCTCTCCTGTGGACGTCGGTGGCCGCGTGGTTGATTTCGATCTACCTGCCGCTCGTGGCTATTTCCCTGAAATATATGACGGTCCAAGTTTCGAAGAGTACGGAGGATGAGGATGAAGAAGTTTTGGCTTGGAAGTAGTGCCGAGGGGGTTTGTCGGAAAGCAAACAAGGTACCCACACACGGAGGCTTTTCTGGAGGCGAGTATATATTCTTGTTTTGAAGCGGGAAAGGTATAATACGGGTGTCTGAAGGGTGTGGTAAAGGTATTGAAGACGGTGAGAATGGTGAAGATTGGCAGATTCGCGATGGTGGTGAGAGAGCGAAGGAAGGAAAAGAGAAAAGACCAAGAATGTCGAATTGAATGGGGCTTCCTTCCTGGGACACAGAATTTCTCACCAAAATAAACGAACCAGTGGCACCCGCTTGCTTCCGGCCCCTGGACAACAATACTCTAAGTTAATACTCAGAACGTGGGAGCTGGTAGAAATCAAGTGATACCAAAGGAGTAGTACCAAGTACTAAGTACGAGTATAATAGTAAGCATTGTGGCACTGTTAAAAGGGGGATAAGCCCTCGTCTCGACACGCTGCTGACATATAATTCAATACCAGTTTTTTGCGACCCTATGCGCTCTGCCGGCAACAGTGACGTCGCACAATGCTGGTCGCTGGAATCCCGCCTCATTGGACGGCCAATAAGTAACCAGGTATACGGATAAACTACGGAGCCGTGTAGGCAAGGCCCAAGTTTATGGATATTCCGCCCTTGAAGAAGCAAAATTGAAATTATATCTGTATGTTCAAAAATTTACAAAGCCGATAACACCCAAATAGCAGACAACCACGGGCGTACCAAGTCTTTTCTAGCTAGCGTCATAATGAATCGAATGATTATTATTAACAGGAGTGAAAGGTTTAGTCTAGCAGAAACCACAAAGTAAAAAAAATATTCTATAAACTTAATTTTGCTCGCTGAGAGACGTTTTCCAAAGCAACAAGACACCTCCCAGAAAAGATAACGAAATCAAAAAAGAATAAAGCCCCCCCGTTTAAGTATTTTGATCGAAAACCAAACGTTGTTTAAGAGAACCGATGAATAGGAAAAGCAGAGCGATCTATTTTTTAGTTGTTTTCCCCCAGTGTTCCCCAGCCAGTTATTCATGAATTAAAAAAGGGAGATAAAAATGAAGAAATTCCAAGTAATTACTAAGAAACTCGTCCTGTGATATTTCGAGCAAGCCGTTGAATGGAAAGAAAGAAAATCATTTTCGAAAATTTTAAGTTATGAGTCGTTGGGTTTTTAACTTGCTGGGAGCTCGAGAGCTGCTGAGAGCTCTCAGATTGATCCGAAGCTTGTGGCAGCGCTGCTGCCAGTGTCGTCTGGAGCCGATTTGTCCTTGTATATCGCGACAATAATGCCGTTGGGACTCTTTCTCAACAGTACTTTCCTATAAAATCGGACTAATGGATCAGTAATGTCCGTGCCCAAAACAACATCAAAGCTTAAAACAATTTCTGTAAAAGCCTCATCGAAAACTCGAAGCTGTTGGAGTTGCATATGCTAGACAGGTTTCTTTTACGTACGAGTCTTTGTGTAGAACTGCACCAATGTTATCCTTCTTAAGTGCCGACCTGGCGGCAATCGTCAGATACGTAGCATCAGAGTCGGTCGCCTTCCCTCGAGCTATAAAATACAAGAAATAGTCAGCAAACTTTCTTCGAAGAAAAAACCCGTGTGTTTTGAAGAAGGTGGTACAGACCGCCAAGACATAGTCCCGAACCCGAATCTATAATCAGAGCCCCGATGACATACGGAGATTTCATCCTATTGGTCGTTGTTGAATGTCAGCTGGATTTTCTGCAACCCTTACAAAATAGAAAAAGCTGGAGAAGGAGCCTGGTGCATGGAGACACACAAGATTTTGGTGTGCCCCAGGGAGCTTAATTTTGTATTTTTATTTTTTCGTTTGTTGCGATTATGTCTTGTCTAGGAGCAGGATCTCTTTCAGCTCCCCGAAATACGTTTTCACGTATCGGGGAGGTGAAGTTTGAGAGGGCCCCCCAAATCCCATTGGATCGGAGATGATTCGGGAAACGGGAAAGGAAACGGGAACCCGACTCGGGTTCAGTATTTGCTTTGCTTGCTTACATTGCGTCCAGAGTCTTTGATATTCCAGCTGCATCCATCTTTTATAGGCCGCCGCCACCTGATGTCGTATGTGTTGATCGTTCGTGTGAAAAAGAGATCTGCCCAAAAATCGTTCAACCAAAACGCCAAATACGATGGAGCAGCCGAAGTTTTCTTGAAGGGCGAGTGGGAATACGCGTGGTCTCCGTTTCTTTCTGGGAAATGTAAAATGTTGATTTTGGTAGAAGAGAGAAAGAACGTTCGCAAAGAAGGTTCCGAGAGAACAATAATATTTTTGTGGCTTTGCGGAGCGTTGGGTTTTTTTTAACTTTCTTTGCTTTTCTTTTCTGGTAATCCTTCTTTTGGTACCAGTTCTAGCTCCTGATCAATTTCCCCTTCCTTTGGACCTCACTTTGGGATCCCTTTCGGTCCACTGGCGGCCTCCAACTGGAACTCTTTCCAGGGAACCGTCGCCTGGAACCGGCTGTGTTGGGAGGAGGTTGTTCTGGCTCTTGGGGTATCGATCGAATCTGGAATCTTCACACAACGGTATGGTCGCCTGCGGTTGAGCTCTCGTGCCCGTTGACCTGATTCGCTCCAGCTATTTTCAGAACTGCCTTACGAAGCTAAGCGCAAGGTGCTTGTCCAACCAGCGTTGTCTGTTTCAAAAGCTGGAATTTTTGTACGGGCGTGCTCGGTAAGCCGATTGGAGATTCCAGAAGAAATAAAAGACTCCGTCTAGAATGTTTTTTTTTATTTGGTTTTGGTTTTGGTAAGTTTTGTGGTTGGGTGTTCCCCTTGCCTTTTAAGCTCCAAGTCGAATCATGATCAATCATCGTACATACTTCCTCTCTAAAGGATGGGGCCCTATTTCCCATCTTCATCTCCCGTCGCCTCGAAGCCCAACCTTCCCGGCCTGAGCGGAGCAAGGAACGCGAACCTTGGACGTTTGCAGAATTTTATCGTTTGGTTCTTCTTTTCTGTTCCGTGCGTGCGTTCCTGGTGTGCTGGGTAGGGAACAGGGGTGTTTTCACTTCTGGGACCCATCTAGCTCCATAAGACGGTTAAACTCGAGGTGATAAATTAGCAGCTCTCAATATTAATATCACCTATCAAAAACATCATCGCCATCATCATTCAAGATTTCAGTCGCCCTGGTGTGATGATATAATAAACCCGGAACTTCGTCAGGCTAAGGAGAGGCGAGTCCGGGTATATTTCTCAGCAGGTGGAGTAGGTGGAGAAATCAAAAGAAGGGTTTCAACATGTTGCAAGGGTCGATTGGGTGCAGAAGTCATTTTGGAGATGATACTTTGGCTTTTGGACAAAATTGTAGTGGTTGCCATCCACAATCTGGTAAAAATATTTCGAAACCTGCTGAGGAGCTTCTGTTTCTTGAGAAACATAAGAGCTGTAGCCTATGCTGGGTGCAGGCAATGCCGGATGCCGTGTAACATCCCGGTTACATAATTTTACAATCGCATGATCAGAAGGATTTGGAAGGTTGTTTTGGTTGACGTCCTGGTTGACGAAGCCAGATCAGAGGTCAACATGTACTCTCTATATTGCAATATATATTAGTCCGAGACTAGCAAGTATATCGACGACTAGGCGATGCAAAAAAAATTAAAAATTAAAAATTAGATTTTCTTTTGGAGAGCAAGCGAAGTTCAGCGGAACCGGGGGGCCAGGATTTTCTTCCGCTCTAAATTTGACCAGCATCAAACAGGATAAGCTCACCGCCATGCCACTGGAAGAAGAGGAGACGTGAAGCTGCACAACGTCTCAATCCGAAGCAAGGTGCAGATCAACTAGGTCGCCACGCTCTCCCTCTGTCCTACCAAAGCTAGCAAGCAACTAAGAAGGCGTCAGGATAATGCATGGTGGCGCATGTGGAGCCTTAATCTTCTTGGTATTGAGATAACAGGCATAATATATGCATGTTCATCAGATGGTTGCAGCTTTTTCTCAAGAGTTTTTACCAATCGCTTCTCGCTGTTGTCGCCTATGCTGAAGCAGGTGGGAAGATCCAAGAGAGTGCGCAAGGCAAGGATATTTTTCCGTTCGAATCGGAACGATATGTCAAAAGCAACATACTCGAAACGGAGTGGGGTGGCCGGTGTGATAAATGTTCTGCTCACCAGCAGGAAGCAGAAACTTAAAGAAAGCTTCCCAGTGGCCTTCTAGGTAATTTCGACCACTCGGAGAAAAGTGAGGGCTGAGAAAGGTCATGGTTTGCTCGCCTCGAGAAAGCCCGAAGGTGGGGCAGAGGAGGCGATTCATGAGATTTCGGAGCTTGCATGGTACAAGATTGAGCTTTGACCCCTCTTTTGTCCAAGATGCAAGGCCGTTGAGAATAACCGGAATGCCGCAAATTAAGCTACAAGTGTATTTGGGCGAAACACTCACCATAGGTGTGATTGTTGACCGAATCTCGATTCCATCCTTGGCGAAATGGCTTGCATCATATCGCTAGTATCATACCATGACATCTATACCAGACAAAACGAAAACCGGTTGCGACAAAAAGCAAGAGCTCGTTTTATTCAACCTAAAACAGGCATCGATAGTAACGGTTTGATATTGGTGGAATGGAATGCAAGCTCGACCTGCAAGCATCTTTGCATTGCAATGGTTGCAACAGTCTCCTTCTCCTCTCTCGATACCATGCAGCCGAACCGCGTTACATGATGAAAGGTCTCGACGAAACGGACTAGAAATGCCGACGAGTCAGAGAGTGTTCTTCATGAATCAGGGATCCACTCGGTGGCAGAAATTTGCAAATTTTGTCCTCCACATGGTGGTAATCAGTCCATACCTGTGACAATGTCCTTGGGTCAACCTACGACGAGTTGCATATATATGCATATTTATATGCATCCAAGACTTGCGAGCTTGAGCTAAGGGACAGGGTGCAAATCAGTAGAACGGTCTCGATTTCACAAGACATTCACATTCCCGCTCCGATCCGGCAAACGGATGGGAATGGATTGAAAGCCTTTATATTTTACCTCGGATTCAAAGAGTAATCGATCAATCTGAATTTTCTTTCGTGAGGTATTAACCCATTTCGACATGGTCAAGCTGCTGGAATTCGACGCTGTTTGTAGCGTACCAACAGGGATTGGGGCTAGCTACCCACTGCGGGACGGGTCGACCGAACGAGGGGCAATCCTAGCGACTGTCAGAAGTAAACCAGAAGAACCTCCAGTACGAGATTGGCTTCAAATAGATTAGCCAGTGTAACTAGGCCATACATACATAATACATACGTACCTTCCAAAAGTTTATTACTCGTTGTCTCATGGATGTATCGTCGTTCTGCGGCATGTGCGCAGAGCCGCATTCGCAAAACAAATGCTTTTGTGTTGTCGCACTTTGAGAACGTCGATTGTACGCTCCAATCAACCCCTGCAAAAATTATTTCCTTCTGCGCCAGCACTTTTGAATTATTGTAGCTAGTTAGAACTTCATTGCGACGACATCAATCAATATAATATCAATAACCAGACCTACCACAGTACACTAACGCCATGGTAGACACAACCAGCAAGAAGCGTAAGAAGCAGTCTGAGCCCCGCGCTGGCCGGAAATCTCCCTCGACGGCCTTCTTTTCATGGTCGAACCCTCAATCCTCCCCGTCTGTGAACTCTGCGGAAGCAGAGATACTGCGGGACCAAAAAATTACACCAATACTCGCTGGGATCCAAGCAGCATCTCCTGATGAACGGCAGCAGCACCTCGCTGCTGCATTTTCTATCCTTGAAGACCCATCATGCAGAAAACTACTGCTGAAAGAACACATGATACGAGTTTTGATGGAGAAGAGTCTGGTTGATTCTGCTCAAGAGGTTGTTACGGCAGCATGGGCGTGTCTGAATAAATTGGTCGCGTACGAAGGATATGATGTCGCTGTCCACCTTTACAGGAAGGGGATATTAAAGCTCGTTGACGGTATCGTTGATAATGTTTGTGCCACCTGGGATTCAACAGGTTTTATACCATTATGCTAACGCAGCCTTTTGCCTCTAGATTGAGATGACCATTACCAAGATACGCACAGAACCGAAAGCTGTACCGGCAGCTGCTCAAGTATTGTTATGGGACTGCACCTACAGTGTGGTCTCGTTGCTCACTGGCCTCAGGTAAGCTAGTTTACCATAGTTTCGCACCTACATCGTTGAGCATCCCGCTAACCGGCCAAAAGTGAAACGACGAAAGAAATCGTCGAGGAACTATCGAGCAAGAAGGTTCTGACTTTTGCATCAAAACGACTAAATCCCAGCACTGTGCCTGAAAAGGTACAGACCGCAGTCTGTGTTTTCCTGGACAGGATCACAGACGGGAACGAGGCAGCATACGTTCTGCTGTCCCAGGACTCGGATAGCATCCAACAACTGCTGCGTAATTACGTCACAAAATACGATGTACCCTCGCTACAATCTGCAACTGCTTGCAGTGCGCTGCATAATCTCATAACTCAAAGCCTCGCCGCGGGAGACGATTTTTCAGACCAGTATAACATCGCAGATGCCCAGTTGGCGGAGCGGTTAACCACTGCCACCAGGACTGTTCTTTCGAAACCGGCTCCTTCGCAAGAAGACCAACAGGCTCTCTTCATCACCTTTGAGACTCTCGCGGATTTAGCTGATCAAACAATTGAGACTTTTGGCCATCAGGCACCTGCTGGCCTCAATGGGATCAATGGCAATACGGATAAGATGGATGAGGATGAGGATGAAGATGAGGACGAGGACGAGGAGGATGAAGATGACCTCATGGAGGAAGATCTGTCCGAACCTGAAGATGATGAGGCTGGGGACGCCGACGAAGAGCTTCCCGACGAGCTCGGCGAGGATCTCGCTATGGTCACCGGCGAAGAAGGCACCAGTGCCCGTGCATCAAAGAAAAAGCCACTGAACTCCCCGGAACTCGAGTACCTAACATCAACAACTGTCTCTACAGTCCTCCCAATCGCAACCTCCACCCCATCCTCCGAACTGGAACGCCACATAAAATTAACCTCAATCGGCCTCCTCTCCTCTGTCGCTCGCGCCTTCGCAACCCTCACCTCCAAAACCCACAAATCAAGATTCACCCTCTCTCAACCCATCCTCGACGCCTACCTCCCGCTAACCCATGCCATCTGGAATGCCTTAATTACGCCCGTTCTCCTCTCAAACTCCGCCGATGTCAGCCTCGCGGAGAAAATAACCGACCTATCGGTTCACATTACCGCTTTTACACCCTCCGTCGCCATTTCGAATAATCAGCACAAATCGTTTTTGGCGCTGTATAATGCTACCTTATCCATCCCGCTCAAAGTCCTCTGCATTAAAGTGCTCTCGAACCTCGCGCAGTGCCAGGGAAGCAATAGGATCGGTATCAACAAGGAAATCGGCACGTTCTTCATCGGCACAGTCAATAAATTGCCATATCTGGGTGATCTCGTGGTAATTGAGGAATTACCAGCGCCGGAAGTAGTAATCGAGTGTTTGGACGGCGTGTACGATGTTTATGCCGATCTGGATTATGATTACGACGAAGAAGTGTTTGTGAAGCTGGGATTTTTGAAGTATTTGAAAAGTTTCGTGGGGAGAGTTAAAGGGATGGTAAGTTGTTCTTCTGGTTTAATAATCTTATAATCCATTTCTTGGAAAACCCCAAAATTCTTTGTACTAACCGTTATTATTATAGACTAAGAGGATTGATAAACGCAAGCAGCCGGAGTTGAGGGATAGTGCCGATGCCGCGCTGTTGAATTTGAACGCCTTTATCAAGTATAAAACGCAGGAGAGGGAGGATTAGAATTTTCATCATCTTGATATGATAGTTTAGGGATGAGTATGTCGATAAGTTTTTCGATGTGTAAAATATTTGTTCAGGTCTATATTTTGAATGGAATAGCAGGCATAAATAAAAGTATGTAGTAAATTTTTATCAATTTATGAATCAAACTGGGGATCCTTTAGGTTTAACCACCAATGTTTTCTTTCCTTACCCTTCTTTTTTGGTTATGTACACAATGCAAGGATAAGATGCAAAGGTGCTCATATTGATCAGATTTAGTGGAGCGAAGCAAAGAGAGGATAGCAAAATGGAAGAAGAAAAAATGTATCAAAGACTGGCGAGAATAATGCCAGCCAGTTTCTATATAAGTTTAGCTAACAGGCTATAGCTATTATACTTACATATGCTTACCACACACAACATGATTTTGCTTTTTATTTCAATAACAAAAACTGCACATCCCCCGCTCACCCTCACTACGTACAAGTTTTACGAATCCTGCTCTGCTTCCCACTCCGGATTCTAAGGAAAAAGGTAGGTTAGTCAAATCCATGAAAAGAGAACGTATATTATCGGAGAGGGAAAAAAAACTATACCTTCTTCAAAATCACCAAGCCTTCCATACTATTCGTCAAAGCAATATACTGCTCATCCTCCAACTCCGCCCTCTCTCCGTACTGCAAAAGCACCGGTGTGCTCTGCGTCTGCCATCCGGTGATAGTCTTCGGTCTACCCGCCTGGCCCACAATATCAACGGCCTGTCCAACTCTCACATTCACAGCCAAAGGCTTCAAATCCTCATCCAGCGTAACCAAGAACCGCGGATGCATCGCCGGAACCAAGAAGAACAAGAGATAGTGAGCGTCCGAAAGAATAAAGCTCTTCGCATCAACAAGGCTCACGAGAACAGTGAGTAAACTAGCCACACTGACTCGCGACATGACCTGCCTGTCCGTATGGAACGGGTTCACGCCAATAGCTCCCTTACCCATATGCAACAAACCTTGCGCGATACGCACCATAAATAAGGCGTTTTCGTCACGATGGTAGTAGCTCACAAGACTTCGTAGCAACTGCGCTAATCTAGCGTTGTTGGTTCCGGCACCAACGAGACCCATGGCGAAGATGGCATTGAGGGCTACGTCATTATCATTGTCGTGGCTGTAACGGGAGAGGGTGTCGTAAACGCGCATTTGGGGATTCGAAGCGGATACGAGACCCATGGCTAAGGGTACTGCCTTTCGAATCACGCCCTCACCGTAGTGCATCAAGTGACCGAACTGGCGGAGAACCATTTCCTGTCCGACGTCTTCTCCCATGGCAATAAGAGCAATAGCAAGGACAGCGTAGGCTTGGAAAATATCGTCCCCTTCCTTCGATTCCTTGTCTTTTTCCTTGTCCGCCTTGTCGATGTGTTCGTTGCATAGGTGGAGCATCTGCTGGATCTTAAGAACGTTACCGGTGCCGGCATAAGCGCAGGCATTGACAAGCACTTGAGTGTGCTTGGAGAATGGGTGATCGATGGCCTTGAGGGTTTCGATGGTGGTCTCAGCCTCTTCCTGGCGGGAAACGAAGAGCAATGCGAGACCGAGGGAGAGGAAGCGCGCCCATTTGTCCTTCAGTTCGGAGGCTTCACGTGTGAAGAGGGTTTCGAGGATAGAGGAAGAAACGTCGCCGTTGGAAGAGCCGACGAAGATAAGGCCGAGTGAGAGGGCGGCAAGGGCGCAAAGTTGGATGTTGCTATCGTTAAGGAGTGGGGTGAGGAAATCAATAAGATCGCCTCTGTGCGAACCAGCATAAGCAAGTCCGAGACTAAAACGGCCAATGTTAGCAAGATTCTCAGAGAAAATAGTAGTTGATACCCTTACCCCATGATCGCGCTCATCCTTATTGTTGGATTTTCGTGGTCGAGAACACTCTGTTCTCCTAACAAAGCCAAAGCTGGGTCGGAGTCGCTTCGGACACCAGTGTTGACTAAACCTATACCCAAGTGCGCACCAGCCTGCAATACAGAATTTCATTAATCGAGTGTCACGGGATATCGAAATCAATATGTACTTACTCGGATTGGGGTCTCATCGACATAGGTATACTTGTCAATAGCCGACAAGCCCAGATCGACGTCCCACTGCATGAGGAGGCCAATAGACGCCGCAGCAGAGAGTTTTCCCAAGTCCTTGTTCTTGAACACCCACGGATTTGTTTCATCCTCAACCAACATCAACTTGTCCGCTCCGAATCCGGCGTTGACGAAGGCGTTGACAAAAGTAGAAGCAAGGTTGTGTCGCGCAGAATCCACATTACTGGACGCTCCGCCCCTTTGATGCTCTAGATGTGTCTTGTAAATATCGTCTGGTGTCTTTGGTTCCGCCAGGTTCAATTCTTTGGCCATGTACTGGAACATCGCCGATAGTTTGCTGTTGCTGAGACATTCTGCTACTTCGTCGTCTTCATCATCTAACCATATCTGCTGTCGCGCGATTATGAAAGCGATCTGTTTCTTGACAAGCGGGTCCTCAGCGGTGTTGAAATCCTCTCTGATCAAATCATTATCGTTGAGTCGGATTGCGAGAACGACTGCTTGTGTGAGCTTATCGTATTGTCTGTAAATGTCGTGCGCGGTACGGAGGAATGCAATGTCATCGGGGAAAGGTAGTAAGTTGACCATGCTGTAGAAACCACGGGTCAGTATGCAAAAACGTAAATAAACCATTAAAGAATTCACTCCTACCTGACCATATAGAGACAAGCCCTAGCATATGTATCTTTATCTAAATACTTGGGCAGATACTCGATCATCTCCATCTCGCTCAACAGGTCCACCGCGTCTGCCTCAGCATTGTGCGATAGAAAGTACGGGACGAGGGATAACGCCAGATCGCTCAATTCCTGGGTGTCTTCTTCTTTTTCTTGACGCTTGTTGAACAGCGCTCCGATTTCCAACGCCAGATGTCGGACGTATTCGTGACCCCACCCGCCGATATCGTTCGAGGGCGATAATAATCGATATTTCAGCGACTCTTGTCTATCGTCATCGGAGAACGTCATACCGAGCACGGAGAGAACATCTGCTAGCATTAACTATTGGCAAGGTCGCCATTTAGCGTAGTTCTTCGCGTTTCAAAGCGTGAATATAAGCTCGCAAAAAGATCGAGATTTTGTTAATTTACCTTATCGTCGGTGCTCTGCCACGTATTGTACAGACCGGCCAAATCTTCATAGTGAGGTCTCAGGAACTTTAAAGGTTTGGGAACAGCTGTCATCGAGGAAGTCGACGTCCGTATAAAGGTCTTGATGGCTTCCATAGCGGGATTGTAAAGGCTGATATCGGACTCCTGTTGAACAAAAAAACACCCCACGCCACCCGACGGTCAGCTTCGAGCTCCCTGTCGCCATCATCGAGCAATCCGTGAAAGAACAGGCCGGTTGTTACCTTTAAACGTTCAGCTAGCATGTCGAGCTCTGACTTGAGCTGCTGATCTTCTTCCGATAGCTCCTCTGTTCCCACGATATATATATCAGCATCAGGTTTCCTTGGCTTTAGGTAGCTCCCCACAAGCTCCATTTTCTAGCCAACAGGGCATCAAAATTATCAAACCTTCTTTCGGCTCCCCCTTCGCATCCTTAGCAGGCTCTCCCTTTGTATCCTTTGAATCCTTCATCACGATATCATCTTTCTTTGGTGGTTCGGTAGCCTTTCCCTTCCCCTTGTCGAGAGCACCCGCTCCGTCCTTCTCGTTTGCCATGTTGGAAGTGGGTAGTTTTGGAAAACGGAAATTTGGAGGCTTCTTGGGGAGAGTTTGGAAGCTATATTGCAGACGAGTACGGCGAGCCTCAAGCGTGACGCGTCTTTTGATGATTGAAGAGTGTGTTTAGAGGGAGATGGTGGTGATAAAGCTGGTTCGAAGGTGGTGGAATGGCGGTAAGGTTGACGGGTGGTGGTTAGTTGGGTTGATTTTCGGGCTTTGAAATCCGAGTTGGAAATTGACACCAGAAGAGCTCAACGCATTCACCACCATGACGACGCATCGAAGGATTATGTCAGCCTGAAGCCATCTAACTACTCTATAATATATGTCTGTATCGCATCTGGATTATACACGTTGTTATACGAGATTTAGATATCACGTAACTGGCGATGAAACCCATATATTGCCTCATCTAAATGATACTTGTTTGCGGCGCCACTTGCTATTTTCGATGAATAGTAGTAGAATGATATATGATGGTAGTATAACCCTGTTCCTCACCAAATGCCATGATACCCTTATACAACTGTCGTAGAATCGTTCTAATGCAGTCGTTCTATCATACACACACAATATTCCAAACAACCAGAAGAAGAAGAATAGATACTAAAACATATTTTTCCTTACTCTCCCTCCCTTAGTCTCTCGCGAGCGTCCGAGACCATGGCCTGCCATTTTGTCCTCATGATGATTACGGTCTCGATAACTGCAACTAGCAAGAGAGCCATGCTGACGCCAGACCAGAGTCCGAATAATCCCCTAATATAAAGATACCAGTTAGATTAATCCAATCAGGTTAGGATACCAAGAACTCATATGAACGAGAACACTCACCATCCAAGCCGAAAGGCGGCGTAAAAGGAGAAAGGCAATGCGAGTACGTAGTACGCCGCTAGGTTAATCCAAGCTCCAATTCTCTGTCTTCCTTGTCCACGAAGAATGCCTCCAGCCGTAGCCGCTACCGAGTCCCAAAGTTGAAACAAGGCGCAGATGGGAAGTGAGGCACCAACCAGTTCTATGTCAAATTGTTAGAAAGTTCAAGCAACTAAGGGCGGCTAAAGATACTTACTAATAACTTCAGGATCGTTGCTAAACAGCTTTCCGATATCATGCCTCGTAGAAGTCAACAATGTGACATTGGCGATACCAAGCAGTGTGCTCCCCCAAAGAGCCACTGTAGAACTAGTCTTCGCCGCGTCTCCGAGAGTAGCACCCAAGAAATTTGCAACTCGGGTAGACGTCGCGATAGATAGCGCAAATGGAATCTGGAAGGTGATGGCTGTGCAAGTAGAAAGCACGCTCTGAGCTGCAAGATGCTTGGTTGACAGGTAGCTTGCTGCTAGCGTGAGTAACTCGAAGGCGAGAAACTCTGACAAGATCATGATGAGCCCTGGAAGCGCCAGCTTGACCATCGGGCTCCAATTTTTCAACGCTTTCCTAGAGAACCCTCCCCAACATTCGGACCCTTGAACGAACCTCACGTAAAGGAATAATAGCAGAGGCATCAGCCAGTTCGTAATAACGACCGCAGTCGGGGCACCCAGAAAACCAAATCCGATAACCGGGTGCCAGACGAGCAGATAGTTTAGTAGCGCGTTTATAGGTGCGCATATAAGGAGGATGTACGTCGCCGCAGAAAATATACCCTGGGCTTGGACGAAACGTTTGCCGACCTCCCAGGCAGCGTACCCCGGAGCACCAATTGCGAGCACTCGTAGATAGTCTCCAGCAAGCCTGCAAAGTTCCGGCTCAGGCACTATCGGCCGGAGAATGGCTTCGCTGAACTGCCATACGAATACAATGGGGATAGTGATGAGCATGAGAAACCAGAAACACCGCTGCATGTGCAGTCCGACCAGCTTCCTTCTGCCTGAGCCGTATGCTTGAGAGCATAATGTGTCCAAGGAGGTCGCGAGACCCTGGTATATTGTGTACCCGGTGATATTGCTAGTCATGGAGGCCAGACTGACAGCAGCCAACTCATTGGTACCCAGCTTGCCCACGGAAAACACACTCGCTACCGTTAACGAGTACTGAAGCAGGAAGGTCACAATAAGTGGCCCAGAGTACCGAGCCAGCACTTTTGTCTCTCTCTGCCAAGTTGTGTGGATCTTTCCGGCCTCAACGCTGTCCTTCCACTTGGAAGTCGGATCCGCATTGGCAGCCAAGAGGTCCGACTCATTGCTGCTGGACGCTGCAGTCGGCAACAACGGGTCCTCTTCCGTCGCAGCATGCCTCTGTTGCCATGGGAGTCCATGGATCGATCGTTTTCTCGGTAGGATATTATTATCACGTAGTAGGCTTCGCTCGTCTTCAATAATTTGTTCTCGTTCTGAGCTTGTGATATAAGTTGGCGGAAGTGCAGAGGTGGATATGAGGGCAGATCGTGTGATCAGCGAGCCGCAGACGACTGAAGCTCTACGGCGATAAAAACTTCCTAGCTGGAGATCTGGGTCGGCGGGGATTATCAAGCCAGCGCTGCTCTCAAAATCATCATCGTCAGTGTCAGCGAACGGCGAGTCGTACGAATCGTGAATCGGGATCGAATTGCCCGTTGGGGCAGATTTGGACAATGCACCAGACATTGCGAAAAGTGAAAAATATCTGGCTCAACGAATTACTGGGGAATGAAGGTTAAAGAGCATCGAGAAAGGGGAATCAAGATGCCGACTGCAATGCGCTCGCTGGGGATAATTAAATGATGGTGATGAAGCTAAAATAAGGGAGAGAAAATTTGCATGTTGGACCTGGGGAAAAGAGGCGAAGGACCTTGCCGCGGAGGGAGTTCGGAGGGAGTTCAGCGGAAACATTAGAAAGAGCGGAAGACAAGTCTCAGATTTGTCAATGGAGTCATATAACGGCTGTGGCCGTACATTCCTACTTAGCATACGCACAATTGAATCATTTGCAGCGCAGCGGCATAATACTGGTTATTATGGCATGGGGATGGGAGAAATCGTTATGATGCATGGCCGAACATGGTGGTGGACATGGTGGTTGTGGCTCGTCTGGGAATCTAGAAGCACGGAGATGGCCTATCAGCCAGTCAGAACTCTTCGATAAGCCGGGCTCCCCAGAAAGAAAGAAAAACTCTGAGGCCCGAATTATTAAGTCGCTGCTTCTTAAGGTGCTAAGCCAGGAATAAAAGACTGGTCCGCTAAATTCTAAGCTTAAGTTTTTCTTGGGTTCTAGCGATCCGCCGACAAGGGCCTTGCCTGGTCGCAAATTCATAGCTATTTTATATTTATGGATACTTATACTTAATATATTATAACTATTCAGCTGATGCAACTCGCTACCGAAGATGGAGGAGCACTTGTTTGCGTCCCAGAATTATAGATGTACAAGAACATGCCAAAACGAATTAATGTTACATTATAAGGGTGCTCACTTACCTAATATGAGGTAACCGCTAGTTAATTCTCGTAGCAGTAGTTAATACTGCTACTCAAATGTCGTCTACGTCAGTCCACCCAGAACCCAGATATTATCTCGTGGTATTTAAGCTAGCCAACACATTTGCGCTCTGTTCCTCAACATATCACATGCCACAGAAGCTAAAATTCTTTTATTGAAACCAATATATCACGCACGACACGACATGGCCAGCACGGATTTCAGAAAAATAATTTGATTTTAACGACAATTAGTTTTGATTACAACTAAGCCCTAAATTCAACCGTTGAACCCACTCCAATAAGCCCAAGAAAATATCGCCAACAATGTGATTGTACCAGCATTATGGTTTATATACCACTTGTAACGTCACCCCAAAGCCAATAGACGAGGTGGTGCAACTAGCACTATCAATACACATGTACGCACGTACTTTTGTACAAAGTATGACTGATTGTGACATTTAACTTAATAGGTAGAGTATTATTTTCAGTCTTTTTGGTTGGTATAACCCTCCCATAAATGTAGAGTAGACCGCCGTCATGGAAACAGATATCTATCTACAAATCAAATAATATAATAAATACGGAGTTTTCAATCAAAAGGTTTTATTGAAGTCTAACCGTTGAGCAAAGTTATTCTATCCTAAAGAACCCTTCCCGAAGAAAAACGTGAGTATATTTTGTGGCTTAAACGGTTTAAGCTAAGTTAGTTTCCAATAACCGTACCTACTTAAGGATTCGAATATCTCCCCGAGACTATAAGTACCCGTGTCATCGAGATCATACCAACCAATCAAATCAAGATGTGCTTTGTGTTTCAATGGTTCACTCAAGTAAATATAAACTCTTTTCTCTTATAACCAAGCATACATAGGAACAGAATCCCTAGATAACTATAACTAACAAATATGTATAAAAATCTTTAAAAGTGTCGCCACTTCAACCTCCGCGAGCTCAGCCACCTCGACATGTATAAATACCCCTGCGAGTGCACCACCGTTATCAACGAAGACCGAATCCAACGGTTGGAAGGGCTCTGCTGGATCTGTGAGCAGTTGCGGGAAAACAAGATTGGTAGGGCTGAGTGGGAGAATAAGTTGGAGAAAATGCAAAAATTGATATTGAAGCAAGGGCCAGATCTCCAGAATGTGCAAGTGGGATGATCACGCGAAAGAGATATTGGGGATCCAGGGGAAAGATATGGGAGGAGGGGACTAAGGTCAAGGCGGGATCAGAGCTTGAAGTTCGGAAACATGGAATTGGAGAAAACATAAAATCTAGAACCGGGTGGTTGGGTTGATCAGGGCATATCAAAACTGAGCCTGTTATTGTTTCTATTCAAATCAATATCACCTCGGAGAGTTTTTTTTTTTCTATCGGGCCGTGAACTCTGCATGATACTATTATATATCACACGTGGTCTAAGCGTTTCGTACCTGTACATTACATACACGACACCCCTACTAGGGCTAACCGGGTCGTGTATGACCCAGTACCCCAGATTTCATTTGAAAATGCTGGTTGCTCACGGGTTCCGCTAGTTTAGTCAATTGATCGTGTGACAAACTAACTAGGTATATTAACAGTTTGGATCCATAGTGCCATCTCGAGTCGGGTCAGCCAAGCCTGTCCGCGTTGCGCGACTGTGAACCTGCATAAAATCCAATCATTGATAAATAATATATTGTACTGTGGTGGCGGCAGGGTATTGAAGGTGTAGAGGGATGTAGTATGTACTTATATGTAAGTCAGGAGAGAGAGAGAGAGAGAGAGAGAGAGCGAAAAATATGTCTTATCACGATAAATATCTCAGCTTCTTATCGTAATAAGGACTTCATGTGCATGTTCATCGTTAGCTGGTTGGTTAGCCTGCAGATGGCTTGCTATCTCGGATAAAACTCACCGAGCTCTCTCCGAAAACAACCTTGAAGCTTCCTGATGAGGGTGGCCCCGTACCGAAATAAACTAAAAAATTTAAATAAAGGTAAAATATAAATATTCATGAAATGTCCCATTTCCTGCACCATGACGCTACCGACAAAATACCCACCTTATAGCACAATTCTGCACTCGGATTGCGATATCCTCTCTTTTTCGCCATTCATTACCGTCGATACCAAATATCCCGAATTATTCGCACCAAAAAGGAAAAATAGTGGATAAGACACTCTGTCGCAGGAGAAACACAGTATTTCCGTTCTCTTTCATCTCGGAAATACCTCATCCAGTCAGATATCGGATTCAAAAGTTTTCGCTGCAAAAGTTTCAAAACTATAAAACTACAACTAGATGACATCAATATTGTGGAATTACGGCACCTTTGATAGCCGCAAAAACTTCGTTCTCGTTGAAGAGTAAGAAACTCCAGCCAATGGCATATCGCAAACCTACCAATCTACAAATATTAAAAAAGTCTTTTGCTAAAGTTCACCCAGAGTCGATGAAAACGCCAATCTCTTCTTAGCCCGACCTTTTACAGGACCCCTAGTCTTTGAAAATACTGCCTCTGACGCCCGCGATCACTGCGCTAACGAACGTAATTTCCTATCATGGCTCCGACTGTCCTCTTATCTTGCTGTTGTGTCCGTCGCAATAATGACGACCTTCCACTTTACTTCCCAACCAACCAAACTCGAGAAGAAAATCGCGTTTCCACTTGGGCTTTTGTTCTGGGTACTCGCGCTGTTGAGCCTTGCTTGCGGAGTAGGGAATTATTTGAAAACAGTGGCACAGTACAGTAAAAAGGTCGCTGTAGTGCAGAGCGGTTGGAGGACACAGACAGTATGTTGCCACTATGGATTTAAAAGAAATAAAAATAAAGATCGTATCCCGAGCTAACAGTATTTTTCTATCACTAGTTGGGAGCGGTAGTTGCCGCCACGGTCATCGGCTGCTGTGTGCTTTTCTTAGTAAACAATTCGATTTACAAAGACTAGACCGACCGATCCGATGACGATTCTCAGAGACCAAAAAGGTCTCCGAAGTCGTCGTTTATACCCAACAACCCCGCCAGTTCCCTTTCAGTACTTCGTTTCCCCAGCTGAACCAGCCTTCAGTCAGGTTCCTGGCGAAGATTTCACAGCATTGAGGGTCGCGAGAGGATAGATACGGTTCCATCAGCTCTTTCAAACACGGCTTGCGCGAATGGATGTCCGGCGCAGCCAATATGATCTTGTCCGTCAGCTTTTGCACATTATTTATCATCGAAGGAGATGCATCGGAATTGGATATCGGCTTGGCTAGGATGAGCGACTCATACGGTTTTCTGGCGATATTGTCCAGATTGAAAATCGGTTCCCCGTTCATGGCGATTTTGACCCAAATCCATTCGGCCACCATCCGCAACTTCCACGCCTGGAACAGCTTTTCAAGCGTAAATTTTCGCCACTTCGTACTGTTGGTTATCCAGATAGCAACGACACCATCCTGCCGAATGGTCTTCGGGATGTTGAGCTTGAAGAGATCGTACGGATCGAACGTGGACGTCTTGTAGGAGTTTTTGTGTTTGGCACGGTGAGCCGAGCGATTCGGCCATGGTGGGTCAAGAAGAATAAAATCGAAGCCTGGATATTCGAAAGATCGGGAGAAGGTGTTGAATATGGGGATTGTGCTTGTAAAGGGTCCGAGGAGGAAAGACGATTTGGGCGGGATGGTGTATTCGTGGTTTTGGCCGATGTTTAATTTTAGAGTTAGCCAATACGGGAGACTATTTGTATGAACTGCTCCGTATATGTCCACTAAAGATAGTTGCTGTAACGATATCGCTGTCAAATCGACTTGCGTTCCAATCTCGTGGTACGAGTTCCAAGCTGCACCTAGATTTTCTTGAAACGCGAGAAGATTCGGCTCCTCATCATCGTGTTCGCAATCTTCGGGTTCCAGTTGTCCATCCTGGCCATCTATCGCGGTACTTGCGGCCTGTGATTTTAGAGGTAGGCAAGATTTGAAGTTGCTATGCAAGACTTCTAAGCTGCTATCGATCCATGCTTTCTTCTCTTCGTAGCGATCCAGCAGGCCCTGGTCGAATGGAACTCCGGAACGCGGCTCGGATACGATAAATGGTTCTGCAATGGGGCCTACGGAGTTCTTTCGCTGGAAAAAAGGTGGTGACGAGAGCGATGCGGCTATATCGATGAGGATGACATCGTCGGTCGGCTGGCCGCAAAGAATGCCGATGCTAGTCGATGATGATGAGGGCGGTTGCTGCATTGTTTTCGTTGGTGTTGAGGGTTTCTGATTGGCCTCTCGTGCGGTTGTTTGGGCCGAGGTTCATTCGTTTCAGTTGTCAGGGCAGGCAAAGGCAGGTCCGAATTGAATTTCGAATTCTACTTCCATTTCCACCTTTCAAACCCGCCAGGACTCCCTACGAAGGCTCGTCGCCGATTCGCATCATCATGGAGTTTATGAGCAATATCTCGTCGGGCATAGACGACAACAAGCCCAGTTTATTCGGTACGTCCTTTTGCAGTTCAGCCGGCGTTATGACATGCCAGGGAGGCTAGAATCCAAAGCAACACTAACACCCGCGACCGTCTATCGTCGCGCGTCACAGAACTTGTCAGCGAACAACAGCTCCGCGATCTCCTGGAACCCTCTGTGCGCTACCTACTTGCCATAATCACGCAGCGACACCCCCGGTACCTGATACACATCGTCAACCGCTTCGATGAGGCCTACGCTCTGCTTATGCTCCTGGTTGAGCGGCATTACCTCAAGTCATGGAATGGGAGTTTTACGGAGAACTTTTATGGCATCAAGCGGGAGAGGGTGTTAACAGTCAACGATCTACCGAGCACCAGCCGGACGGCAGCGATTCCGCTGAGGGAAGCGACGAAATTAGGGGAATTGGATTCATGGAAGGCGTTGTTTGTCATCGTAAGGATCCCGTATGCGTGCGGAATGATTGGGGATGGTAGGCTGATAGTAACGGCAATATTATAGGTCGGAGTACCATATATCAAGCGAAAGCTTGATGATTTATACGAGATACATGCCGGAGGAGCGGCACAGAGCCTTTTTACGAATTACCGACCCAGGGAAGAGGAGTTGGATGAGAATGTTAGTCCTCTTGAGCTTGCAATATCAAAACATCTATGACTGACAAAGCACAATATAGGCAACAACCACCGAAAGGCTAATGCACAAAATGAAGATTGGCTTCCGAAAGGCATATCCAGTTATCAATGCTGCATATTATTTGTCCATGCTGGGTTTTAATCTCGCATACCTCTTCAACAAAACCCACTACCACACCCCCTTTGATTACCTCGTCGGGTTGAGGATGCGTAGGCTTACAGAAGCCGATCACGTAAGTCTTATATGTCCTTTTCCTAATGAAAGAACGAGATATTGATATTATTTTGTGTTATAGAGGGCGTACGAGGCTCTAAAATCTAAAAATAGGCGGCCTGGATTGGCCCCTATACTTACTTGGTGGACTATGTTTTCGCCCAAGGTGTTCTCACGTGTCATCTTGCCCAAGCTGCTAGACTCTCTCAAAGTCCTGCTACCCACATCGATATTCTTCCTCAAGTTTTTGGAATGGTGGTATGCATCGGACTTTGCGCGACAGTTGTCATCAAAGTCCACAGCAGCAATTGAGCTATCTCGTCCGTCGGTGCCAGCTCCACCACCAGCCGAGGGCAAACGCAAAGAAGCAAGCATGAAGCTTGTGGAACTGCCCAAGGATTCTAAGATCTGTCCGATTTGCAAGAACGAAATGACGAATCCTGCTGCCATCCAGACTGGATTTGTATTTTGTTACCCTTGCGCGTACAGGTGGATAGAAGAGGACGGAGGACCGTGGTGCCCGATCAGTGGAGCAAAACTGCTTGGTGGATCGGAGGGCTTGCGAAGAATAATGGTATAGAGTACGCTTTTTTATTTCTTTTATTTCTGGTTATATTTTTCTTGTATCAAAGACTTTGGTAAAAATGGTTGGGCGACGGGGCATCGAGCGAGTGGCATTTGCATCTCTTCTGCAATGTATAATGAATGTATTGGAACATAATGCTGTCTGTTTTTGTTTACGCTAATCTAGAAGGGCTTTTCACTCAGGGCATTCGCATATATGCAGAGATATATTACTATACATATTATATTCTATATCGTATTGCTATTCTTTCTTAACAACCTCCACGCCTATTTTAGCATAAATGCATACTCCACCGTTATATACGACCACGTTCCTGCGGTATAGGACTCCACTGACCTACCTTCTTTCTTCCTTGGTGGTTGTGACGTAGACGCAGTGGAACGTCAACATGGCTGCACCGCTGCGCACATCGGCTCGAGCTGCAGGGTTTTACATCTTTCAGCCGAGCTCAACGCGCAAAAAAAAGAAGGAAAATTGCGAACAGGACGCAAAAAAAAAAAAAAAATTTGTGAAAAAAAAAAGTGTAGGGAGTCTAAATATAATTCTTGCATAGGCACCGAATTTTTTTTTCTCTCTTCTCCTCCTTCTCTCTCTCTCTCTCTCTCTCTTTCTTCCCCTTCTCCCTTTCTCCTATCTTTCATTCATTCATTCCTTTGTCAAGCCTCTCGAGATACTTTCACAGAGTATATCGAGCCAATCCAGCAGCAAAATAACCTGGAGTGCAACACCCAATTGGCAAAGGAACGGACGAACGAAAGATACTTGACAAGGAAGAGAGACGAAAGAATAACAGACGAAAGAGAACAACAAGAAGATTAGTCCCTAGGTTGGTGGTGACCCTGAGTGCGACTTCTTTAGTGAATTCAAGAATGTGCTAGTTGCTCTTGCTGGAATGATGCTGACCAGCCGAGTTCAATATGAATGATATCACGATGCATGCAGCTGTCCCGATCCCCACAATTTCTGTCTCATGCCCTCCGTCCATTGAGATCTCAATTCTAGATCTTCCCATATTTAAACCGCTCAATCGAAACAACCGTGTAAATTTTCCACGATATCTCCAAGTTTCAATTGAGAAATATCTTTCTTGTTTCCCTTAACCGAAACAATGGCTTCGCAATCGTCCAATAACCCCACGTCGCCCCGCCTCCCGCCCCACCAACTGCGCAATGCTGCCGCATCCCCAAGCCCTGTCACCGGGTCCGTGCTCGCGGATAAGCCTGAAGCTCCAGTACCCACCCCGCTGCCGGCCGATTATATACACCCCCCAGTTACTGCAAGGAATTTCACCAAAGCTGGTCAATTGGCCGAAGGCACTAGCGAGGATGAAGGCCTGATGGCCCTCGAGTTCCAAGATGGAAGTATATACCAAGGCTTCAGCTTCGGCGCCCAGAAGAGCGTCAGCGGAGAGATGGTCTTCCAGACCGGTATGCTGTCCTTCGTAAAGACATTTTTTTCCTCTTGAGAGAATGATGTTGTAGCTTACACATTTGGTTATGTTGGCAGGCATGGTTGGATATCCTGAATCTATAACGGATCCCTCGTATCGCGGCCAGATTCTCGTGATCACCTTCCCATTGGTTGGAAACTATGGTACGTCTATTCGGGATGTTGTTTGTGACGTTTCTGGAGGGCAATTGGGTTGATGACGATATTGGGCTACAGGTGTCCCAAAACGTGAAGAAGTCGACCGCCTCACGGCAGACCTTCCCGCTTACTTCGAGTCCAGCCAAATCCACATTGCGGGCCTGGTCGTTGCCTCCTACTCCGGCGAGAATTACAGCAACTATCTTGCCTCGAGCTCGCTAGGCGCATGGCTGAAGGAACAAAATGTCCCTGCGATCTACGGAGTCGATACACGAGCCTTGACCAAGAAGATTCGCCAACAAGGTAGCATGCTCGGGAGACTGCTGCTCCAGAAGAAGACATCTGGGTTGAGCGGGTTTGCGAATGGGGTCGGCGCGCTGTTGAGACGGTCATCTGACAAGTCGTGGCAAGATCACTTTGACGCTATCGACTGGGTGGATCCAAATAAGAATAATTTGGTCGCTGATGGTAGGTACAAACTGCTCGTTCTTTTCACAGGGCGCATAAAAAACAAAAAGACAAAATACTGATTTATAAACTTCCTGCAGTCTCCATCCGCGAGCCAAAAGTCTACACTCCTCCCGCTGATCTAGTTCAGAAAAGCTCCTCGGGCAGACCGCTCAGAATTCTCTGCGTTGATGTTGGTATGAAATACAACCAAATTCGTTGCTTTCTATCGCGAGGATTCGAGATCAAGGTTGTTCCATGGGATTACGACTTCCCAACTCTCGAAGCTGGTAAATACGATGGCCTCTTTATCAGCAACGGCCCCGGCGACCCGGCGATGCTCGAAAAGACCGTCAAGAACATACAGATCGCATTACAGGAAGATAAGACCCCGGTATTCGGTATCTGTTTAGGCCATCAGCTGCTTTCCAGAGCAACCGGTGCGTCGACGAAAAAGATGAAGTTCGGTAACAGAGGCCATAACATTCCTTGTACAAACATGATCTCTGGACGCTGTTATATTACTTCTCAGAACCACGGTTATGCGGTGGATACTGCCACTCTATCCGAAGGATGGCAAGAACTCTTTGTGAATGCGAACGATGGATCAAACGAAGGTATCTACCACGTTTCGAAACCGCAGTTTAGCGTGCAGTTTCATCCGGAAAGCACTCCGGGCCCAAGGGACACAGAATTATTATTCGATGTCTTTTTGGACGCTGTTAAGAAATGCCATGAAAGTCCGGATAAATATCTCAAGCTACCGATCGTATTCCCTGGCGGTCTCAAGAAAGACAATGTCGAGCGTTCACCAAAGGTCCATCCCAAGAAGGTGTTGATCTTGGGCAGTGGCGGTCTCAGTATCGGACAGGCCGGAGAGTTTGATTATTCTGGTAGTCAGGCTATCAAAGCTTTGAAAGAAGAAGGGATCTATACCATTTTGATTAATCCCAATATTGCAACCATTCAAACATCGAAGGGTCTTTCGGACAAGGTCTACTTCCTGCCCGTTACCGCTGACTTTGTAAGAAAAGTCATCAAGCACGAACGTCCAGATGCGATTTACGTGACTTTTGGTGGCCAGACTGCCCTGCAGGTTGGTATCCAACTAAAAGACGAATTCGAGGAACTCGGAGTAAAAGTCCTGGGTACGCCCATTGAGACCATTATTACCACCGAAGATAGAGAATTGTTCGCTCGCAGCATGGAGCAAATTGGCGAGAAATGCGCCAAATCAGCCTCCGCCTCGACCGTTGAAGAATCTTTGAGGGTGGTAAAGGATATCGGCTTCCCTGTCATCGTGCGTGCAGCTTATGCACTCGGTGGGCTGGGTAGTGGATTTGCGGACAATGAAGATGAGCTTGTGGATCTCTGCAACAAGGCATTTGCTGCTAGTCCGCAAGTTTTGATCGAGAAGAGTATGAAGGGCTGGAAAGAGATTGAGTATGAAGTTGTTCGAGACTGTCAAGACAATTGCATCACAGTCTGTAACATGGAGGTGGGTTTATCGTTTTCCTTCAAGATTATCTAGATCGCGCTGACTTTATTCAAAGAACTTTGATCCTCTAGGAATTCATACTGGTGACTCTATTGTCGTTGCGCCCTCGCAGACTCTCTCAGACGATGACTACAACATGCTGCGTACAACTGCTGTGAATGTTATCCGCCACTTGGGTGTTGTTGGAGAATGCAACATCCAATATGCGTTGAACCCAGTATCAAGAGAGTACTGTATCATCGAGGTGAACGCACGTCTATCACGTTCGTCAGCATTAGCATCAAAAGCAACTGGCTACCCTCTCGCTTTCGTTGCCGCAAAATTGGGGCTTGGAATTCCGCTCAATGAGATCTCGAACTCGGTCACAAAAGTCACTTGTGCATGCTTCGAGCCTTCTCTCGACTATGTCGTTGTCAAGATCCCCAGATGGGACTTGAAGAAGTTCACCCGTGTGTCTACACAACTCAGCTCTTCAATGAAGTCTGTTGGAGAAGTCATGAGCATCGGCAGAACGTTCGAGGAAGCCATCCAAAAGGCCATAAGAGCTATCGATTATCACAACCTCGGCTTCAACGAAACCCAGGCTTTGATGTCAATCGATCAAGAACTTCAATTCCCGTCAGACCAGCGTCTGTTTGCTATCGCAAATGCAATGCACGCTGGCTACGAAGTTCACAAGATTTGGGAAATGACACAGATCGATAAGTGGTTTTTAAACAAACTGATGGGACTTATCCATGCCGGAAATATTCTTAAGAAATACACGCCATCTACAGTTACGCCGGGGCTGTTCCGTATGGCAAAGCAGCTGGGGTTCTGTGATAGGCAACTAGCGAACTTCTGGGGAAGCAACGAACTCGCCGTTAGGCGTGCTAGGGTTGATCAGGGCATCATGCCGTGGGTCAAACAGATAGATACTGGTAAATAACCAACTGATGGTACTTCTATAAGGCATAAATTATACTAACGAAAGTGCACAGTTGCCGCTGAGTTCCCTGCTTACACGAACTACCTTTACCTCACATATAATGCCAATGAGCATGATATTACCTTCGAGGATCAAGGCATCATGGTTCTTGGCTCCGGTGTTTACAGAATCGGATCTTCAGTCGAGTTTGATTGGTGCGCTGTTCGAGCCGTTAGAACGCTCAGAGAGCGAGGCGTCAAAACTATTATGGTCAACTACAATCCGGAGACCGTCAGTACCGATTATGATGAGGCTGACAAGTAAGTTAATGATAAATTACGTTCTTGGTGTTTCAAATAGCCGGCTAACAGAGTTTCTCCGCAGACTTTATTTCGAAAACATCAACCTTGAAAGCATTCTAGACATCTATAACTTAGAAAGCTCTAGCGGTGTGATTCTGTCCATGGGTGGCCAAACTCCAAATAACATTGCTCTTCCCCTCTATCGTCTGAATGTTAAGATCCTTGGTACTTCCCCTGAGATGATTGATACCGCAGAGAACCGTTTCAAGTTTTCCCGTATGCTGGACCGAATAGAAGTCGATCAGCCAGATTGGAAAGAACTCACCAGTCTCGAAGAAGCAAGCGCTTTCTGCGATAAAGTGTCCTATCCTGTGCTCGTGAGGCCGTCCTACGTGCTCTCCGGTGCCGCAATGAACACTGTTTACTCGAGAGATGACTTGGCGAGTTACCTCCAGCAAGCCGTTGAAGTCTCGAGAGAACACCCAGTCGTTATCAGCAAGTACATTGAGAACGCCAAGGAAATTGAAATGGATGCTGTGGCAAAAGACGGCAAGATGATAATGCACTTTATCTCTGAGCACGTTGAAAACGCTGGTGTTCACTCTGGCGATGCAACTTTGATCTTGCCGCCTCAGGATCTTGATCCCGAGACGGTGAGGAGGATTACAGAGGCTACCCGAAAGATTGGAAATGCTCTGAATGTTACTGGTCCTTATAACATTCAATTCATTGCCAAAGATAATGAGATCAAAGTTATTGAATGTAACGTTAGAGCCTCGAGGTCTTTCCCATTCGTTTCCAAGGTCATGGGGGTTGATTTGATCGAAATGGCCACAAATGCTATCATCGGAGCGCCTTTCGAGGCGTACCCACCTGTCAACATTCCGCAAAATTATGTTGCTTGCAAGGTCCCGCAATTCAGCTTCTCTCGTCTTTCTGGAGCAGACCCTGTGCTCGGAGTTGAAATGGCGTCCACTGGAGAAGTCGCGTCGTTCGGCCGGGACAAGTACGAGGCATATCTCAAGGCAATGCTTTCCACGGGCTTCCAACTACCGAAGAGGAGTGTTCTGTTTTCCATTGGAAGTTACAAAGAGAAAGCCGAGCTCTTACCAACTGTCAAGAAGCTTCACGACTATGGATTCAAGATCTTTGCTACTACTGGTACCGCAGATTTCCTAGAAGCCAACGGCGTACCTGTCAAGTTCTTAGAAGCATTAGGGTCAGATGAGAAGAATGGACAGAAGTCGGAGTATTCTCTTACCCAACATCTTGAAAACAACCTAATTGATTTGTACATCAACTTGCCGTCTGCCAATCGTTTCAGGCGTCCCTCCAACTACATCTCGCAGGGATACCGAAGTCGTCGATTGGCTGTTGATTTCCAGACCCCGCTTGTTACTAACGTCAAGACGGCTAAGTTGTTGATCGAAGCCATCATTAGAAATTACGAGTTGGAAATCTCTGCTGTTGATTACAAGGCTAGCCATCTTTCCGCTATGCTGCCAGGATTGGTCAATATTGCGGCCTTCGTTCCCGGATTGGCTAAGGCAGGAAGCCGCGATTTCGAGAAAGTTATGAAGGCTTCCGCTGCGGCAGGTTTCTCTATGGTCAGAATCATGCCTTTGGGCCTAGAGAACTCTTTGACCGACGCCAGAGCACTCAGCACTGCCCATAGCAATGCCAGGAAGGCAGCGTACTGCGACTACAACTTCTCCGTTGCTGCTACTTCTACCAACTCTAGGCAACTCACAACATTGACCTCTGAGGTTGGCTCGTTATTCATCCCGTTCAACCACTTTTCTGGTAATTTCAATAAAGTGGCTGCAGTTACCGCGCATTTCGAGCTCTGGCCTACCAACAAACCGATTGTTACGGACGCGAAGACGAGTGATCTAGCTTCTATTTTGCTCTTAGCCAGCCTTCACAGCCGAAACGTGCATATTACAAGCGTGACGACGAAGGATGATATCAGACTTATCGCTCTTAGCAAGCAGAAGGGATTGCAAGTTACTTGCGATGTTGCTATTTATGCCTTATTCTTGTCGCAGAAGGAGTATCCGCAGTGTACAGCTCTACCAACAAAGGCAGATCAAGCCGCGCTTTGGGAGCACATGGATATCATTGATTGCTTCTCCGTGGGCAGTCTGCCATATCAACTTTCTCTCGATGTGAAGGGGTCTGGCTCTGCAGTCCTTGGAATTTTCGAGGCGCTGCCGTTACTACTTACTGCGGTTTCAGATAAGAGGCTGACGTTGGAAGATATCACGAAGAGGTTGAGAGATAACCCGATGGAGATCTTTGACCTTCATGAACAACCCCATAGCGCTCTTGAGGTTAACCTCGACAGGACTGTCCGTGTTGAAGAAAAGGATTCCTGGTCGCCTTTTGTTGGTCAAGTTCTTAAAGGGTCTGTTGAAAGGGTTGTCTTTGAAGGAGAGACTGCTTGCCTTGATGGGGTGCTTTTGGCAGATGGCTCCGTTGGGAAGGATATGTCTTCGTCTGGACCTCGACATGTTGTACCAACTGTCAAGTCACCGCCTATGAAGCCTCAGACTGGGTCTGTAAGGAGAGAGTCCTTCGTTGGTGGCTATTCTCAATTTAAACGACCAAGTACCGCCGGTGTCCTTGCACCAGAAAGCTTTGATCTTGACGGTCCAAAGAGCACCGCAAGTCAAGACCAGGTTCGAACTTCTGGTCTGTCAACATATAATCTCTTACAGCCTGAGAAGCAAGTATCACCAGCTCTCTACGAGTTAGTCTCCCGATCACCATTCCGGAGACGTCATATTCTTTCCGTCAACCAGTTCAACAGAAGCGACCTGCATTTGCTATTCACAATTGCCCAGGAGATGCGTACCGCGGTTGAAAGATATGGTGTCATTGACCTCTTGAAAGGAAGAGTTCTGTGCACCATGTTCTTCGAGCCTTCCACTCGCACGTCTGCATCCTTCGATGCGGCGATGCAAAGACTTGGTGGTCGAACCATCCCAATTGCTGCAGACATGTCGAGCAGCAAGAAAGGTGAAAGCCTCCAAGACACGATCCGAACTCTCGCCTGCTACGGCGACGGTATCGTCCTTCGCCACCCAGATGAAGCCAGTGCTGAAACTGCCGCCCGATTCTCCCCCGTCCCAATCATCAATGGTGGTAACGGCAGCAAAGAACACCCAACCCAAGCCTTCCTCGACCTGTTCACCATCCGTGAGGAACTCGGTACCGTCAACGGCCTAACTGTAACCTTCATGGGAGATCTCAAGTACGGCCGCACAGTGCATAGTCTGGCAAAACTCCTCCTCCATTACGACGTCCGCATACAATTTGTCTCCCCCGCTGAACTGGCCATGCCGGAAGAAGTCAAGAAGGAGATACAAACGCACGGCACGCTTCTCGGCGAGTATAACGAGCTCACGCCCGAGATCATCGCACGTAGCGATGTGCTGTACTGCACTCGCGTGCAGAAGGAGAGGTTTAGTGATCTGGCTGAGTTTGAGAGGTTGAAGGATAGTTTTATCGTCGATAACAAGGTGTTGAAGCATGCGAAGGAGCATATGGTTATTTTGCACCCATTGCCGAGGAATGCGGAGATTAATGAAGAGGTGGATTTTGATCAGAGGGCGGCGTATTTCAGACAGGTATGTGGTTTTTTTTATTCCGTCTTCCTTGGTGGTTAGTATCATAGAGTGCTAACGATTGGTCTTCATTGCAGATGAGATATGGATTGTTCACGAGGATGGCTATTCTAGCCAGTGTTCTTTTGTAAAAGAGAAGAATATTCTGGATGAATGAGTATACAGGGTGATATCTGAAGGATGACGGTATATGCACCAAGGTTTAAATTTTAAGCATCAGCCACCCTGGGCATATTAATATATAGCATAACATGAGAAACTCTTCTTTATTTCTTTTTAAGAAAAGTTCTTTTTTTTTTTGGCACTTACAACTGACTACCTTTACGACATTTGTCATTCAGCTTCCTTATTACGCCGTTGCAGAAGGCATATACGAATAAAATATAATGTATATATAAGATTTCAAAAAGTTAGTCGATTAATTTCGAAGTAGAAACGACGGCGTCGTCTTAACCAAAGTCGTAAATAGAGAGCCTTAATTTGATATACTAGCCATATGGACCACCACCTACCCGAATCTGCAGTTCAAGCGTCACGTAGCTACTAGAATCAATATTAACGATGTGGGTTAAAAAAAAAAGTGTGGCTTGTATATTCATATTTGTGAAAGTGATAGGTTAAAAAGCTAGCTAACTAACTGGCTGTTTATTATATAGAAAAGGCGATAATAAACTAGCGGCGAGCGGCACGTCTGTGTGGCCGTTCGAGTGTATGTGTGTGTGTATGTGATTGTGTGATTGTTGTATGTGGTGATACCGTTCCGTCGGAGGTTTTCTCCCAAGGGACCTCGAAGCCATGTCGAGGGAAAAGATAAAAGAGATATATACGAAAAAAAAAGACAGCAGCGCTCGAAAAACACGAAAGAGTTCTGACGATAGTAAGTCGAGGGTGATTGAGGGAGAAAAGTAAAAGGTTCCTCCAGTCTTACAAGGGCCAAGTGCACCTAAGGCCTCAAGAATAAATGAATATATATTAAAGCAAATGCAAGAAAGGAAAGAACAAAACTAAAAAACAGTCATCAAAGCTAGTATGGAGGCAGGACTTCTTTATTTAATTTCCTGATTGTCTTAACAGCTAAAAATTTCCGAGAAAAAGGTCTGGGTCGAGTATAAGTCTGAAGGTAATCGGGAGAGAGGCACAGGAAGGTAAGCAGAGGAGGAGGAGGAGGAGGAGGAGGAAAGACCCTTGAGTATGACATCAGAATAACGAGTTCAGCTGTGTATAAAAATAAAAATAAAAATAGCAATCCTGCTTTTTTCTTTATCTGAGCGAAAGTACCAGAGTGTTGTGTCGGAGAGCGATGTGGCGGTGTGAGGTGTAGGATGCTCTGCTACATTCTTCCATCAAATATGTGCCAGCAGTTTTGAAAGAAACGGGACGAGCCCTACAGCTGGTTGGTAGCTCTGGGGCTGGTGAACTGCCCACGTCGATTGTTGGAGCGAGTTCGAGAGGAGCCGGAATCGCCTCGGCCTGCTTGCGTATGAGTGGTGTTGGTACGCGCTTCACCGTGATGGTGACCGCCTCTATGAGATCGACCAAACGGCTGCTGGACTTTGAGCGTGATCTCGTAAGTTGCAGGGAGTGGGAAAATCTTTGGCTCAAGCATCCCCGGGAGCTTGATGCGGAAAGTGCTCGTGAGGTCGTTGGGGGGAGTGGGCTTCGTCATGACGTCCTGGTCTCTCAATGAGACCTTCTTCTTCTCCTTGCCATTCCGCTTCTGAATCGCCAGCTGGCTTCCAGCCGCGTTGTCGTCGGAAAGGGTGGGGACGATGGTAGGCAAAAGGACGGTTGGAGTTGACCCAAACTCCTGCTGGAAGACCATGTCGTTGAAGTCTTCCTCGGTTGGGAGGGTCGTTGGAAGCTCCGGCTTCGTCGGGACAGCTGGGGTGGCCCTCATGACCACCCTTGGCAAAGAGACTTTGGGTTTGCCGTCATCCGCTCCCTGAAAAGCTGGTTTACTAATAACCTGCAAATTGGGGTCGATGATTTTGAGGGGGGCAGGCTTGGCCTTTTCGGCAACAGGCTTCTTGTTGCCTTGTTGGGCATTCCACTCGCTCATTTGGCGCTGGTAATCAGCCAGTGCCTGAACCTTTCGGGCTTCGAACCTCTCCTTACCGCCCATCTTCCAAGAAGCTTCTTCAGCCTGGTAGGCGTAAGGCTCTCGCCATCTTGGTGGAGCCGTGGCCTTGACACCGTAGCGAGCAGTGAAGGTTTGGCCAGCGAGGTTGAGGATCTTGTTCTTCACCTCGTCGAACCTGGAAGGCTCGGATGCCTGCATCGCCGGCGTATTCTCTTTAGCGGCCGTCTCCCCGTTTGGTGTGGGGGCGGGAACATTCCTCTGTTTTGAACGTTCTGTTTTTGTGATTTTGAACGTCATCTCAGGTTCCTCGTAGTCTTTACCCGCTCCTTGTCCATCCTGAATAGCTGTTGCCCTCGCGTTGAGGGCATCGAAGCCTCGATCAAGGCGAGGATCGCCGCCGACGTGTGCATTAAGGTTCTTCCTCATCCAGTCAAGTTGTTGGTAGGTTGTTCCGGTACCAGGAATCAGTTCGTCCCGCTTCGTTTTGGCTAGCTGGGCCAAGTTTGGAATGCTTCGGATTAAAGCTGGGATGTCAACTTCGTCTTCCTCTGCAGGACTCTTGGGAGCCTCATCGAGCTTTTTCTCCGGAGTGCCTGCAGGAGCAGGAGCAGGAGCAGCAGGCTTATCAGGAGCGTGGCCGTTTACACCCCAGGTCGTCTATCAAGTATGAAAGCTGATGTTAGCACCTGTGACATTTCCATTGATTCGATTCAAGAATTGCCATTCGAGCATAGAATTACGTACCTTAGGGGAGGATTCCTGAGATGGTTGCGTTTCCTTTTCGGGAGTTGGGAGGAACATTGCAAACCTCTTGACGTGTGTCTCCTGAGCGGTGGGAGCCCATGGCGAGGACCTCATAACACCATTTCGTCTCCAATCGTTCGGAATTTCGACTGGGAAAAGGTGCTCTTTGCCTTGTGGGAGTGGGGCACCGGCAATGGCCAGGTTTTCACTTAGCTTAACTGGAGGATAAGAAGCTTGGACAGCCATATTTGATTTCGGAGCTTCCGAAGAAGATTGTTTGTTCGGTGGTGCTCGGTTGTGAGAAAATGATGGAGGGATCTCGTTATTTTCTCGTTGGCTATTCTGATGAGCTTGAGGCAATGTGCTCGACGGATGGCTCTGAGCAAAGTTGGAATTTCCACTAGAGACTGGTGAAGTCAAGTGATTGCGATGACCCGTATTTTCGTAAGGACAAGAAGGATAGACGTGAGGAGTAGTTGAGGAAGAAGGGTGAAGGGCAGCAGAGGGTTGGTATCCTTCGGCAGGAAAGCGATGATGCTGATTGTTTCCGTTGTAAGGATGAGAAGGACGAGAAAATGGTTTCGAAGGAGAAGTTTGCTGATGATGAAAGGAAGAAGGATTGTTGTTAGAGGACGCAGGAGGGAGATGGTGATGGTGGTGAGGAAAGGAAGAAGAAGAAGAAAGAGGAAGAGGAGGAGAGGAAGGAGAAATGGAGGAACTATTATTATTGTTATTCTGGTTAACGTTTGCAGGATGGATGGGCGAGAGCGGATGTGTTGTCTGTGTCGTCGAAATATTTCCCGTTTGAGTTGTTGCTGGTGGCTGTGGCTGTTGTGGCGCATGAACCACAATTGGCTGCGTTCGTTGTGTTGGTGGTGTTGTCCCATTCAAGCCACCGCCACTGCTCTCCGTCCTGTTACCATTGTGCCCGTTTCCTGCCAATGGAGAATCCTCAGTCGTAGGCCTCATAGTCACTTTGTGTGCCTGTGCCTCGGCCGATAATAATGGTGCCACAACTGGTGGCTGGCTTGCTGTAGCCGTAGATTTATCCTCATCAACAGTTCCAGAAGAACCAGCAGTCGCCTCGTTACCATTTGTAGCCTCGCTTTTGCTCTCCAATTCTGCCTTCATCTTCAGGTCCAGCTCAGCTAATTTTTTCTGGATACGAAGTTTCTTCTCCTCCTCTGCAGCAGCTTCTTCAGCTAATCTCCTTGCTCTTGCCTGCTCTCGTGCATCCTTCATAACTCTCTTTTGAGCCTCTACAGGATTCTCGCCCGGCTCCAGCACAATCTCAACCTCTGTCGGTAGCATTCCAGGTTGAATGACGGGAGGTCCAGCTCGGCTGAATCTAGGATCGCCTCCAGCCACAGTAGGGCTGACGTACAAAGGACCTTGATTACTAGTTCGAGGGGTAAGGGAATCTACTGTTCCGCCACCCGATGTGACTACGTTATTGTTAGGAGGTAGATGCCGATTGTCTCGCGTAGCAGTTGATGAAGTATCGCTGAGTCCTGCGGATCGAATGGATGCCGACCTGCGTCTTCCCATATCCATAGGAACCATTCCGGGGTGGTGGTGATCGTGTTCCGGCCGTCCTTGAAAACGATTCTGGTGAAACGATGGATCGTGTTCAGGTTCTCCTCTTCCTGACGAACGCTGCAATAGCATTGGACGAGCACCTTGCCCCTCTGCTCTCGAATTCCTTCTACCTTGGTCGCGGTTGCGGCTGGCATCTCCTACGGGATCGAAACTGCCGGTCTCCGAGTTGAAAAGAGTGTTAGGCGATTGGGTCGGCTGCCTATCCCTCCATGACTTTCTGCTAAATTCGTCTGCTGCGACTTCCTTGGCTGATTGCGTGGTCATAAGAACTTGACGACCTGTCGTAGGTGGTCGTGCTCCGAACGGCGGGGGTGGTTGAGTGGTTGCTAAGGGTGTAGGAAACGATCCGGTTGGCACGGGTGCCCAGGGAGTTTTAGATGGCGGCGCGCTAGGCACAAGGTCCAATTTTCTAAGTGGTTCAAGAGGTTTCAATGGGGGTACAGCGGTCATCATAGCCGGAGCAGGAGTTGGCATAGGGACAGGAACAAGAACAGGAGCAGGGACTAAGGTGGGAGCAGGGATAGGAACTGGAGTAGGTCCACCATGTGGAGCATACAAGGCTCTCGGATCTTTTATGGCACCAGTTCCTATCTGCTTTTCAAAGGCAGAGATAGTGGGTTTCGGCGGCTCAGCAGCTTCTAGTGTGACCTTGGTACCATCGTTCCACTCGATTGTATCTGGCGGAACCCAATCATCGTCGTCGTCATCAATGTCGGCCCACTTGGCCTCCTTGCTATCCTCTGTGTGCAGACGTTCAGCCATATGAATCCCAACTTTACTTAGTTCTTCGTCCGTGTATTCCTTTGCTGGTACAGGTGGGGGCGCTATATCAGAGCAAACATATCAGCAAGGGTTGCCTTTAACGAGACAATTGAGACAGCCTCTTTGGTACTAACGTTGATTGCGATTCCAGACCGACGGGATACTGCCTGCCTTGCCACCGAGTTGACCAATGCCGCTTATCCTAGAGCCAGATGGGCCGATTTTGCTCACAAGTCGTGGTTTGGCGGCAAGTGCGGAACCAATAGCCGCTCCAGAACTGGTCCCTTTCGAGCCTGCAAACGGTCAGCCTTCCATTCTCCCCAGACACTTTCCACGACCGAAATATGTTTCCCTACCCTTATCCAGAGAGAGACTAAGCTTCCCAGTCCCAAGCTGCGTTGGTGCAGCAGATGCATTCCCAGAAAGAAAAGCCTTGTTCAACGATACCGATTTGACGGCAAGTGGTTTTTTCGAAGCGGAAACTTTTTGTACTGTGGGTTTATCGGCGCCCTTAGTAGATTCGGAACCACTAATTCCAGGAGGACTTTCATCTCGTTCCTTTTTCGAAGCATCCTACAGATGATAACGGAAACACAGGAAACCGTTAGCCTTTCTATCTAAACGAATAGTAACCCAGTACCCAGCTCAACTCAATGAAACCAGCAAAGCGCTATGTATCGGCCGGTCAAATGGAGGGTAGGTGCGAGCGAGGGCAGGATATCGGGTATATGGACGGTATGGGAGGAAAAAGTCGTACGCTGATAGTATTCCCGTCAACACCGTTATTGTTGCTGCTAGTTGGATATATTTTTGAATGTGCTTCTTCCCCGGAGACGACGGCGGCAACCTCTACACCGTGAGAATTTGAACGTGTCGTTACTCCATCAGCGCCGGTTGTCGAATCGACAACCGACTGCGCTAAGCGTGGGTCCACATCCTGGGTAAGGTGCTCTGCCATAACACTATTATTCACTTGTCTGTACGGGGTGGTTCGATATTGCAAACGAGGTTGCAGAGTGTACTAGTCAGCTAGGGTTGCTTTGAAGGTATGTATTTTTCAAATGAAGAAAAATGTATTACGATGCGCCAGTAAAAATTGAGACGGGAATATTTCTACAAGATGAAGCGATGAGTACATGCGTGAGGCTCGCGAGTCATGTAACGGAGGCCAAGATATTTGATCGAAACACAGGTAATGTTCGAGGTGTAAGGCCAGAAGTCGCAGACTGTCCGGGAAGGCTCCTTCCAGACCCCGGACTCAGGCGAATTCCCTAGCAGAAAGTTGGGTAGAAAACACCAGAAAAAAGGACAGCATACACCGACAGCAAAAAAAAAATAAGAGAGATATCGGAGTAGATAAAGAATCCGCAAGACTCACCAGGAAGCTATCTTGTTAATCTTGAAGTCGCCAGTTGCGGTCGTTTTTGTGGGGAAGTAAGAAAAGACACCAGATGAGACGTCGTAATGCTTTTCCGAAATAAGGCGGGCGAATGGGGTATCGGTATCCGGGAATCTAAGATATTGAAGACACTCGCGTGTAAGAAGGCGGATCTAATTCGCCACCACCGACGAGAAGCGCACGATGGATGTACTGGAAGAGGGAGGAGGGGAGGAGGAGGGAGTTTGGGAAGTTGAAATGGGATCACGCACGAGAATGAAAGAGATGCAAACAGATGCAAGAGAGAAAAGATGGGGGTGAGTAACAAGGTTTCGCTAACTCGAAAAGTGTCAAACGCTGCTTCTGCTTGTTGCTGGGCTGCTGCGGCAGTCCTTTTTGGACGGGTCCGGTTGCTGTTCCTGTCTCGACTTGAGGAGTAGCTAGTCTGCGGATGCGGGAGAGAAAGATGGAATAAGAAATAATATCCAATTCGAAACACCAGCCAGGGACTTTGGTGTGCGGGTGGACGTTGAATTTTGTTGTGGGGATGTAAATTAAGTGGCAGCAGAGTGGTGTTGGTGTCGCAAGCGGGTAAATGTGAATAGACGAAGAAATCTTCGTGATAAAGATGAGATGTGGGGGGAAGAAGGGGGAGAGAGGTGATGATGATGAAGAGTGTCGGTGATGATGATTATATTATTTATTATATTTTATTATATTTTATTTCGTTAGAGTTAAAAATCGAATGCATTTCCGATTGGGCTGAGGCTCTCTCACTTCGTTGTGTGGGGAGCCCTAGCCGAATCTTGTCGATGCTCCCACTCTCCGGCTATCCTACCCGACCAACCTCATCTCGTAGATTTACTATCAATCTCAGATATACCACGATACCACAGCATATCAGCCAATTGCTCTTCACCACCACCACCACCCATACATCTTAATCAATTGATATGGATATAGAAAGGAATATAAATAATTGTATAAAAGATATCTTTCGATTTTTTGTACCGGACCGCCAGCTTCTTTATATATACACACAACAAAGAACTAATTCTCTCGCACCAGCCTGCTACTTCTATTTTAACGGCTATATCACATACTCTCACCGCTTTTGTCTTCGCTCTTGGTGCAGCGTATCAACTGAAGCCTAACCTAGTGAGCATTGTTCTTATGGTGACCTGTACGAACGGAATATTTATATTAGCATCCGTTGTGTCCTAAATTAGCAGTCCCATGGAAAGATTGTATGAGCGTACGCAAGTGGTAGTAGTAGTTTTGCGCGTATCCGAACTGTCGTTATATTATTAGTCAATGCATAAATCGAACGTTAAAAAGAGAGACCACTCATACCGCTATCAGACCGACGAACAAGTGCAGTAACGCTATAAAATTACCATAACCAATCATTAGTACCATGACTTTTCGATGCCCATTTGGCTAATTCAACCGTCTAGCCTCTCCAATCGAGATATGTATATGGAAGTATATATATCCGTATGGAATCCGACTCCCGGAAAAATCACCGCTAATTGAATGACGTACGTGCACCGCTCTGGTTCTCTCCGTCGAAGTACTTGGCCTTGTAACGTCCGAGAAGACCCTTCGCTTCCTGCTTGGGAGCCGGTCCCTTGGGGAGCTTGTTGTAGAGCTCAACCAGCCTAGCCATACGGACGGCATTTTGAGCTTGGCCGATTGCCTGCAAAATAAGTTACACCTGTTAGTTTCCAAATACTATAATTTCCTTCTAACAGGTAGCAATTGGCCGGGAGGAAGTGGATTGGATGCCGTCGGAGGTGGCAATCTTCGGAGGAGGGGCTTTGCGCTCAAACGGGCAGCGCGCGTGAGAACGTACGTTTGGATTTGCAACCTTGGGCGGGATGATGGTCGAGAGACCGCGACGGAAGATGAGCGACATGACGGGGGCGTGTAGAGACGGACGTATCGATCAGAGGGGAGAGGAGTCGAGGGTTTTCGTGATTTCTATGAGGTTTCAACGAGTCGGAAGTTGCGTCTGATGTTTTCTCGGAGCAAAATATGCACCAGCACAAATTAGGTTAGCGTCGCAACGCACAGCGAACGTCAACTCCCAATTCCCGCCTTGAATTCGTATTCTTCAAAGTTACCAGACCCCGTCGACGACGACACTATCGAAATACCCCGGATTGGCCGTTCCGACAACATAGATATCACAATGTCTGCCTTCCTTCGTTCGACGGCGCTCACCTCCCACCGATTGCTGCCTCCTGCGGCTCGCACTCTCGCCACCAAGGCTTCGAAGGCCGCCAAAACCACACCTGCGCACACGCCTTCCGCTCCTCCTTCAGCCTCCAAAGACGGCCCGCCAGTTGTAGCCGCGGAACCTCCAACAGACCTGACTACTTCGTACGCTCTTATCCCTCCTTACTCCCACAAAAAAAAAAGCTACATATACGCTAACAATCGCTTGTTAATAGCTCTTACTCTCCCGCCCACTCCGTCATTCCCGAAATCCACATCCCTTCATCCGTCATCCCGGCCGGCGTAGTCTCCGGTGCCCCAATCGAATTACAATCCCGCTCGGTCCGAATCTACAAGCCGACCAAGAATGCGATGCAGAGCAGCAATCACCGTGGCAGGTTCTGGCGGATGGATTGGGACGTGCTGAGCAAGGGACACAGATGGGAGAATCCCTTGATGGGATGGCAGAGTTCGGCGGATTTCGTGCAGGGTACGCATCTGACGTTTGGGTCGAAGGAGGAGGCGATTTATTTCGCAGAGAAGCAGGGTGAGTTTCCATATTCTTTTTCATATGACGTCAAGGTGGGAGAAGGTTAATATGGTATCTATCCTAGGTTACGAATATGTGGTTCAGGAACCGAAGGTGAGAGAAATAGTCTCTAAAGCCTATGCTTCAAACTTCACATGGAGTGGCACAAAGTTGAAGAAGATCCACGCGAAATAAGCGAACTCGTTTTGCACTTTGTGTTACACTGTATATATCCTAAACAAATTCGAGCGTGTTTTGTAGCTGTATAAGACGGTATTGGAGATGGTCCGATTGGAGAGGCGGTCTGTAAGGTTTCTTGGTGCAATGTTTATTCTGATCATATGCAGAAAGTCCTTCAATCTCTCAAAACTAGATATACAACCTATAGTTCCATGGCTCTGCCAAGAATGTAATCAACATCCAAAGTACTTCTCATCGATCCACCGACTAGTCCATCCATCTTCAATCCCTGCTACCATGATCTTCAACTCTGGGAACACAGCGTTCAACCTCCCCAACCCTACTTTGGTCGCCAAATATGTCAAAAACACAATATTCCCCTCCGCGACCCCGTGATCAATCAACACCCTCACAGCCATCAACGCCGCCGCCCCGCTCGCGATCTGTGGATCGAGTAGTAACACTTGATGATCCCCCAAATTCGGCGGGACTTTCAAATGATGCAATTCCGGCTCTCCCGTGCGAATGTTAGATTGTAACAGCAAGCGTCCGATTTTGCAGTCAGGAACTACACGCTTCAGACCGATTTCGAAGACGCCACCAGAGCGGAGGATGACCATGCCGCAGATGTCGGAAGCGCAGCGGAGACCTCTGTATGGAAGATTCAACGGAGTAAGAATGTCGTGGGTAGTGAAAGTCATACGGTCCATCGCTCTATAGTTTATTAGGTCAGCAAATACCTTATAACGAAAGGGCTCTCCATAAGATTCTTAAAATGGATTTATTCATACTTCTCAACAAGTAAACTCGACAATCTATCGAAATAGAATATAAAATCTTCACGACTCGTCTTTCGATCCTGAAGGATCGTATGTATACCTTTCAGCTGCGGAGTCTGTTCTAAAATGGTAACGTTGTCCGACAATGGCTTTTCGAGAACCCGCTCGCCGAGTTCAGCGATCTTTTTCAAATGCGCTTCGGATTTGGCGTTGAGGGCTCTTTGGATGTGTTTTACCACCATGCTGATAGCTGTTATGTTATCGATACCTCGCGGTATTGCGATATCTAATCGATATTGCTAGTATTAAATAACAAGTTTAGGATAAGTAAATTGTTTAATATTGTTTTAACGAACCTGCATTTTTCATTTGCGGACGAACGTATAGCTCGAAATTAGGCTTGACGAAGCGATGCCATTGTTGCAGAGCACCTCGAACACTATTGGCAAATTAGTTCGCTGAATCGTCTAATAATAAAAAAGTTGATATGGGAAGGCGACATACTCTCGACCTCTACTTTTAACATCTCTAGCCACTATCCAAAGCAAGCCCCTAGTTAATCTTCGAGATAAAGTCAAAAGTATGCTTGTAGTAAATAATACTACTTACGTCGTCTAGCCAGACATATATCTGAGTCCGTGTCCACAAAAATCTATCGCAACATCAGCTTCCACTCCTATTTCGCAATTTTAGAGCTAGTCATTGGGTAACACCTTCATATCTAATAGATCCAAGACTCTAGGGTCGTACAAAGCAAATATACCCTCAAGGATGAGAACGTGGCATGAATATATTGTTGTCGTTTTGTTCGGAACGCGCTGGTGTTTCTCAAATGAGTATATTGGTATTTCCGCCTTTTTACTAAACATGTCGTACTCAGATATTAGACATCGTAGATGATGAGATGAGTTTCAGGTAATCCAAACTAGGCAGAGATTTCATATATTACCCAGCTTTCAAGTCCCGTAACTTATCGACCAATATGTCAAAGTCGATGGCATCCGGCGAATCAAAGTCGTAATTATTATCAAAGGCGAGTTGAGACTGTGCTGGAGTGAGTTCTTTGTAGAACGAGTCCTGCAGAAATTGCGAAAGTTACGATTAGTCAGAATCTAGCTTTCTATAGTTTAAATTGATGGTTCAATATCGGAATAAACATACCATCGATAGAACGACGACCCATGGTAGATTCAACTGCTTGACGAGCTGGGCTGCTACAGATGTTTTCCCTGTTGCAGCACAATTTAAATATACTAGTCCTGTAGAATGTGTGGGCTATGCGCAATATAATAAGTGAGAACGTCTTACCTGACCCAGAAGAACCTGCTATCCCAATAATCTATGTATTAAAATCTGTTAGACCAAAGCATCATTAATTTCACCCACGACGCAAAAACTGACATGTGTATCGTGCCATGGAGGGCTATACGCATTATTAATCGGTTCCGGCATGTTTTAATTCTTAGGCGAACGAAATTTCAAGACGCAGCGGTGGTCGAGATATATGTTTCGCAAAGCTTGCGGTGTTCGGTTTGGTTATCTCGTGACCATGCTACAGCTTACTGAAGGATATAGCGCTGAACATGCGTTGCCGCGTGATATCTCTTAGTATTCGATCTTGAAACGGTACGAGCGGGATCGATGTATTGAATGGCAAAGCTTAATCGCCAGCGGTTGCAGAAGTATCGGTAGGCCGCAGTCTATAAAGTGGCCGGTAGTTTAGGTCTTTTGGCTCTTCTTATCTTTTCTGACGTTTTTTTGCACTGGAAACGCTCAAGTTTATGTATTTTGAACCCTTGGTGCCCAAAAAAGCGAGGTTTTTGATAAGGAAGGTGTGTCGAGTGAGAATGGCAGCTTCCGAATGTAAAGGATGTCCAACCGGCGGGGCTGGATTCAACAACGCAGCCCGCCGTTGCAGGCAAGTTCCCTTTCGATCTCTGCGCTTTGACAGCTTGTGCACCTGCATGTCAACGTCGACACCCGGATATTTTATTGCTTGGTGGTTACACAGAATCTAGACCCCTCCATAAATCTACCAGCTAGCTGCCAAAGGTATATTCATTTGAAGAATTATAAACTAGAAGCCAGAATAAAAAATTTAAAAATTCACAGTTTATCATCGGGATTCGCCGGAACACAAAATGGCGGAGCAGAAGATTCTTTTCACATCACTCGGAATGGTCATCCTCGACGACATTTACATTGGAGATCTTGATACTTGCAAAAATCCTATATACGACGCCATCGGCGGGTCGGGGACCTATAGTGAGCTCTATCTTAAAATCGAATATCTCTTCAATATATACTTATCAAATGCGTGAACATGGGTTAGGTACACTTGGAGCGCGACTCTTCTGCTCGGGTCCAAACTCCAGCTCTATCGGTTGGGTAACTCGGATAGGAAATGGTTTTCCCACTGCTGTTTTGGAGAAGCTTCGGTCTTGGGGTACCACTCTCCATGTGATACACGAGGCAGCAGGTGCTACGCGTGGACATCTGCGATACGAGGACGCAACCTTATTAGGTCGTAAGTAGAGAAATCACATACTTTATTTAACAGAATCAAATATACTACTATATATCCCTAAAACACTAATGATATATTTATCCTTCAGCGAAAACTTTCCACTATAATTCGATGCCACTCTACACCCTCCCCGCACACTTCTCGAACACTCCATCCCTTTTGTCCCAGACCTTCCACTTCTTTGGCCCTCCTGGTGATATTTTTAGAGGTGTACCAAGGATATTATCCTTACGTCAACAAGAGGCCGCAATAACGGAACGTCCGAAGATTATATGGGAACCTTTCCCATTCACTTGCAAGCCCAAGTTTCTGGGTGCGTATATGAAAGCTGTGAAGCTAGTGGATGTGTTTTCGCCAAATCATATCGAATTGCTGCGCTTGTTTGGAGCGGAGGTGGAAGACACATTAGCAGACGCGGATAGTGATTTCAACAAACAACTGTATGAAGAGCTAGCCACCAAATTTCTTCAAAAGGGTATAGGAGAGCGCGGGGAAGGTTGTATACTAGTGCGAGCTGGAGAAAATGGATGCATGGTTTACAACCGTGAGATGGAAAAACCTGTGTGGTTACCAGCATTCTATCAAACTGGGGATGAAAAAGTTGTGGATCCGACGGGAGCAGGGAATTCATTCTTAGGAGGCTTCGCTTTGGGACTTGCTAAAACCGGAGATGTCGTGGAGGCAGTGGCGTATGGCGCAGTGGCTGCAAGTTTTGTCATCGAACAAATGGGAATGCCAGAATTAATGACAGATGTCGAAGGAATGGAGAAGTGGAATGGCGAGGAAGTACGGGTGAGATTAGCGGAATTCAAGACTAGAATAGTAAGAAAGGATAACAATGCGCGAGACGGTGAGGTGTAGCACAACTGTTAAGCGTATTACAAGAATCGTTGACAAAGGCCACTTATGATATCTCAAACCAATTCAAGTGTCTATGTGCGGAGTATTGCAATATGTATATATGTCACTAAGCATTCACTAGCATTCTAAAGTTATCAGCTTATAATATCCAAAATTTAAAGGATAGGAAGGGAAAGGTTGTAAATAGTGAAATCGTAGTTAATTCCATAAGCAAAAGCTTAACAAGATTATAAACCATCTCGCTCTGATCTAAGAAATTTAGCGCAGGTGTCACCGATGTCTCTATGGGTTTACTATTATACTATATTATCAGATCATATAAACCTCGTGACATAAATGCAGAACGGTGCATAAGGCTGTGTGTGTTGGTGGGTGTTGGATTGTGACTTCCGGCTTGGCAGTGTGCGGCGAACCCTGCAAACGAAATAAATTTCCTCTCATCACCATCTCTTTCTCTTCACCATCTCCATCTCTCTCCCTCCCCCTCTCTCTCTCTCACAAACCATTTACTTATATACCCACGCATTGATCTTCTCCTCTCCCGACGCCCCGTCTCCCTCATATCACCTGCACATTTACCCGAGAGGAGGGAAAGGGATTTGTATCTATACCATGGTTCGCACTCCTGTCGTCCCTCCTCCGTCAGCGGAACCTGTCAATATGGCTGACACGGTTACCAGACGTCCATTGCCGCGACGCAGCAGCCGTCGTTGCCTTCGCCTCTCGACTGGGAGAAGAAGGTAGACGATATCAAACCCTCGAAATCGTAAGTTCCATTTCCTTGCAAGATTTATTTTACATTCCTTCCTTCATGATGAATTTTATAAACAAATGGGAATCTCTCCGAGAAAATTAAGAGTGTGGAGAACATAATTATATTTGTTATACTCTGATATTTCGTATACTGCATGGTCGACTCTTCTACTATCTTGTTTTTTTCCTTTTGACGCGGACGTCGTAGCTGACAACATTGTCACCTAGGGATATGAATACATTAGTGATGAACTACCTCATCATCGGAGGCTACCCTTCGGCTGCCATGAAGTTCGCTCAGGAAGCAAACATCAACCCACAGATAGACCTAGAGTCGATACATAGGCGGAATAGGATATGTACCTCCATCCATGAGGGAAATATCCAATCGGCGATCGAGATGATAAATGATTCGGAACCGGAGGTATGCTTCTTCACTTATCAATCCTTTTGCGTCTTTGTTCATCCCGAGATATCACAATGATGAAAAAAACCTTTCTCATGCACCACTCTGAGACGTCTTTGACGTCCATGAGGAAAAACAATCACCAAGCTTCAGTCTTCAACCTGAGTTTTATCTCGTGGAATCCCCCATCCTATCACCGCTCAAATTTTTTAGTCTGTTGGATATGACCCCCAACTAACAACCATGGCCTATTGCCGTAGCTCTTACAAACGCATCCCCGTCTACATTTTGCCCTTCTGCGCCTCCAGCTCATCGAGTTAATCCGGGCGAGTATGTCCGCCGACGGCGATATCCAACCCGCCCTTGCCTTTGCTCAAACCTACCTCGCGCCACGCGCCCCCGAATACCCAGAGTTCCTCAAAGACCTCGAACACACCATGGCGTTATTATGCTTCCCACCGGATCAACTATCGCCACCGCTCGCGAAGTTGATGGACCCAGATATGAGAAAGCAAGTCGCAGCCATGGTGAACGAGGCTATACTCCAGCACCAAGAGGTGTTGCCTGAAGCAAAAGTTAGGAGTTTAGTGAGGTTAAGAGCATGGGTAGAGGCTAAAGCCGCCCAGAGTGAGTCGGAGAGACTAAGGAGCATTCCTCATATGGAACTAGGACTAGTTGCACCGAGAGCAGAAAACGGTGCAACGGCTTCATAAACACGAGACATGCATTGTGTCGGTTGGTTCCTTTAAGGAACAAGAGCTTTCGGGATGAGTCTCGAAGCCCCCTTGGAGTTTTATATTCGGAAGCCAGTTTTGGTTGCTACCCCACATGCTTACCATTTATGTATTTGGGTATTTTTCTGGCGTTCGGAGGTCTTTCTTGGGATCTCTGGTATCTTGTTTTCTTCTTGTTGTTTTCTCCATTTTAGGATCGAGAACTTGGGCGTTCTTCGTTTTCATTCACGACACTTTATGCTACGAGACAATCACTACAGCGGGTGGGAGTCTTCTTCCAGGTTGGCGACACGGCGGACATATTTTGTTCTTTTAGGCGGGTTTTGAATACATATATCGGGGTGTTGGATAGCGGATAGCAATTAATACACACAATGAGAATGAATGCAAGCATATATATAAGCTCCTACTCCGTAATCTCGTCCAAGTGCTTTCTTCTAGTTTTATCTGCTGTAGCAAAAAATTGTATCGCTGCAAAGTAGATTTGTGGCGTCGCCGCATCCTACAAACTTGGCTGCCGCAGAACAAAATCTGCGATGTCCAACCTAACTTAAATTTTCTACTTTTTTTTCTACACCCAACTTCTACTTTACGAATAGCAAGGCCACCAAATAACCAACCACCATGCCCTCCCGCGCCCGCGCAAGCGATTGGATGGGTACTGCCAGCGACGGCGAAGACGATGTAGTCGGGAATGCCTCGGATGAAGACCAGAGAACACTAGTATCAAGACCTACGAAGCGGCGACGGTTGTCGCATTCTGGCGACGAGGACGATGAGGATGATAACATTGACCTCTCTGATGAAGAAGAAATACAGCGGCCGGTAAACGGTAGAAGGAAACAAAGAGCTTCGGAAGATGAGGACGACGACGACGACGACGATTTGGAGGACATGGATGAAGACAACATGGATGAGGAAGACGAGGACGAGGACGAAGCAGAGCGCTCGCTGCCCGCGATCTCCTCGATACCCCTCAAGAAAACTTCTTCCTCTACTTCAAAACTTTCGCAGCTAGCACCATCCGATATCACCGACCCAACACAACTCAAGCGCCTCACCCCAGCACAGCTCGCGGCCTCCAAAACTTCTCTCAAGAAGACTGGCGTCCTCTACCTCTCCAGCATCCCACCTTACATGAGCCCGTCCCAGATCCGCCACCTGCTCACCCCCATCGGCACTATAAACCGTATCTTCCTCTCCCCGGAGCCCCAGCACTCCTACCAGAAGCGAATAAAATCTGGCGGAAACAAGAAGCGCCAGTTCGTGGAAGGATGGGTGGAGTTCGCACGTAAGAAGGATGCCAAGTGGTGCGCTGAGAGCTTGAACGCGCAGCAGGTCGGTGGCAGGAAAGGAGGGTGGTGGTACGATGATGTGTGGAATGTGAAGTATTTGAGTGGTTTCAAGTGGGGGGATCTGACAGAGCAGATTGGTATGTGTTTTCCTTACGACCGAGAGTTTAGTATTGATGAAGCTTCTGGATGTTCAAGCTAACATAATCCCAAATCCTATAGCCAATGAAAATGCTGCCAGACAAGCCAGACTGCGCGCAGAGATATCGCAGGCTACAAGAGAAAACAAGACGTATATTAGAAACGTTGAGCGCGCAAAGATGGTGGAAAATATGAAGACTGCCGCAAAGGACAAGAAACGGAAGGCATCAAGTACCGATGAAGGCGCTGAAGCTTCTACTAATACTATTTCCGAGAGTATACCGGCCGACAAGATTCGGAGGACGTTCACGCAGAGAACTGCGGTCACAAAGACGGTGAAGAATGAAGAGAAAGGAAAAGGACCTGAAAAGTCTGCGGCAATGAAGAAGCTTTTGAGTAGTGTGTTTTGAAAGATATCCAGGTTGAAATATACAATATATAGATGAAGCTGTCCAATAACTATATGATCCTTAACGATAAGGGTCTCAATCGAACTCATTGGCGAAGCAAAACTTTTGGATATTCGTGGACAATATACATAATGCAGCATCACCTCAACCATGAAATGCAAGTAAAATATACATATACTGCCAGTAATTAACCCAATTCACGCCGTTAACCCGTGCCCGTAGACCTAGGACGAAAGATGCAGAACCCCGAGAGAATAATTTGACAAGTTGAAATAGGCAAATAAAAAATGTCTGCCCGCCTACAAGTCCTCATCATCATGTAACTTCATATTCTCAACGTCCTCTAGCAAATCATTTGGATCAATTTCTGGTATGCTACCGTCGTCATCTTCTCCGTCCTCAGTCGAGGTGTCAACCTCCATGACCCCACTATCCGCTGTTTCCACTCCTTCCATCCTACCAGCGCCTCTCGGTTTATTCGACTTATACAACGCCAAAGTTTGTCTCAACTCCTCATCCTCTTCCACTTCCCGCATGAACATCTCAAACTCCTTCTCCATCTTCTCCTGGTCGGTCTTCTTGGGTAGCAATTCACCCTCGTCTCTCGCCAGACGCTTGAGTTTCCAGTTTCTCGACTTGTGCTTCTTTCGGCGTGGGTAATGCTTCTTCACTAACACCACTTCTGGTATCCGGCCAGAGTCGTAGTTTTCAAGTTCTTCAAAATTTGCATCGTTGAACACGGCGCCAGATATGAAATAGCCCATTGCCGAGTCACCTGGGTGAAGGACTGCGCCTAAGTGTGTGCGTATTAGAAATGTTTCGTCCGAGACTCCCATGCTGCTGGCTTTGGCTATTGTGGCATCTGCTAGGACATGTTTTCCTTTTGTCGGGCCTAGTGGTTCGATATCGAGGACTATGAATTCTGTTAATACGGATGCATCCGCTATGCTACTGAACGGAGCTCGCCAGTATACTGGAGTTGCGATTTCGCAGGTCTGTAGAGAGTTCGGATCAATATAGTGTGTCGCATTGCCGACCTTGTTGCATAGCACTACGGGATTGATACCGCCTAAGCTCTTTGCGAGTTTAAGCGGTAAGACGACCAGGTCGTCTTTACAGATCGGGATGAGTTCAACGGAATACGAGAATTTAAAGCTTTTGGTAGATGTGTGGATATCTTGGGAGATAAGTTCTTCGGACTTCTTGGTTTTAATAGGCGCAACGGAGCCGAGGAAGTCAAGCATTTTTTGTGCGTGGGTCCGCTGGAGGAAGAAGAAGTCGAGCCCATCTTTTACTTCTTTGATATTGATACAGTCGCGGTGGGCGTTGTGTTTGAGCATCAGCTGTTCTAACCAACTATTCGAATTTCACAGTTAGTGCCTCGTTTATATGATACTGGAAATATGTATTAAGTGAGCCTTACAGGAAAGTCCTCTTGTGTGTCACCTTTTGTCGCATCTGAATGCATGCCCTCCAGGTGTTTGCGGTGTACGATTTGGCGCAATCCGGGCATTGTTGGTACGCAACGACGTATTCGACCTCAAATGACTGTTGTAATATTGTTTTTTCATAGGCCTAAGTAACCAAGCGCTCTGTTAGTTTCAAGCGATTCATCCTCGACCGGAAGTAAAAATCTTGCTTACCTCTTGCTGTACCGTAATCTTAACCTTCACTCTCCTGCTATGCGGCTCCGTCCAGATAAAACTTGCGTCGATAATCCTGACTTTGCTCAGACCTCTCAACTTCCTCAAGCACAACGCTAGCAGTTCTCTGGATTCCGGAGCGGCAGCAAGCCAGTGGGTTGGAGGTTGTAGGTACCGATCGCAGCCGCGGCAGAAGTGGAGAGTAGCTTCTCGTTGGACGCCCTCGGAAATATCGACAGTTGTTTTGATGCAGTCGTAGCACATGGCCATGCCGGAGGTGCCGTCCATGGGGACGCCGCAGTTGCAGCATAATACTCTATACAGGTGTTAGCTTGTCTTCCTTGTATAGTGGGGTTCTTATGAAGCTCTTACGTAGCTCCGCCCGTCGCAGCACCGTGCTGGATGGGTACGGGTAAGTCGACCTCCATATCGTCCTATTAACTAAGTTGTTTTGCGATTTGCGATTTGTGTTTTTATGCTTTTGATTTGTGAAATTGATAGATATAGAGAGGTAGCGGGGAGTGGATGACAGGTCTTATAGGGAAGTGGCGGGGAGGTGTTGAAGCTCTGTTGGATTTGTCACCCACAAAAAAAAAAAAAAAAAAAGAAAGAGTTGAAAAAAAAAAAAGATAAGTTGGAGCGGCAGAAACAGGCCATCGACACGAGCGACCAAAACTGTTTGGAATTTTTCTCTTCGCTTCTGCGACAGCTTCATTTTCCCACATATTCGATTGCTTACAAAACACTAAAATATTCATATATACCCACCAAAAATATGGCAGCTGTTGTCGCACCGCCCGCGAAGGCGCAGACGTCAAGGAAGGGCAAAAAGGCCTGGCGCAAGAATGTCGACCTCTCAGAAGTCACCACAGGCCTTGATCAGGCCCGCACCGAGATTATCCAAGGGTAAGGAATATTGATCTGTCTCATTCCGGTGAGCGCCAGCTTACAATATGGTACCAGTGGCATCATCGCCGAAAAAGCCGACTCGGATCTTTTCGCAGTCGATATCGCAGGCTCAGTTTCCATCCGCCAAAAGCACTTCCGCAATGTGAAACCGCTCAAAGTCGACGAAATCCTTAACACTCGAAGCGCTATCCCTGCTCTAGTGAACCCTAAGAAGCGAGCGAACCCCAGCGGCATCGAAATCGGTGATGGCATCTTGCCAACAAAGAAACATAGAAAAAACGGAGTATCGTACAAGGATCTCGCCAGACTACGAAGGATAGCTTATGGTAGCGATGCTGCGAAAGATGGTGTAAAAACTTCTAAGGCGGCAGAGGGGAGTCAGGAGCTATATGATCCCTGGGGAGATGTTCCAGATACCGAGGAAACTACAAGCAAGATGGATGACTTGAAGCTTTCGTTCGTCGAGAAGCAGAAGAAGCTAAATACCCCTTTGACGCTTAACCATGCCCCAATTGGAATCACAAAAGAGGGAGAAGAAGTGGTGCCGGCTGTCAGGTTACCAGATCCAGGGATCTCGTACAACCCCGACTTTGAGAAATGGGATGAATTGATCACCAGAGAAGGAGAAAAGGAAGTAGAGATGGAAAAGAAGAGATTAGAGATTGAAGAACTAGAAAGAAGGATTTTAGCCCTCGCAGATATCGAAGACCCCGAGGAGGAAGAAGATAATAGGGATGACGATGAAGATGAATCGGACGAGGAATCAGACGAGGAAGGGAAACCTTTAAGGAAGATGCCGCAGAGAAAGACACCTTCGCAGAGGAATAAGGTCAAGAGACGAAAGGAAGCAGAGAGGTTAGCAAGGCACCGAGCGCAAACTGAGGTTCACAAACAACAGTTGGAAACACTTAAGCAATTAAGAAAGACGCTTGACCTTGCATTAAAGGAGAGAGCTGTGGCAAAAAGGAAAGCTCTTACACCTGCAAAGCGACAAGTCCGACGGAGAAAGTTTGATAGAGACCAGTGAGTTTGCACCTAACTTAATCATGTTATTCATTGAATTTTACTAATTATCACGCAGTCTGCCACAAGCACCCCTGGAACTTCAGCTACCGGAAGAATTGGCGGACTCGTTGCGAAGACTCAAGCCCGAGGGTAATCTACTTCGGGATCGGTATAGGAATCTGCGAGAACGTGGGGTTATCGAAACCAGAGTGTCAACTCAAAGGAAGAAGCCGAAGAGGAAGCTTACGGAAAAGTGGAGCTACAAGGACTGGAAGCCTTGATACTCTCTCTTACAATTTGTACATTATACTATCTACCAAATAGCGATTGCGTAAGCCCAAAAATGTCCTTAAGAGCTTCTGTGCGGCCGTCTAGACAGTGAAACTGTATCTGGAACGCAACCTCTACCAGGTTCAAGATGCGCCAAATCAATTGGTATCTCAAATACGGCATTATATATTTATTTCAGATGAACTTTTCCCAGATACCCAAGTATGGAGCTCTATACATATACATCAGAAACACTGTATCGTACAAACATAATATAACACAGATATCCCGCTTACTTCTTCCTCCTCTTCTTGCCATCGGTGGGTTCATCATTGGATCTCCTCTTCCTCCTCTCATCCATAACTTTCTCCATTGCCTGTGTCTTTTTGAACCGAGGATTTGTCGGATCGATTGCAAACTCCGTTTTCTCGTAAATAGCTGTAAACCGAGGATCACTCACATCCATCTTGTAGTCATCTTGCAATCCTTCCGCCTCCTTTACGCCCTTCTTTTTCGCCATCCTCTTAGCTGCCTTGCCCTTAAGCTTTGCAAGTTTCTCTCGCTTCAGAATATCATTCATGTTGAAATGCTGAAGCGAAGAATCTTCGTTGTCAGCCATGAGGGCCTCCAATTCCTCTCTCTTTGCCGCTTGTTCAGCAGCAATTTTCTCTTTCTCTTCTCGCCGCTTCAGCTTCTTTGCCTTCTTAGATTCGTCGTTTACTTTCTCCGGATTTTCAAAGAACGGATCATCAAAGCCCAGGTCTTCACCCGGCTCCTCTTCAGACTCAGCTTCTTCAACCACCTCCCCTTTTTCTACCGCTCGTTTCTCCTTCGTCTTCTCTTTCCTTGCCTTTTTCCTCTCTTTCTCTTTCCTAACATATCTCTCAATCGTTGTCTCATCCCTCTCGAATATACCTTTTTTCTTCCCGTCTTCCCCCATTAGTGCCGCCGAAAACGTAACTTCCATATCACCCACTGGTTTTTTCTTCTCACTCTTTTCAACTTTCTCTGCCACCGGCGCTAGATTTAATAATTTCCTATACGCTTCTTTCGCGTCCTCTGTTTCCTCATCGGTATCACTCGCCAGATAAGCCTGTAGATCCATCTCCTCTACCTCCCTCCTGCTAAATGCTTCCTTCACCGCAGCTTTCCGACTAGCATCTTCCTGATCCCACGTCAACTTGACTTTCGAATGCTGCAGCGCGTCCGTGCTAAACTCCACAGGTTTATACTTCTTCGGCATATCGTTGCATTCGTCCCTGGGTCTATCATCGAACTCTGTATCATCTGGTACGAATCTCAAATCGAAAAAATTGGCCGTGCTCCCGAATTCTGCACCATCGCATTCGGTATATATAGCATTCGCGGTTGTGGCATTGTCACAGGTGACAATGGCGTAGAAGTACCGTAGTCGTTCGAGTTGATAGTGGCGTAATGCAGCGGAATCGAATTCCTCCCCCTTATCTTCCTTCACCAGTGTTTGCTCTGTGACCTCGACATCATCGTCTTCTGCATCTTCCCGCTTAGACTTTTTCTGCTTCTTTTTCGTCTTTTTCAAGTCAGATATCCCAAAAACCTCCTTCGGCGGACCTTCCATTTCTTCCCGTTCCATTCTCTCTTTTCCAAACTCCGAAGGGTAAATGGAAACACTTGTTACTTTGCCGCCGATGGGTGCAAAGCTGGATAATACAACGAATAAATCTGTGGCTTTAACGTGATCCCAATCGAGGTTTACGACTGCGATGCGAGATGTAGCGTCGCCGAGGGGTATCGTCTCTGCTTCTTGGGCTGCTGCTTCCGCTTCTTCCGCTTCCGACGTAATTACGGACTCATCGTCTGAGTCCGAGTCGTCGGATGATGAGGCATCGGAGACAAGACCTTCGCCGCGGGCCGGGTCGTACACTGGGACGTCCGATTCTTCTTCTTCTTCTTCATCCTCCTCTTCGCCATCATCATCTTCAGATGAAGCCGGAGCAACTTCTGGGCCTTTCGTTTTCTTCCCTTTCTTCCCCTTCTCCCCGCCAAGATCCAACTTCACCCCACCATCCTCATCCTCATCCTCGCCCTCCTCTTCTTCGCCTTCAACCTCGTCGTCGAAGGTATACAACCGCCTAATCTCCTCTCTTCGTTTATCAACCAGTAGCCGCCGCCCGTACTTGTCAACCTTAGCCTTTCGAGCAAACTCATCGTCTTCGAGAACTTTTTTGAACCGCGAATCGATCGCGATAGTGCGATCGCGTTTTTTTGGTAGCGCGAAACGTGGGTCGGAGTGGACGGTTGAGAAACGGGGGTCGGCTGCGAATATAAATTTTGTTAGCATGAAAATTCTAGCTTCAATTTTCCTTTCTCTCACGTAGTTCAAATGTGAAATGAAGGTGGCATACTAGTAAGAGGCACTAGTGGCTCCGTCCAAGCTGGACGGAATTGGCCGGCCTTAGGTTTTTTGCGATCTGGCTTAGGCATGGTGGAGGTGTGGTTTTAGAGTTGAATTGGAAGGATCGGTGGACGTTGTTAGAAGCCTTCGGCGCAACACTGTTGGATCGCAGCTTTGTTTCTTGGTGTCGCAGCTCGAATTTTTTTTTAAATGTGAAGCGACAAACTCGGAAGCTCGTCACGATTTCCTGATTAGGACAGCTAATTATACAAATTCCAACATCGAATAAATGCCTATATGTAGGCGAGAATAGCTTCATGCACCAGTAGAGAGAGGTAAGCATGTACATGTTCTATCTCTTACGAGATATACAAAACAAAAAATGAGAGAAGAAATATCTGTGAAAAATTGTCTATCGTTATCAAAGATGCCTTCTTTTTATACAAAAGTATTATCATACAGTATATACAGCGGGTCAAATATCTTCCCCAGCCAGCCTGCTCTATAAACAAAACCAAAAAAAGAAAACCCAAGGTATATTCATGAAAAAAAGGTGAAAATATTATATACATGATTTCTTAGAAATAAATAAAGGTCCCAACTTCCACTTGAAAGGCTTGTAGGAGGGCTAGACACTTACCCGCATAACTCGAATGAGTAAAAGCAGCTAAGGAATGTAGAAAGAATAAGAGGAATACCGAAGCAAGAACGCCAGAGATATGAGATCGTTGTCCGCATATGCATCAGTATATCAATGCAAAAGATCTTTCCTTCGTTCCCATCTAGACGCCAACGTAAACTCTAAATTTTGGTTTTGAAATTTTTTTCGGGTCGTAGATTATCAAACCGCTTCCCATAGATGATAGAGAATCAACGTAGATATCCATATCTCGAAAATTCTCCAGAAGAAGAGTCTTTACGAGAAGAAATACTTGCTCTCCTTTAGTTTTTTAACGTCAAACTCTCCCTTCTCAGGTACTTCTGAGAATTCAATGTCTACCCAGACGTAAACTCGTGCTCCCATCATTGCGGTGGTTTTCTTCTTGGGCTTGGCCTCCTGCCCCGCTGCTGCTTTCTCTTCATCTATCTCTTTCACTTCGCCTTCCGCGTCGGCTTCCGATTCACCATGAGAAGCGATCCGGCTCTCCAACTCTACCGATCCGACGCCGTGGAAGTCCTCTCCAAACGCAATGCTGTCGACCCTATCGTAATCGTGTTCTGGCGTGAGGCCATACGAGCGGTAGATAGAGGCTGCAGTAGCCATGTTCTCCCCCTTTTCCCTCTCCCCCTCGTCTTCACTAGCGAGGAGTCTATCACGTTCGAGTTCCCTCATGAGATCGTCGATAGCAGTCATAGTAATCTTGCTTGACACGAAGGGTGTACCGTCCTTCTTCAACCTTGGCTTAGCAACTTTTCCTTCCATTGCAAGTTTCTTAGCCGCGATCTCGGGCGATATTTCTTTGCGATGTTTCGTAATTGCTTTCCCTGCGGGGTGTGACCCGGGAACCACAACAAGCGTTTTGTGGCCTTTGTATCGAAGTACAAACTCATCGCGGAGCTTCTGCACGAGATTCTCAGAATGGAGATTGATGAATGCATCACGGAGCACTCTGCTCATTGTGTCGACATCGCATGGATGAGTCCAGAAAGAATCGTGTACGGCCGCGAACGTCAATCCCGCCTGCTTTGATGCCAAAGCCGACAGTAACATGTGTGTGGCATCCAGAGAGTGAATATAGTTCGGTGGGAAGGCACCCATTTGCCTGCGAGAGTTCACTTGGTTGATGATGGATGTGTCGATGATGGTGATTTGTTGTAAATTCGTCTTAACTGCTACAGTGGCTTCATGACGGTAAGGTTGAACAACTGGCAAACCTAAAGGAGTAGTCCAGACAACAGAAGTCATGAATTCCGCTTTCCCTCGCTCTTTAGTGTGCAGCTGTCGACTAGTCGTGGGGATACTTCCGTCATAATGCCGGGCTAGTGATTCATATTGTGTAGGACTGACCGAACGGCTTATTCGTTTCGCGCACTCACCAAACCATTTCTGGATAGAGTGGGCTCCGGTAAACATGGATTGAAGTGAAACGAAAATCTTTTTGGTGAGGTAGATAGCAAGCTTGTCGGTTCGTTCTCTGGGAAATATACCCTTCTCCTGCAACCTAGCCTTAACTTGCGCCTTTGCACCAATGAAAGTCACACCATAAACGTTTGTCATGACAGTCTGCTTCACAACTTTTCTGTTGACATGGCCAAGAAGGTCTATAGCGTCTTGGTTACCTTCTTGTGCGTCTTTCGCTATTTTCTGGTTCACAAGATCCGCAACACCGGTATAAACGTCCTGGGGTTTGTCGGATGGCTCCAAGTTAACCTGTTTTGCTCCAATAATGTCGCCGCCGAGAGCTGCGTAGTGCTGCAGACCATTGCAAGTCCCATCCTGATGTACTGGCATGTTGGATTCAAACTTCAAGGGGTCTGGGGAACTAAGGGCTGCTTCAAGCTCCATGCAGGTGGCAAGACACTGCCACGGATCTTCTGATTCTAACCACCATCGTTTGCCCTGTAGCACATCGCTGATCAGCATTGGTTTTCAAACTTTTGGGTAATAGTATTGTACTTACGCCAAGGGGGTCTCTGGCTGAGTCGAATACTTGTTCGAGATGGGCGTCGGCATATTCCTCACGAGCCTTGAGGCTGGCTTTGTCGAAACCGCATATGTTTGAGAGATGAATTTTGAGCCAGCGAAGCCCAGCCTCGCCTAGTGGCTTCTTATCTTGGAACTTGAGAAGCCCACGGCAAAGATCGTTACCAATGTGATTCAAATGGGGTGGCATTGCATAAGCACGCCCTCTGAAATCAACATTATGTGGGAAATAAAACACTTCGTTATAGAACTATATAATATTAAGTTAGCGAGAGAAACATAATAAGAAATGGCAAAGCGATAACATACAGCTCTTGCTATCTCCATCTTAAAATTGACGTCGCATCGCTGACTGTGATGGTTCTTCCGAGCCAAGGCCAGCTCTTGGAAAGCAATTTTGTATGCGGCCAAAGTGGTTTTATCGGCATCAGGTGCTGGGGGTTCAGGAAGAATAACATCTTTTTCCGTGGCTGGTGGGATATCTGCGAATCTTTCACCGGTATTCCAAACTTGAAGGATGACGTCGAAGACCTTTTGGTTGATGGTCCAGGCCGTTGATCCGAGAACATCCAAACCAGCGAATAGACGATCTAGATTTCCTTGTCTCGAAGCCTCTTTGATATACATAGACTGTTCTAAGGAGTCCTTTACCCGGACCATACGACAGGGGGTGAAGTAGTATGCACCATCGTTCCAGGCACACCACGGGCGAGGCTTTGCAATCATGGGCAACTGTTTAGCAAGCGTGGTGCCCCTTAGAGGCTCTGTAAGCAACTTCTTTGAAAATTCGTCGTGGAGTTTGATTACACCAATTTTCTTGCCAGCAACGAACTGGTATCCATGGTAGAGCGCAGGTTGTTCGATTGTCATATCCTTAGCATCTGGGTTTCTAGCTAGCGCCTTCTGATTGGCCGGTTTGACTTTGATCTTCGCGCATTGAAATAATAAAGAGGCGAGAACAGAGCCAACTTTTGCCCTTACGGGCTGAGACCATCGTTCGTTGGCAATCAGACCGGTACCATCCTTTTCCATCTCGGCCCTTCGGTTTTGGCGGTAAACCAGCATTGCTAGATCCTTCTCACTTCTAGCCTCCGCCAGCTGCTTCTGAAGAGCTTTCTTGTTGTAAAACTCTGCATCACCAACTCTTGTATCGAAAGCCTTCTGTAGTTGCTGCGAGATGTATTCGTGCTCAACGGACCGACCAATACCGATGATAGCGGCAGAAGCCTTCATCGCAGTTGAGTCGTGCCATCCCGTGGCCAATTTAATGATATTTGTAATGGTAATGCCGGCAAGCTTTTCGGGCGAAACCAACCGCAGATAGGGTCCATACTGACATCTTTCGTAGTTGGTCGATTTATGAGGTTCGGCTTCGGCCTCTTCTACATATCGGAGCTCCTCTTTGATAAGTGGTACCATTGCTAGAAGCCACTGATGCAGCAGAGGATTGATCGTGGGGTTATGCGGTTTGACATTATTAGAGTCGGACTCCGACTCCGCACGCCATCGACTGATTGCAGCATCATATGCGTCTTGCTCGAGGACTTTTTGGCGATCAATTGTATATTGCTCCTTTTCTTCCTGGGAGTGGAAAACAGGCTGATATTTCTCCACACTGTGATCCGCAAAGGACTGTAGGGATTGTTTAACGGCAGCTAGTGATGATCCTCTAATATCGGTAGCGGTAACCTCGGCGAGTTCGGGTTTTCGGTAGCCACTCAAAATCGATTTCTGTTCCGGATGGAGGTCACGAGGCATGATTTTATGAGCCTGAGAGTTTGAAACGCCGTGTTAGTAAAATGTTAGTTGAAAAAATAAAGGACAGGGTAGTACATACTCTTTGAACAGCTTCGATCGCCGTCAATGGCATGTGACGCAGAACATCACCAAGTATTCCAATTTTCCGTTGTTCAAACTTGAAGATAAGATTTGATATTTCTTGCTTCTTTGCTCTCACCTTTCGTGAACTGAGGGCAGCAGCTTCTAAAAGAATGGCAAAAGTCACGTCATCGCCTTCGATTTTGTGTTTCCCGATCATGTTATTCTGGTACCAATCCTCGATCTTCGAGATGCTGATATCTCGGAGCGCCACAGCTTCTTTAGGGGTAAGTGACTTCGGTGCAGAATCATCCTGCTCTTCTTTGGCCTCGATAGGAGCCGTGCCTTCCTTCTTGACAGCGTCTCTGGCTTGACTAAGATAGCCTCGTAGGAAGAGATTGTGGCTCTGCACCATCTCACGACCTAAATCTTGGGGTGCCCCCTCCACACTGATGCATTGTAAGAAGTCATGATGCAGACGTTCAAGCATGACCTCTGCTCGTTCAAACCTCCTCATCTTTACACAAGCGACAAACCCTGACAAAACATCCTCTTTGTGACTACTGGTGCCTATTTTGAAGGGATCCACGGCGTTACGAGACATTTCGAAGGGTCGGACATGCAGAGGTAGCTCGGGTGTCTTTAGCTTAAAATATGCGGAAGGGTCGTGTAGTTTTAGCCAGGAGAAGTCTGCTGGTGGTTCTTCAGCAGAAATTGCAGCATTGTCGCTGGTAGTTTCTGACTTGGTCGCCTGACTCCCTGGTTTTGATGATAAAAACGGAAAATCATTGCCAGGTGAAGCGGCCGTCCCTAAGTCGGCAGCTGTGCTATAATGTCGCTCTGAGGATAGATTGGATCGTTCGCTCTTCTTGGATGAAGTCGAGGGAACTGATGAGGGAGGGGTTGGTATAGTATTCGAGGGAGGGACGGCGTATGCCGGTCTAGTTGTGGAGAAGTATCGGAATGGCGGGGTGGTTACGGCGGGCGACAGCCACCTGGGCGACCTGGAGATAGCACATTGATGGATTGTCGAACGAAGCGGGAACTGCCGCCGACCACACCGTCGGACGAGCATTTTGGGATGATGTTCAGCTGGTTGTCCGGGCTGCCGGAGAGGTCTATAAATTTTATACTCTGTTTTAATATATAAATTTTCTTTTTTTTCTTTTGGAGGGTCTCGCTTCAAGCGGCCGCTACAGAAGTCGAAGGCGGGACCAATCCAGAACCAACAATGTAATAAGAAAGGTATATGAATTAAACATAAACGTAACTAACGAACAAGGATAAAAGATGGTTGATTGAGAGGAAGGATAATAAAATAACGAAGAAGAGAGGAGGAAGAAGGTGTAATGAATGGCAGGCGACCAAATTCTTCTTTTTGCGAGTCTCGTCGGTTGGAGCTAGTTGCAAAGACCCAGGAAAAAAAAACTAAAAAAACTAAAAAAAACTAAAAATTGCAAGTGAAACCGCCTGCCAAGAAGAAGGTTGCGCCCAATCGATAACTGCATCTGCACTCAAAGCGTGAACCAGGGTCTCGGTGCTCGAGCTCGCTCACTTTGCTCTCAAACTCGCCTGTCGCGGATATCCTGCAGCTGCACCTGCTCTTTACATTTACCACTAACTAAGTACTTACTTACTTTATTACTTATTACTGATTTACATATCACGATACTCCACAATAGCTATATCCCTCAGGCATCGCCTTCGAAGGCCTTATAGCCTCTACCCCGAGGACTACTCGCATCCACCTGCCCAACATCGTTTTCTCGTGCTTGGATGAAATCCAGGCGAAAGATTCAGACCCCTTCTAGACGCACCATGTCGTAGGACACAGCCAGCCACAACGGCTTTTTCTCCCCGTCAATAATGTCTGCTATATCCAATCATGATCCCTCCAAACAGAGGTGCTCCACCTTCGTAACTGTCTGGATTCACGACTCCGGGAATTCGCCTAGTTCCAAGCCGGAGGTCATTTTCAATTTGGATCAGTTTAAGGGAGTTGCTCACCCTGGTGACCTGGTCGAGCTCACGCCTTGGAAATCAAATTCCACCTCTCATGAAGCACTATCGACACTAAAGGCCGGCTTGGATCATACGGGATCTAACTTTGGCAGTGATGCTGATACCCCGAAAAAGGGCGGCAAGGAAGGCGACAATGGCGCCGCCGCCAACAGTCATTCGAACTATTTATTTATTGTACCCGAATGGAATCCCGATGAACGTACTCGGCAGTCAGGCCTCCAGGTATTTACTCACCTCGCGCATACAATGCTACCGGAAATGAGTAGAGGCTAACATTAGATCGATTTAGTTGTCTGTCTCACAGCAGGTCGCAACCAAATTCAAGCTACAACCTCGATCCCTCGCCAAGCTCACCCTCGTACGCTCGCCCTCAGCCGTGCCGATATGGGTGTTCTACTAACATACTTGGTTATCCTAGGTTCAAAAATCATTCCACGAAGCTTCTCATGTCGAGATTTCATTCCGCGATCAGTATCTGGCGAGGTCGGATATGTGGAGATTAGCTGCCAATGAGCTGGCCGGCAACTGCGTTTTCTCCTTACGAAGAATCAACTTCGTTGGCTCTATAAAGGCTCAAATTCACGGCATCTGGATTAGAGGTCAAAAGGTTCAGGCCGCCTACTTTTCCTCCAAGACCCGTCCCATATTCCGGTCCTCGTCTGCAAGATTCGTCTTGTTTGTACAAATGTCCAAGGAGATGTGGCATTTTGAAAATGAAGGCAAAGGCGAAATTCTTTTTAATAAAATGATAAATGGGTTCTTACCCGAGCTTTTCAAACGGTGGAAGAGGCTTAATGCGCATCACCTCGTCAGCATTGTTCTTTTCACGCGAATCGTTTACGACGGAGAGAATAAAGTTGGGTTTATGGAAGCCGGCGAGGAGAATAAGGCGGTAACCACTCACGGAAGACCTGTGCAATATCGCGACTTCTTTCGGGTCGTCGTTAGCCATAGGGAAAGCGAGGATTGGACTGTAATTCTCCATCAGCTCAAGAAAGAATTCGCGATATTTCTGAGGGACATACTTGTTCAGCCGACTAGAGCTCCTCTGAATACTCCGATTGAGCAACCAGTTAGCCCAACAGGTTCTAACCCCGTTACTGATGATCCATTTCAGGAATCATTCGCTATCCGTGGAGAACCTTCGACTTCGATACAGGGAAATATCCTCGAAGCGATTAACCTAGCCTGTAATCAGTTTTCTCGAGATCATATCGACCGAGATTTGGTTCGAACTGGGATATCTATCATTATTATCACGCCCGGAACTGGCCATTTCGAAGTCGATTACGAGATGCTTCAAATGACGACCGAGAATCTTGTAGCCAACGGCATAGGAATCGACCTTGTCTGTCTATCTCGGCCCCCTCTGCATAGCACCCCACTTTTCAAATACAAAAACCCCTATCTCCCGAAGCCATCGGACCCGCGCTCGCCCGTAACATCAAGGTCTCGAGCCGGGACACTCCACGATCTTGGAAAACGGGGACCTGAAACACCATTTGAAGTACCGCTACAGGGAGGGAGGCGCTTGTCCAATGCTACTATCGCAGGCAAAGTTGCCGATGCACTGAACGGCGGCATAACGGAAGAAGCTATGGCGGATGCCCTTGCGGACGAATATCTCTACGCTGTCCCTCACTGGATTGATGTTTCCTTCTGGTCTAACTCTTCGGAGCGGAAATCCCGTCATCACCGAATGCAAGCGGCTGCTCGCAGCCGAGCCTCGAACGCTACGGGCTTGACAAGTCATACCAAGCAGAAGAAAAGCTCCAACTTCAAGCCGAGGTGCAAGATGTACGAACTACAGATGATGGGAGTCATGGAAAATGAGGTTGCAAACATCGGCATTCCCTTCCTACACGAACACCCTCTCTTTATCGCTCTTGATTACGCTCTGAAACTCGAGGACAAAAAGTCGACCGATGCTTCGAATGAAAAGAAGGAAGGAAGTAGCTTCCCAGTTGATGAGAAGAAACGCATTGAAGTAGTGAAACGACATGAAAAGGCAATGCAGGAGTACATGGAGAAATATGATGAATACGCCTTCAAGCCTCTCACGGATATCCTGAGGGCGCAGGAGGAGGCGAAATACCGTAGAGTATACGAAGATCAACAACGTATAGACGAAATCGTGCAGGAAGACCCAAACGTTCTGAGTACGAGTTTCCGAAGCAGCCTGTCTCGAAGAAGCGTTGGCCCGAATAACGGCTCAGCGTACTTTGACCGAAGAATGAAGGAGCGAAGGCCCAGTCTAGAGTCTCCTAATGAATCTGCGGAATTAGCCACGTCTGCTGAGGATAGAGAGCTAATTGAGCCAAAGGCTTTGCCAAAGGGCCTCCCCATCTCTTCCAAGGAAGATCCAAAACCCGACGTCAAGTTCGACAAGGGGAAACTCGCAAGAGGCCTATCTGCTGGTTTCAAAGTATTTGGCGCATCCTCGAAAGCAGCACCGACTGCATCGACAAGTAATCATTTCCCCGTTCTGACCCGAGGGTTTACGCCTGCTGCTGTCACAGCACGGACGTCTCTCTCTGCAACTACCACTGGACTCCTTTCCAATGCCATTTTCGCACCGGAGCTCTATATTAGAAACAATAGTTCCGTCTCCGTGAGCCAAGGTTCAATTCATGAAGGTAAAGATTCGGATAGCAGATCTGTGAACGAAGTTCCTACAAATAATCTAAAACCAAGCCGACCGATAGCCATACGAAACGCTGCCTCAGAAGCAAAGGAAGAACCGAAGCCTCCTTCGGCGCTTGCTTTGAGTCCGAATGAAAGACGTCAAGGTATCGCTTTGCGTGAAGGAAGGCTTTCAAAAATTGGTGGGCAGATTGATACTTTGAAAGCAGCTTCCCAAGCCCGACTCGCGGCTCCAAGACTGGACTTGACCGTATCATCGGGGCAACTCAGCACTGTGCCGGCTACACACCATATCACCGCGATTCTCCCGTGGTTGACAATTTTGAACCCATCCAATCCCAAGAAAGCCCAGATGAATGCCAAAAACCAGTTTCGCCGTTGGCAGCACGTCTTCCCTCGTCCGCTTAGGATTTCAACGATGAAGTGGAAATCATTATGCTCGCCGGCAGCTCTTCCCCTAACCACAGAGTATTTCCCAACGCTTGAGCAGCTAGCGAACGAGTACTCTGAAAGTCCTTATGTTATCGCTCAGAATGATGACGATGACGTAGAAGAAATTAGTAGGAACCGAAAGGAACTGGTCAGAGAGATGGTGTCACAGAGGTTATCTCGTGGGTTCCAGATTGTTGTTGGCGCGGCCGTTCAAGAGGCTACCGCAACCAGAATTGGGGAACCTGACATATTCGCTATGAATTATATGGGAAAAGCCGGATCATCCGTCTACATGTCCATGGGGCCACATATTCATCAGCTCATCTGCGATGAAGAATACAATGTCGAAGTCAAGCGATACACGCGGAAACCGATACCGCAGAAGAATGGGGCCGCTGGGATCCAGCCGATTAAATATAGTGCATCCGTTCGGACACACCATTCAACTACATATCAACCACTTTCTGTTGTATTCAAGCCACCAATTTACGACTATAGTTGGAATTATGTGGATAGGTATATTGGTGGTTACGAGGAAGCTTTTGTGGAACCGATGCGGTATTGGAGAGCAAGATTTGTATTAATACCCGTTGATCTACCTCCTGGAGCCGGCCAACAGCGACGACAAACAATAACAGAAATCCCACAGGAAGATCTCAATGATGAAGAAATACGACTTGAAGGTATTCAAAAACTCACACAACTGTTCCAACGGCATCGATACGTAACTCCAGAAGAACGTCGGTATCATAGGGTGAAAAAAGAGAAAGATGACAATCCCCTGGAGATTATCTTTAAAACTGCAGATCCGTCCGTGGTTGTCGCCAAGGAAGTTGAGAGTTTGCCGATGATTGGTGAAGCGGACACCAACGCCCGTCGACAACATCTGATAACAGGATCGGAGATGTTTGAACGGAGCAGCATGAGGCTGTATACTCTAGCACATGAGCTACAAGGGCCGAGAGGCATACGTTTACAAGATCGGCGGTGGCATTTAAGGCTTCATTATAACTGTTTCATCGGTTCTGAGTTTGTGACTTGGATGCTCCTGAATTATAAGGATTTGGATACCAGAGAGGAAGCGGTTGAATACGGAAATGATCTCATGAAAGAAGGTCTCTTCCAACACGTAGAGAGGAGACATGCTTTCCGTGACGGCAATTTTTTCTACCAGTTACAAAGCGAGTATGTCGCCGCCCGTCCAATGTCACGAGGTGGATGGTTTGGCGGACGGAGTTCGAAGCCTTATGGCAATCTGACTGATAACAGCGATATGCTCCCCGGATCTCTCAGTCGAGCTAGATCAAATTCCGTCATCGGAGATAGTATATACTACAACGGTGGCACTGAATCATCATCTAGTATCCAAATTCCGAAACAGAAAACACGGGTCGCACTCAGCAAAGTTATGAAGTATAATATCGACCCAGGTAAAAAATCGTATCGTCCTGAGATTGTAAACCTTCATTACGACAGGGTTCACAATCCCGAAAACTGTTATCATATACGGATCGAATGGCTTAACGTTACTGCTAAACTCATCGAAGATGCGCTAACTACATGGGCGAAAACCGTTCAGCGGTACGGGTTGAAACTTGTTGAAGCGCCGATAGATGAAATCTGTGCCATTTCTGTTAGCGATCCATTCAGATCTCCCACTGTTGCCCGTCTTTGCATCCAACCACCCAACCACTCTGGCATTGACGGCTCGACGATTTCCTTTGCAAACACGCTCCATGATTTCTTCCTTTACCACGAGGCTATCCTCAAGAAATTCAACTTTGTACTCGATCTGGAATCTTCCAAGAATTTTCCGCAGGATGTTGAAGTTACTTATTCTTGGGGGACGCCGAACTATCGGTATACCCAATACATCCACCGCTCTGGCGTCGTGTTCGCGCAAATTACAGATCTGGGAGATTTCCTCCTGCTAGCGAATAGGATGTACTCGCAACGTGGGGCCACCGAGAGCGGTAAATTCGATAATAATAATTCTGGGAGAGACGACAGAGGTATGCGCGGAGGAAACAACGGCAGCGCAAGTGGAGGAGGGCAATTCGCGGGATCTACGTTCCCCCACGCACCCGCAGCTTCGTTCGCAACGAATTCGAGCTTCCACCCAATGATGGCATCGCAGCAGACGTACGTAACGGCCGAAATGCTAAAGGAGGAACTCATCAGCTTCTGCAAGGATCCGGAAAAACTACAGGCCTTGTACGATGAAGTCGATGCTAAGAGTGTTACCACCATCCCTCCAACACCTCACGTTGGCCCGCTGGTTACCGGCGCTGCGAGCGCGCCGCTGGGACCTACTATTATAGGTGTCAACGGCGGGGGGATTATTCCGATGCTTCCCGGTGGAGGGTTGATGTACGGTGCTATGAGCCCTGGGATTAGAGAGCCGGTCAGTCCCGCGATGTTGGCGCTGGGGAGTATTAGTAGTGGGAACGCGAGTACGAGTAGTATTAGTACTTTGACGGGCAATAGGAGCAATGTCAGTGTGTTTAGCGGGGATAGAAGGAGCACGAGTCAAAGTTCGGGGATTGCAGGGGATAGAGATAGTTGATGAGGTTTGGTGGCAGCGATAGGTTTATTCTCAGCGATTTGATGGGTACGTCGATCGAGACGATGGTTTTGATGGGATAGGCGTTGGGGCATTGGGGTTTGTACAGTAGAGCCACTTGGGAGTCTGTGGGGGACCTTTTTTCCATGTATATATTCAAAAGTTGTATGCTCTGAGACCAATTCTATGTCGTAATTCTACTCCTGAAATATACTGAAGTTCCGAGTGTTAATTTTAGTAGTCAATTGAGGCGTCGTTGGTCTCGATTACTTTGATCGTTGAAGCAAACGAGATATCACGACTCTGCGTTGTAGGCCAAAATTACCACATTCTCTAACAAAATACCTTGGAGATATCGTGGTTCAGATTATACGACAGCACATTCAAATGCTTCTAAGCAGGTCACGATGACATCAACGGCAATGATTACCCAGAAGCTTCTAAATTTCGTTTAATTTCGCGTGCATTAATTATACATCTTTCAATATGCATATGCAAGCTGCAACTCGAGGCACATCTCGAGGAAGAAAGAAATATATGAATATTACCCCTCCTTACCATCCTCCTCAACAACTTCGAGGCACCCTGTACATACACCCTTTTTGTCCAGCCCCGATACCGGAGTCTCGGCTGTCAAAGGGAATAAGATGATTGTTTGTTTGAGTAATCATTTCTGAATGTACATATTATTGGTCTTCCTGTTTATGCCAATATAGGCTGGGATTCCCATGGATGGAGAGCGGGAAGGAAAGGAAGGGAAGGGAAATGGGGAAGGCGGACGCTCTGGTATCCAGGGTGGGAACCGCGTTTGGTGACGAATGAAGTAGGTTCAATGTTGTTAAAATTCAGCTAGGGTTTGATTGGTAGGTTTGTTCTTTGATATTGAAGTCTTTGGTATCATGGATCTTGGGATTCGAGATCCTTTCGGCCTGGAATCGGTGTGCACTTTTATTCAAAGATATTGTTGCAATTTTGAATACTTACTCAAGTGTTTACGTACATGCTGACTTTCCTACTTTGGAACGCACGAGCTCTCGAAATTAGTTTGGTTTATACGGCAGTAAACTCGGATTATAGTTAGTTAGTTATATCATATATCGAGATTGATATATCGAGTCTTCGGCGCTCGAGTACGTAATACTTACCCTTCCCTTAAGTAACAAAGGAGCGAATACGAGGGAGCGGAAATGCCGGTATCCTTTAAATTTCTCCGTCTAAAGTTTAAAATAATCGAAATGCATCATGGGATTGCTTTGTTTGTGTTTGCTAGACCGAAGTTCTTAAGCTACAAACGACAGGTGCATCCGGCCGATTCGCTTACGGGTCACACTCCCAACTCGTTGGTGGGATGAAATTCAAAGATCTAAAAAACATCCAAAATCGGATAAACGTCGAGTCCAACGAAACCTACATGCCTCTTGCAGACTACGTTTGCCTTTTGGTATTCCAGGTTGTGAAATGCGAGACAAGGGTGGAGAAACCTAGGCGCGGTTGAAGTTTGGACGAAGTAGTCGCAAAGCATAGTCGCTGCAATATGCAGGAGATTTTTTATATCAAGGTCTTGGCCTTGGTCTTCTTTTCTGTTGTTTGTTTCTTTTTTGCCAATATGGAAAGGCTTTTTTTTCCGCAACCTTGAAATTAACCTACTGGAAAGGAACTTCGGCATGCTTCCTTCCCTCCGAATATCTGTTGCTTTACAATTTCTAAATGGACTTGATCACGAGCTCCAAAGACAGAGTAAGTACCACAACATGGGGGGGTTCATCAGAAGTGAAGGTTGGGAAAGGAACGGCAGGCCAGGTCTGGCCCATGGACTGGAGGGGAGCTCGTTGCCCTTTATGTCATAGCGGGTGCATGGGGTTGATGTGTGTCAGAAATTTAAGGTAGGTGAGGCGAGCACGTCGTCCAGGGCGGGTATTTATCGATAAAAAGGAGGGAGCTGCAAGCCAAGTAGAAGGGGTCCTATTCTGCCTGACCAGAGATGGTTTCTCGGTTGGTGATCGATGATGCTGAACAGCTCAAAGCGAGATTCCATTTAGACGGGTGCCAATGCAATGCGACTTTTTTTTCCCCTCGCTCGGATGGATAAACTCCTCGCGACAGAATCCAAAATCCCAATATGGAAGTATCGACGGATGGTCTTAATTGTTCCTGATAAAGGGCATCTGGTATGGTATCTCAACCAGCGATAGACCCGGACAGGGCTGACAAAATGGAAGGAGATTTTAACGCAAACGCCCAGGTAGGACCTGGTCTCGCGAACCCACTGGTAAGTCAAAGCGTTAGACACCCGCTGCTGGTTTGCCCATCTTTGCGTCAAGGTGCTGTCATATGCCTCATGATTTTCATGTTGAAGCCTCTAAATCGAGTGGGGTCTTTCATGATTGCGGCAGTATTTCTCGATATTGGGGATTAATGATAAACTGGCTATTTCGATGATGCGCCAGTATATCCCGTGAGATAAATCTACTAGTCGAAGTAGCGGCAACGGGAACATATGTAGAACGACATTTTAGCTTTGTCAACTAGTGAACTACGGAAGCTACAATTGTGACCCGGTGTCTCGAAGTTCAAAAACGCTCTGAGATTTTTAATATATTATTAACTATTGCGTATGCCCCGCTGACGAAAACCCTGCCCGAACAAGCGATCATGACATGATCTTTGCTCAATTTTCGAGAACGGCATCCCGTCGATGCCCCACTTTTTCGAATTTTCATGCGGAATTCTCCAGAGCACACATTGAAATTTAATTTTGAAATTTATGCTCAACGGGATGTCGGTACTCGGCGAAAATGGATGAAAATTTTTCCCTTTTCCCGTTTTTTGCGGTTTGTCGGACAGTGGCCATGATTACCATCGGTACTTGACTTCATTTTCGTTCGGCTCGGGAAATACCATATTCCTTGCATGAGGGTTTTGAACGTTCGCGGTGTTTTATTTATTTGTTTGTTTCGTTTTTTTATTTTAATTTGGGGCTCTCGTAAAGATGTAGGATACAGACATTCCTCTGAGATGCAATCGGGCAGGTCGATTACAGGACCACAAGCTCTTTTATATTTGCGAACAGTGGCAACTAAAACATTCGCATTCTTATCGATTGCGACGAACGCATTTGGCGAATGGAAGTTGAGTTTAGCAGTTGACAAAACGTCAACGTTAGGCTGCGAAGCGAAGGAACTGGTTACCAGTTCGGTCAGAGCTCTACGGGCTTTGCATATTCCTTGCTGGTTAGATTTGATCGAATGAATGTTTGATATTCTTTTTTGAATACTTTTTTCTTTTTTCTTTTTCCCCTTGAGCCCCAAGCGCTCGAAGCTTAACTCCATCAGAAGGACAAAACCGCAGGAGCTCGCGTGTACTTATTTTATTGTGCGGGCAGCGTTGATGCCCTGTGCCGTGTGATCCTCCACGGTTGAGTAGTTGAGTGGTTGAGTGGGGAACCCGGACATCCGGTGGCCACTAAGGGAAAATATAAATAAATAAATAGAAAGAAAAGGGAAAAGGATGATGGGAACAAGAGGGAACAAGAGGGGATAGAAAATAGAAGATAAAATGCAAAAATCAAGATGTATGCAAAATACACTAAATACAAGGTGCATATATGTAGACGCAACAGAGGAATGGAAAGAAACGAGATGTCGACGTGAGGACTAGCTGAATCCCATGGAGGGGCTGGGATTCGTCAGAAGGCAAAAGGCAAAACAACCGTTTACGGAAACTCATCACTTGAACCCATCCAGACTAAAATGCTCTCCTGGTGCTGTTGCACTGGGACTTTGGCTAGCGTCGTGCTAGTAAACATACTAGATTGAAGTACATAGCAGAATAGGACCGAGAATAGAAGCGGGCCCTAGTTAAAAGAAAGGTCCTGTGCTAGCATGCTAGAGATACATATATCTGGGTGGCCCGGTTTCCTTTTGCATGTTCTGTACGACTAGACTAATGTTCAATTCGATTGTGCTATACTTTTACTAGCTATTCGGTTGTTTGAATTTCTTGCATGGAAAGAGTTTAATAATAATAATACTTCATCCGTCGGCATGGCTCCATAAAATCACCTCGTCCGGAATAACAGCGACTTCGCCTTCTGGTTCGAGTCGGGCTGGGTTTGCGGAAAAGGGTCTCAGAGGATCGGAAAGCTTATACGAACCTCAACCTCGAACTTCCCAACCTCGAACCTTGGATCTCGGGCCACTATCAACCATTTCAACCATATCCGCTCTTTCTCAAGATATTTGTCCGTTTCAGCAGCTGGTCAAAAGCAACCACAATTCACCCTCCACGACCAAAACTCATATCTTAATACCGTTTAATCCCTCAGAAAGCCCCTGGCTGTTTGGCAGCGACATTACCGGAGACCCTGAACCATCCGGCAAACGGAAGCTCAACGGCGTAATATTCGATATCTCTGCACAGGCGTTGTGTGGCAGTGGCAGCAGCAGCAGCTTTATTTCAAGCTGACAGTGTCGAAGCTCCGATATATTCCAGCACTCACTTCAATATATATAAAGCGACTAAAGATATAAATATATCTTATTTTTATTTATTTATTTATTCCTCTGGTACCCAAAAGTCCCTAACAGGTTCAAATTCCGAGATCAAAACCAATATTCCCCACAGATCGAAATCTAGAATCTGTGGACACCAGCCAACAACCACAAGATCGTTTTCAACCAATAAATCGACAACGCCCGCATTCAGCCTTCGATCAGGCCGCTATCTGGTCTTAGAACAAAGGTACGTAACTGCTTTTCCCAGGTACAATTCGAATTATCTGAACCCCCTTTTCTCTCTCATCTTTGTCAACTTTTTTTATTTTGTGATATGATATCAATCTCGAATTCTCATTCCTGTCCCTGGGTGTGCATGTGTGTTGATATCACCAACGTCATTTGTTACCCTCTTTGAGGCTACTGTTTCGAGTTCCGTCTTTTGCTTTTGTCCTCGTATCTGCCCGATGCCGTATAAAATCCCCTATCACCTGAGAGAAGACTTGATTCCCCAGTAGTTCGCGTCCCCCTTACTTCGTGAAGGAATGTTGGACAGTCAAGCACCAGTTTCGATGCTGCTGCTGCGACGGCGATCCTGCCATTGCCCAGCTTGCATGGAGCTTCCTATTTGCCCATTTTCCTCCTTCATGTTGCGAGGAAATACGATGGCAAACGTCGGATCGTCCTCACATGCTACCTAGCGCTACGTATCCGGGCATCCGAATACCTGCTCGCCTAAGCTCTCTGGGGGACAGGCTTGTGGTGAAAGTCCGCGCGCACAGGGTTCACTCACGAGATGCTTGAAACAGCACATACATCATCACATGTAACGTGCATCTTATCTACGAATACCCACGCAATATCTCATGATACCAGGGGTTCCTTCCTCTGGTTGTTGCTATTTTGCTCCCATATTAAATGGTTTCCCGCCAAAACGTATCGAAATACTTGTGTCCGTCCGCCCTTCTTTCTCGACCGGCGTACGAGCATGTGTAACCACAGAAGAAGAGCTTGCACCAACGCAAAGTTGGCAGCTCGATAGGATGGATGTTGGCATATCACCCCTTGGATATGCATGTCCCTTCTACCTCGTCTTTTCGTCGGTATCCACTCTCTTCGAGCGCCTCATCTCGTGCAACCTCTCTGTCCCGGCATAAATTCTAGTGAGGCTTCGCTTTTGATGAAGAGGATGCCTCGCTGTGCCGCCGGTTAGCTCTTGGTGTCGGTGGGACGCTGAGAAATCACCACGTCACACAAACCCCAAGAGCATGCAGAGCAAACTAAAATAAACATCGGACGAATAAACCATGGCCTAGCTAGAGTTAGCGGGCTGAAGCGCTGATTCTCTGAAAGGAAATGTCCGTGGCCATGCTTTCTTCTTTCCGAGATATCTATCCACATGCCCTTCCTTCCTCGTCCAAGCTATCGGTGTTCGCTTTCGCTTTCATGCGACTGGAGACAAAGTACCTCCGAACCTTGCGAAGCCGTCAGCTTGAGTCTGTGCTTGCCTTTTTATTCCGTTAGCATTCGGGCTGGATAGATCCTGTCTCTCGTTATTCTCTTTTATCAAAGGTGATATCATGTTGGGGCGTACGACGAAGTGTTTCTTATTCTCTCCGTCACATCCTGGCCCTGCCGCTCTCGAGAGACCTGACAAATAATCCACGGATGATAGGCTTGTTGGAGAGTTTTATATATATATTTCCTTTTATATTCCCCTTTAGAACTTCTATGTCTCTGCGAGTGTCTTGGTAGAGCTGAGCTTTGTAGATGTTGTTTGATGCAGTTAGGCTTTGTTGGTGTTGCTTTCTCTCTCTGTCTCTTCGTATTTGGTTGGCACTTGATCGTTTTTCTTCTTCCTCTTCTTCTTCCTCATCATCCCACCTCCACCTCAGCCATCAATATCAACACCAACCCTGACATCACGCTACACGTACATCCGACCATCCCGCCTGCATATAGCTAACTGTATCTCCTCCTCGTCTCAGAACGTTAACATCTAGCCATCGCTTTGGTCCGCGACAACTTGCTCCATTCAGCGTTTGAACCTGCCTCCGCTGCATGTCTTTTTGAGCGATCCGTTTCTCAGATCTGTGTACACTCGCCTTCATACAGACCCATATATCAACGGCCCCCTAATTCAATCATATGGACATAAGCATAAACAATCGAGTAACAACAAAGCATAATATCATGTTCGACAATACCCTTGCCCGAGCAACAACACGCAACCAGAGAAGAGCGGTCGACGTAATGGCATAGAATTATTGTCCCCCAGAATCGAGGCAAAATAGACAACTTGCCAGCCAAAATACAGCTTCATTTCCCAGACCTGCTTACGCTGAGCCCGATCGATTTTAACATATTTCAGAATGCTGGGTCGTCTTCTCTCGACGGCGATACCTTCCAGCCCTAAACTCCCAGTCAACGATGAAGCTGAAGATGCACACACGCGAGCTCTTCTATACCAAGGCAACCACACTGTTAGCACGTGCAACTGTTCCGACAATGACGCAAAAGGCTGCATTCGCGATGTACGAGTCATTATAGCGCAAGACTCCGTCAATGGCGAACCGAAACTCACCATATACGACTCTGTTCCGATTGCCCAACCTCAAAGCCTAGTGTCGCGAAAAGCAGATGCACCGACCAATACCCCGTCTCGAAATCGCAGAAGGTCTGGTGCAAGGCTGTCGGTTTCCGGAATCCAGTTCACGCCAAATACTGGAGCTGAAGATGAACGGAAGGTATTGCAGGAATGTATGTTCGGGTCTTCGATCATGGCATACAAAGGCCCAAGTACCAAGGTTCATGTCTTGCCATCAGCCAGTCAAACTGCTTCTACACCAACAGTAACAAACATGTCAACGAGCGCCCCGAACACCTTGCGAAGGAATTCATTGAAGACTCCTATTATCGGCCACATTTCCACATCGACACAAGACCTTACTTCGGGTTCTGGATCGCATGGTGTTCAAGACGATATCAAGAGTGTGCTTATCACTCGTACATTCAATGTTGTCTTGCCTGCACCCTCGTCCAATAACACAAATTCACAACAACACCACCACCACCACCACCACCACCAACAGCATCATGTTTCTTTCAAGGTTCCATCAAAGGAAGAGCTCCCGGTTACTCCTGGTAGCTCTGTGGGTTCAACTAACGGGTTCCCCTTTCCAGCTATGAACTCAAAGACAGGCACACCTCCGAGCGCTCTGAAGGCCGTTAAACCGCCAAAGACTATCAACTATGCCATCGGCCTTGTCATTTCAATACCTAACAGTTCTAGTCACCAGTCCAACGGCTCGGCTCCCGTATCGACTAACAGTCGACAGAGACCTTCAAGTGACATTGAATTCGTTGATCCCCTGGCTACTATTCGTCGGCCTGGTCATGCTCCACTTCCTGATGAACTGGCAGAGAATCTCGTTGACAATAGAATGGATCTCGTAACTAAGAATTGGGATATCATAACCCGAACGCTCAATGAATTACAGGTTGTGGCTACTCAACGTATCACATCCACTCTGACACTGAAGACTGCTATCTTGTCCCCTCCGACGTACGGGCCACAGAGGAAGACATCCCTTGATACTGCATCTTTGATGAACGATCCTATTATTGTTGAAGAAGTAAAAAGACAACGCTGGAGAATAACAACAGGACTCCAAATACCTAGGGTAATCACCGGCCAAGGTCGCTGGAGCGAATGGAGGGACGAAGCGAAATGGGCCGGTACAACCTTTGGTGGTAGAGATCGCAACTTGTGAGTACCTGAGGTTCGTATAACAAGCCCTGTCTTGCATACTAACACAAACATAGTTTCTTCCTCACCCTTTTGACAGCCTTCCTTGGGCATCATCCCGACTGGTTAGATGTGCTTGCTCCTCCAGTTTACCGCCGAAGGCACGTTCAAAGGCAGAGAACCCTTGGCAAGGAAGATGCCTACCTTCCTTCGAGGACCGTGATTGTTTGCGACAACAATTTCGTATCACGCCGACTCGTGTATCTCCTAGCCGCTTTTCTTCCTGAACGCTCGTCGCCTACAACACACTGGGCGGGTGATTACGCTTCGTCGAACCGTAGCACAGTTAGTGACGACGGACTCGGACGTTCTCCACCAAACAAAGGTGCAGAGTTCAAGCGAGAAATACGCCGGGTTCCGAGTAAACTTAGCATGGTTGAAGGTGTTGATGAAGGCGATGCCTGCAGTCTCACTAGCACGTGGGATGTGCCAAAGATTTCCAATGGCGATGTAGGCGATAAAGATAAGACTCACTCGAGGATAGGAACATCTCTGCCCACACACTTTGGAACAACTCAGTTGCCAATACCATTCTCGGCACCTCGCAAAGCACCAAGTACCACCACAACCGATAGCATGGTCCCCCATCCGGCAAATCTTAGCTCCTCACTGAAACGTGAACACTCAGAACCCAGACCAGGAAGTAGTGGTTCCTCAGTCAGTGTTAATTTGATTCAAACACTAAGGAGGAGCGGAAGCAACAATACGAGTGGGCACACACAGGAATCTTCTGGAGGCACCAACACCAGCGGCTGGGGTAGCTTCCTGAGTAGTATTTGGTCAAGCCCAAGAAGCCGAGGTAGCGCAAGTGTCTCGAGCAGCTTGGCATCGACAGTCGCCGATGACACGAATGCAGAAAACGGAAAGCTACGTCGCACAGGGACAGGTCTTTCGGATCACATGTACGACGATGACAGCCATGGATACCAAGGAATATATGACGGACAGGGAGACGAGACAGCACGGCCACTGGCTTTCAGCCCACCTACTCATTGGCATCAAGATGGCATTCGAACTCCAGGATTCGAAGAAAGCACCCTGAGATACTCTGTAGACGATGATGGTGTCATAGATGTTGATATCCCGATGGGTTTGCCTACCGTGCAACCCAATTTTGATATGGGGGGATTGGGGGCATTTGGATCATCGCCGCTGCCTTCTTCACCCACTTCAACAAATGCTGCTGAATCATCAATGGAGAATTCTTTGATATCTCTTTCTGCCCTAACACTTCTTCCTCCTTTCCCCCAAGCCACAGGAGAAAGTGAGACGACCGGAAATGTAGCGGCTGAGCTGGAACGTTTCCACCCAGATTTTATTCTTCAGACAGTCAAGTCGTATAAGGACTTGGAGAAAGATGTCCGACGCGGCATGCAGGCGGAGCCTACACCTGCGATTGTCCCGACGCCGGCGAATGAAACTGGCCGTGAAGAGTCAAAGTGGATCGATGTCTGCAGCACTCTCATCGCTGATACCAACACGATGAAGATCAAGAGATTGACCCTTCGGCGGAAGAAACGACTGGTTCCTTTTTTCTCACAACATCTAACACCCGCTCAACTCGTTGCGCATTCCTTCAACAAGGATGAGCATGATAGAGAAGAATTCTTCGAAGAACCGGTTATGGATATGGAGGAGCTACTGGTATCTGCAGTTGAGAAAGTCATCGCGGAATCTCCTCCGAAGTCTGCTCAGCCTTCTCGAGCAACCAGTGTCAAAGTTTCAAAGCCTAGACCTCAGAACCCAAGACGACGTACCGAGGTTTCAGAGGGTAAGACAGTTGAGTTTGACACAAGAAAGGCGGTTTTAGGCTCACTTGAAGACGTCGTGCGTAAAGTTGCCGACGACCGCAGAGCCCTCGTCGAAAACGTTCTCACCGAGGGTGTAGCGAAGTGGTTGAATGAGCTTGAAGACGCGGGAGCGATGTAGTACATCTATCCCCAGGTCGATCTTACGCTCTAACAACCATGTAATTTTTTTATAAAACTGTTCTATTATCCTTATTATTATGTCCGTGTCTGATTTCCTTTCTCTTAATGTTCATGGGTAACAATGGTATACGTGGCGTTCTTGTTTGTTTTGCTTGTCTGGTATTCTTTATTCTTTCTTTCCAATACTTATTTTGTAATTCCCAGCGCTTTTGTGTTTCATATACCAAGGGAACCGGGTTTTTGTTTTATAATGTGCGGGAATAAGGTTAAGATAGGGATGGTGCTCTAATGACCGTTACGGATATCCTCATGGCTTTTTAACGACTTTTCTTTCTGTTTTCGGCCTCGCATTTGTATTATTTTTATTGTTCATGGAGAGAGACCCAAGTCCTGAAACTTCTTTTTCTAGTTGCGGATTTGAATGGTTCAAGTGTAATGGTTGATTGTGTCTTTTTAACTGGAAGAGGTGCTAGCAAATGTCTAATTCTTCTACTTTTGCTATTCATGATGATTTTTTCTTCCTCTCCTTTGGGTTACTTGTATAGTCGAAACGTAGAAGGTACATATAATGTCGACACGAACTACAACATCAATGCGAATGTTATCATGCACGAACCCATAGAACGCTGGTGATACAGTCTTGTAAATCTGTAATAGTAATATATTGGTGTAAAATTTTCCAACATGTGGTAAAATAATGTACATGAAATAATATATGCTACGTACTCTACCTGATGAAAGAAGAAATGGATATAATCCAAGACGAGAAAAAGAAATGCAAGGAAAAAAATGTTTTGTTTGAACCTTCAAACTTCGATCCGCTCCAGGGAGTATGCCCCCACACCCAGGTTTTTACGATACTTATTCGCTCTTACTTCTCTCATCTTCTCCTCGACAACGTTCGACGTCTTCCTCCTACTAATCGGTGGCGGGTATCCCATTGGCAACACCGCAGCCTTCTTCCTCTCCCTCGCTACGATTTCCGGTTTCCGTTGCCGACGAGGCCGAACGTCTCCTGGCCGTATTGACTTTCCAGGTCTGGTGGAAGAGTATTTCATCGCATCCTTGTATGCCTCCGCACGGCTCAAGAAGTGCTGTAGTGCCTCCGAAACCTGCGAGGCACCTTCCAAGGAATCGCAAGTCGCAGAAACTTCGCTGGACAGCGATTCCAACAGCAACTCTTCCCGCTCAAACTCCTCTGCTTCATCGCTTACTGGCTCTGACTTTGAGGCGTCGATGCCATACGGGATCAAAGTATCCTTCGCGAGTAACAGACCAGTCATGCCCGCTGCATCAACCGCACTCGTCAACAGATCGCATATCAACCCGAGCCATTCCTCATCCTGCGCGTTATTATCCGCTTCTTCAGTTGGGGTTGAGTCCCTTTCGTCCGCGTCTCGCAACAATTCTCTCCGCAGAATTCGGATCAATCCGGCGAGCTCAGCACCATTCAGGGTTCCTCTCAACGTCCTGATGATAGCTGTTCTTGAAAATCTACCAACTCGAACTAAAGACGCCCTCAAGATGCGTTCCTTGACATCGCTAAGATCTAATAATAGTTGCGCTTGTTCAAGTGCTTTTTCAACCTGCTGCGTAACTCGTTGGAGTTGCTCATCGTCAAGGGTGTCTTCGTTAAGATCCATCTCGTCGATCTCGTTTACGACAACCGGATCTGAACCTCGAACTAGGTCTGTCATGATGACTTTGACACTGGTGACAACTTCCTTCAAAGGTATAGCCGTGTTAGATGCATTTTCAAGGAAGAAGAGCAGTAAGTTGAGCTCAGGATCGAATTTTGCCAGCGCTTCCACAAAGCCACTGCCCTGGGCTGGTAGATTCGTGCAAGAAAAGTAGGCTTCCCATAATAGGAACTTGAACACATTAGGGACTGACATTATGAGCTCCAACTCCAAGGCACCCGATTCGGTAATGATGGGCTTGAACACCATTCCGAGGACGGCCGCGACAAAGGATTGCGTCAAATTTTCAAGCTCAGGTTCAAGATACTGCCCTTCTTCAGGAGGTGGGTACAGGAACTCCGGTAAATCTTCATCTTTTGGACTGCTGAGGGATGACCCGTTTAATCTTGGGGACGTTGGATCAAGGCGGTCGCCATTTGTATGATCTGATCCGTTCATAGACACGCCATTTGCAGTAGCTTTAGTGATAGCATAGACGCCCGTCTTGCGGTCGAGTCCTACGTATTCAGCGAACTCTTTCTCAAACCCAAACGCATCACCCTCCGCTGCCAAATCGCTCAGTATTTTTAACACATCGCGGGCGCGACGTTCTTTTTGTTGGATTTGCTGTTTGGTCATATCCTTTGCTTCTAACAAGGTGAACTTCGTCTTGCCTCCCTCGACATCTTCGTCTAGGTCAACAGACTTGACACCTTTGCAAAGCGAGTCAAGAATAGTATCACCCGCGAAGATACCCGACTTTGTAAGCTGGATAGCAAAGCAGCCGTGACTGTTAAATCCTACGGCAACGTCAATCTCGGGAATATATCCGAGAAACACGAGGGATTTGTGGAGTCCTGAATCAGGTACTGGACTTGGGGCAGACTTGCTTGTCGTATCCAATGTGAAATGGGTAGCACCATATTTAGTGTTATAGACGCTTATAGCTGTTTCCGTGGATACAAACAAGTTGTTAGATGATGTGGGTAGCACAGAAGAGATGACATTATTGATTTCCAATAGTGCTTCTGGCTCTGGTGCGAGTTTCGAAAGGTCGTAGGTAGTTATTGTCTTGTCTTGTCGGCGAAAGAGGGTTCCAGTGGTGGCATGGAAATAGAATTGGGTGCGGTCTGTAGCACCAGTTGTACCTAGCCGAATTTGTGCGAGCCTCCTCACGTGGCCAAGAGTGGATGAGTTTGATAACAGATAGAATGATGCCTCCACGTTTTCTTCTTTTCGGCTAGTTGCGTTTAACGTTACGAGGACGCAATCTCCAGGTTTTGCTTGATATCCAACTAATATCTCGAGCCGATTCTTTAATAACGTCTTCTTTGCAGTGTTGATAGAAACTGTCGAGGACATCAGAAGGGGTCCCCTTGTCCTGTGCGAAGGTGTATTGCGACTGTTTACCACCCATCGTTCAACCTGTAGATCTGCGGAGAGACACTGAAGGCTGGCATCTTCGGAAACGACGAGGAGGTCATCAAAGGCCGGGTTCTCGCTTCCCTGGTTGCTGTTAGAGAGGTTGTGCAGAGAAACGATGTTAGATGAGCCGGTTACGGGGCGAGAATGGTGCTCGATGGTAGTATCCAATGGTCCAAATTCCGATGCGGGCGATGATACAACCGAATTGGTACGAGAGCTTTTTCGAATCGCCTGCTCCTTCCAAGCGGATAGAGATCGACTGTCCGATAATATCGAGGCATAAGTCCACCTTGCAGAACCATTGGCACTTCTTATGGACAACGGAGCGCAGGTGAAGCGGGTGGTAGGCGGGGCCGAATAGGTTGATATGATACGAGGGGCTTGTACCTGGTAATGATTGGAGTCAAAAGTTAATTAAGAGGCATTATATATATGAGATGAGAAGTGTATAAATCTTACGTCGACAACGGAAACCCCATGCCCATCTACCGCGATAGCAAACTCGGAGCGCTTCCGTTTCCTCGACGGACTAGCTTGTTGCTGTACTTGACCACCATGACAATGCTGCGAAAGGGACTCCGTATTATGCTCCGTTCCAGAAAACGAAAGGAGGGAGTAAGGATTGGATAGCGACACCGATGGCGCAGCTGTAGATAAAGATATGGCCATCTTTGGAGGTGTTTTGGGGAGGTGGTAGGATTCGAGGATGCTGTTCCACTAGTAAATGGATTATCGTCAAGAAAAATTTCAAGCAACAGAAAAAAAAATTAAAGGAAGAGCCTAAATGCCAAGACTTTGATTCTCCAGATGTTTGTCTTCTGATAAATTGCCTATTGCGGATGTGATAATTAGAGCGTGCAGGTCTTAATTAACACTTCGCGTTGGCGGATAATACGCGTTTGTTGTGGAGAGCTGCGACAATATCTAAACCTCATACTCCTGCTTGCTGCATGCGACTTCCCGCTCCAACCACCACCGTCCCTCGATCTCGACAAACCAACGATATTAGACTCCAAGACGCAAGAGATATACTTCCAAGGACTGCTATCCTTACCGCCACCATATCATCCCTCCTTGATCACGTTTAACCACCAGGAGCGTCTGTCCTGAGCATTTCAACCAACTACACTCAGAAAGCGAATAAAAGGGTTGAAATACTGAGCCTATCGAGAGTTTGGCCGCTACCTGATGGATCCCTCCCGTCTGGTCCTAGATTCGGCTAGGTAGCTCCAGCAATGGGCGGGAAGAAGCAGGATTTATTATCCAGTATTTTCTATCCTTCTATATCATAAGCCATTACTAGGATTTGCCTAACAAGTCCGTACAGATTTCTTCGTTGAAATACCTTACACGAACAGAAACAGCCCGAATCCTGCTCCCAAGCCTCAACCTCAAGCTTTAGACCCTGTAGAAAACGATAAGAGTACGCCCTCATTAGTGCCAACACAGTCCCTACCTCCTCCTACCACCGATATCCCCCCAGGAATGGCCGACGTATTACCACCTCCAGCTACCCATCTAACAGAGAAAATTGTCCACCCCTTCTTCAATAAGGATGCCCGTAAGCATAAACATGGCTGTCTATCTGCTATTAGCGACCCTAATCTCTCGATAGGAATCGCAATCCAATTACATAAGGCCAAATCCGGCACTAAGTCAGAAAAGTCAGCATCGACTTCCCAGAAAGTCCTAGCAAACGACACGGCTAGCAAAGTCACGAAACCGAAAAAGAGAGGAAGAAAACGAAAGGATCACTCTATATCTAGCCTAACTCTTTTGAACCCCCCTGATGGTCTTTTTGAAAGCTTGATCGAGGAGGCTGGAAATTCTGATGGCGACTTTCCGACACCGTCATCTGCCCATAGCAGCGACTACGAAGACTCCGGAAACGATGACCCTCAAAAACAGAAGCCTCTCAAGAAACGGCGGAAAGATCTCGGTGGATCGACTCTATTACCATCGCCTCCAAGATCTTCAGAGAATGAAGCCCTTGGTCTATCAAGACTGACTCTTGTTGACCTAACGGCACAGTCGACCCTGCCTCCTGTATCGAACGGTGATAGTGACTCTAAGCCAGCTAATAATGCAGGATTGGAATCGAAAACCGATGTCTTAACCGGCGGCCCAACATTTGCTCCAACGGCGCGGTCAGCATTCGAGTTGATGAAGCAATCATCTGTAGGAATGACGAAGACACGAAGTCGAAGCATGTCTCCACCCCCTCTTGGTGCTGATGGCCCTCCGATGAAGAAAGCGCGGACTAGGGGACGGCCTCGAAAGTCAGGTCTAGACGATTCGGATCTCGCAGCGGGAGACCGAAACACTCCCTCTACTTTTACACTCCCAGCAGCGAAACCTTCCCTTGTTGTTAGGCTCAACATTGGCAAGGAAGCCGCAGCTAGACTCTCTAATCCTCCCGAGAAGAAGTCTTTGGTCGTAACTCTCAAACTTGATAAGAACAAGCTCGAAATGTTTGTCCCAAAACCACATCCGTTCTTCATGAAAGCGAAGGAAAAGCGAAAACAGGCTGTCTTGGAGGAAACCACCAGCAAATCGTCTACCAATCCGATACCAGCCTCGAAACCGCCACCTAACTTCCTCTCAATCCAACGGGAACCTAAACCGAAGTTCAAAACAGAATACTTGGCGGCATGGCCTTCCAAAGGAAGCACGCATGTGCGTAACATAAGCGGCGAAGAGATATTGTCGAAACCACTACCTCACGGTCTCAGAAGCACTTCGTTCCAAAAAGGAAAAGCGAGGACCTCTGCAATTGCCCCCGCAGAATCAGCTTTGAATATATTGAAGAATAGTTATTCTCGCATATATCACCAGCATGCATACCACGATGACCCAATAGGCCCTCCGGTGCCTCGACCCACGATTCGCATACCGGAGCGAAAGCTTCAAGGACCAGAAGATATAATGGCTTATATTAGGCAGCAAATACCTAACTCTCGTCTCTATTCTCTGGATATACATCCTGCAATTAAGGAACTGGCAGAGAAAGTAGGGAACAAGGACCTTTTGATCACGGCTTTTGATAGAGATGATTGCGAAACTCAAACCTGGACTTCATTATATGCGCCGACCTCGAGTGATTGTGTCTTACAGACCGGGCACGAAGCAAATGAGTTGAGCAAATGGCTCGCGTGCATGAAAATTGCTTCAGTTGATACTGGGGTAAACTCGAAACCAAAAGTTCCGCAGGTCAAGAAAAAGAAGAAACCAAAGCACGAGTTGGACGATTTTGTAGTTAGCGAGGAGGACGAGAATGATTCGATGGATGAGCTCACAGACCCTGAGGATGTTAACGTTCTATTCCCCAATTTGTATTCGTCAAAAAGTCTTAGAAAATCGGAAATCCGGCGTAAGAGCCGATCTGCTGTTTCGTCGGTTGCTACGAATGCTTCACGAAAACCGAGGACTAGCTCGCCCCCACCGAGATTACCAAATGCAATTCTCCTGAGTGGGCCCAGTGGCATTGGGAAAACTGCTGCCGTTTATGCAGCTGCCAAGGAGCACGATTTTGTGGTTTTCGAAATTAATGCAGGAACAAAACGTGGCGGGAAAGAGATTCAAGAAATGGTTGGCGATATGAGTAGGAACCACTTAGTACACCAAGCAAAATTAAGCGACCAACCTACAAATCCCGAATTAGAGCTATTCAGCAAGCCTACCTCCAATAATTTTGGCTCTTTCTTTGCAAAGAAGGCACCCCTACAGCCAAAGCTACAGGAGGACGGTCAAACAGTAGACCTAAAAGAGAAAGAAAAGGTCCAGCAGCAGCAATCTCTTATACTGATAGAGGAGGCGGATATTCTCTTTGAGGAAGACAATGGTTTCTGGCGATCCATCATTACATTGATTCAAAAATCACGACGTCCGGTTGTTATAACATGCAATAACGAATCCGTCCTACCTACTGAGGATCTCGACTTGTATGCCAAATTAAGATTCAAACCTGCATCACCGGATCTTGCTGCTGATTATCTTCTCCTTATGACTGCCGCACAAGGGCATTTTTTGGACCGATCAACGATCCTAAGGCTTTATGAGTCCTACGATTACGATTTACGACGAACTATCACTCAACTCAGTTTCTGGTGTCAAATGGCAGTTGGTGATCACACGTGGTGCGGTCGATGGTTTTACACCCGAGATGACAAGAGCAAGAATGAGATGGTTACCGGCGAAATCAAGCGGTCAATAAGCGGCGGTACCTATCTCCCAGAGATGGGCTCGTTCGGTCGCGAGCTACTTGTTGGTGAGAACGGACATAGTCTCCCTTCGGATGACTACGATGAGATCGCTGTCTGGAAGGACGTTATTGAGAACACTGGTGTGGACTTGAAGGACAGATTCCACCACGGCGAGCTGGAAAAGTGGATGGAGACTACGGAGAATGATCTGAGCCATCTAGCACCATACGGCGATTATATCGAATCTCTTAGCATGTTGGATGCATATGGTGGATTTGGTACCTTCACAGACGAACATATTCGGCAACCAATAGATACTCGCAAATACCACATCAAACTCAGGAAAACCCCGGAGAGCCTAATAGGTGTAAAAACTGTCCATGCTGATAAAACAGTGGACCCATCGTCCACTAGCACCCTATTATCTCTCACTGGTCACATTTTGGCGCGGAACGTTCTTCACGATCTATGTAAGTCGAAGATGAAAGAGGGCTGCGATATGCTTTTCGCTCCCTATACAGAATCCAATATCGTCCACATGATTTCTTCAAACCGACATTTCCGCGAAAGATATCAAAAGAAACACGAGGATGAGCTCCGCTACCCGTTTGAGAAGATAATAAACGGCCAAACACAACTTATCCGACCTGTTACAATTGTGATTGAAACAATACCGTACATTCGAGAAATCGCCAGATTTGATCAGCAAAGCGAAGAAATCGCTAGAGAGATGAGCTCTTTGATATCCCAGCGACCAGGAGCTGGGAAAAAACGGACGACCAGAGCATCTGCGTTTGCCTTTGAAGGGAGAAGCCGCGGAGGTGGAAGGCCTAGGAATGAACAGTACTTCCGCGGCAGTCTCGGGGCTATGGTTGGCACTGGGGGCAAAGATTGGGGTGAAGCAGTGTATACATATACACAACGTCCCGAACCCGAGGAAGAGAGCGCAGAAGAAGAAGAGAAGGGGGTACAAGCTAATGAGGATGCATGGGCGGGGGCTGTGAAGCTAGCGGACGAATTACGAAATTCACGGAGGAAAATAATCCACGATGACGATATTGAGGAATGGTCATCTGATGTATAAATGTACCATATCCCGCTTTATTCCTTTCTTGTTGTATCCGTTTGAGCGTTCATGGACCGTTGAAATACTCTTTTTTCTACTTTTGGGCGACTTTGGGATTCATCTGCTCCGAAGCGTATGAAAGGATCTTTTTGCCATGCCTGTAACTTTATTTTACGACTTTCATGCATATTATACAGTGGAAACGGCGTTTGCTTTATGATCGTAATTATAATCTTGGAACGATTTATATTTAGCTGGTGTTGTTTCTTCTAGGAGGCACAGATTAATCCGTGGTAATCTAATTTCTAGACTATGCATTTTTAGTATTTTTTAGTGTTGAATGTTCGATTAGGCTTCTCACTTCCTTTCCAAAGAATGCTACGCTATAATATGTTTCGATACATCGCTGATGTCTTTTTTAGAGATCTGGGAAAGATCTTGAAACGATGTTGAATCTCAACTTTAAAATAAACTAAAAATGTTACCCGAGCACAAGGATGCTCGGACCCTTTTAAAGATCTTGAGATCTTAGGCACTCGTTTTATCCGTTAAACTTCTTTTGTTTAAAAAAAAACGAAAGGTTCTCGGCACGAGGTTTACAGCAAAGGCAGGCCGACGGGGCGCTGCGACATCATTTTCCCGAGAAATATCTGTGCCTAGATACGGTTGTCCAAGTGAGAGAGTGAGAGAGGCGCTTTTTTTGTGGGCTCTAAATATAGCCGACCGTGCCTTTTTTTCTTTCTTTGCCTTTTCGTTTCCCACCCATCCATCTGCGACCCGCATCTGCAGATGCCAAATGCATCAGGGCGGGCGCTTAGGGTGCACACATCGATCCAGGAGACCAGGGTCTACCGATTGGCAGTTGTTCTTGTTTGGTATACACACATATAGCCAATTGGGGTTTGACGATGAGTTATTGTGCGGGCACGCTGACATGGACATCGAATTTGGCGAAAGTTTTTTCTTTGTATCGATTAAGTACTTACCAGATATTCGGGTCAAAATCAACAATGCGATTGTTCGACCGAGACGGTAGGTAACAAAAAGGTATTTCAAGGTTTAAAATTTTTGGAAATTCACAGATAATAATACTTAGGAATTTCGGCCAGATTAATTTGCCTCACACTCTTCGTATTTTCTCCATTTGTCTTTCTTCGAGGCGCAGGCATTTTCTTCCATTTCCATGGTAAGATTGTAATAAACATCCGACGATTGTCAAAAGAGGCAGCCGAGTTTTATCGTTTTCCTACAAACCCGATGAGACTTCTACTGTCGCAAGAACGATTAAGAAACAGGAGAGGATTCAAGAACGACCATGACCTCCCCACCCGCGGGGTAGCGAGCGGGATAGGCTTCTTCTTTTCTTTCTTTCTATTTCTTCCCGCAAAGCTATGCTGTCAAGATCAGATCGTTTTCCCCTAGAACCAGTGTCACAGTGAATTTTTTTTTTTTGAAAAAGTCGAAATCGATGCCGGGATAAGGAGAGCTCGAATAGTTGGTAGACATGCATGGCCTGTTCTTTTAAGGGATTAGAGTTTCTTAATAATTAAAATGGGCAAGTCTTCCATTTACGTTATATGCCTCCTGACGGGTACATATTCGGCCTTGCATGGTGGCTTGCATTTTTATATTTTATTATTATCATTTTAATCATTTTTTTTCTTTCTTTCTCAGCTATCGGAAGAAAGAGAGTGAGTGACTGAGAGAGAAGGAGAGAGATAGGTAGCATCGGTCGCATTCTATTTCTTTTCGATAATTTCGTTTTGTCCGTATTGCAGCGCTATTTTGGAGAGCACCTCATTTCGCATTAT